>JARHVA010003425.1:965000-1102500 GCA_037957365.1 Torreya grandis | reverse complement strand
TTCATAGTAGGTTAGATTCCTCTTTGATGCTCACCTAAAATTAATACTAAACTAATGCTTCATAAAGAAAAGGTTTAGAAAGGGGATAAGGGCTCCTAAGAAATTTAACCAGGTGATGTACCAAATTTAAAAGGGAAATTCCCAAAATATTAAACCCACACTAGATATGAAGAAGACAATAGCTTACACAACCTCAAGATCAAGCTAATTTCATAAGTATTTCATAGAAGAGGTTCAAAGTAGAACACTAATCTAGACCTACAAGTAGCATTGAAAACTCCCTAAACAAGGTTAGAAAGGAGGATAATGGATGAGGAATGCTCTCCTTCACATAATGCCATCATGCATAACTTACAAAACTAGATCTAAGGAAAGAGATAGGGAAAGAAAGTCTTATATTTCATCAAGAGGTATTTCTTATAAATGCTTGATAGGGTCAAGCCTAATCAAGTTGAGGATACTTTAAAATATCTCCAAGAGTTCCCTATCTCCTAAAAAGATAAAAAAGTATAAAATTAGATAACCTTTTCAAAGGAGAATAGAATGGGATAATATAGGAGAATGGGAGAAGAGAGAAGAAGGATCATGTTCCAAGAATAATCAATGAGCTACTAACTTTCAAGGGATCTTCCACCATCCTTTGGTCTAGTCATGACTAGTCTATCATCAACAGTTAATCCTACATTATCCCCAATAGCCTTTGAAATCTCCTCATTGTCCAAGAGGTACACTAAAAGATAAGGACTTGTTCCTTATGATGACATAGTGTATTTAAGTAGAATCAATGCTCTTAACTACTCCTTCAACTACTAGTTTACCACCTTGGGACCCTAAGTCCACTTGATGTGTTTATGAGGATCAAATCCTTGAATCTTAAAACTAATAGTACCATGCCATGAATGGTAGTTAGTACCTTCTTTGTCGATGATGAAATCACATTGACATATGAGACCCTTTGCATCAAACACATTTTTACTCCATTTTCATATCTGGATCATAGGTTCATCTATAGATGGAAAACTAATCTAAGATTATTGGTTTTCCTATAGTTATATATATTAATGTAGACCTATAGACTACATAGTCTCTTTTATAGATCTAGATAGGTCCAAATAGACCCACTTTAATTGTCTCTACATGAACCAAGAACTTATTATATACATGGATCCTTCTTAGAATGGCAAACATAGTTGTAGAAATAACCCTATTGGTAATAAATTTATGAACTAGAGGCCTATATTTAGCCTTAATAGCATTCATATATATTCTTGATCACCTTGGTTGTATCAATGTGCCTCTTTAATGGCATTGGATCGAGATTCATTAGCGAAATTATGACCCTGCAAGACCCTTTTGCCTTGGTGAAAAATGGTTTCTTGAATTTCATCAAAAGTCTTGGGTTCACCTTTGCTTTAATTTGATATTGATAAATCAACCTAGACTATTGAAATTTTGACCCATCTCACTCTATTGATTTTGATCTTTATGATTGAGTAATGGCCATCAATCTTTCCCTTGACTTGTCAACTCTATCCAATCTTATACCATATGCCAAATGCATGTTAGTTCTTAAGATATTTTTGTTAGTCTGCAACCTCACATGCTTATGCCACATATCAATCTCTTGATCTCCTTGATTGTTTAACTTATCTTTCACTATTGGATCAAGATGTATGATTGAGAAAGGACCATTAGATCTATTAGGACCCACTATTTGAAAACTAATGGCTACATCATGAGCTTAAAATTGATGTCTGTGCTCTCACCAAATGATGTTTGAATTAAAAATTACTTACATTTATGTGACCATTACATTTATTCTCAAAAGTATTTGATTTAATCTAGCTTAAATTTGACATTAGCATGAATGTCTTATGCTACAATTATAAATATGAAGCTCTATAACTTGAGTTAGAAAGCTCATACTGACATGAAACTTATTGAGGATGATTTTGGCATGTAGAACTTCATGGTGATATAACCTTTGGATCGTGGGGGCTTCTTGATTAAAGATAAAAATTACACAAGTTGACTTGTCTATTTGCTCCTACGTGATGTCCTAGTGATAGTCTGGCTCAAAAACTTGCATAATTCATTCTTTGATCAATCCTTCAAGGTTTTGATGATTTTCTAAGATTTGTGCAACTTAGTCCATGCTCTTGAATTCCTATAACATATGAAAACTTGATTGGATCCTCCATTTGTATTAATGAACTCATTTCTAAGCCTTTGATCCACTGTTTCATCAAACCATTTAAGAGATTTATATGTGGGCCAAAAATGGCCAATACTTACCTATTGATGGAAATCCCATTTTATGTGACATTCTCAATATAGTTGTATAAATATAGACACTGACCTAATGGATAATATGACTAATATATTATCATGCACACATGTACATAATATGACTAAGAAATGCATGAAGGTGTGTATTATAGATAAATATTATGTGATTTTAGGGATTATGGTGAAATGGGTCTTGTGTCATAATATAGATGTATGGGTATCATCTTTTGCTAATTTTTATGTGTCATGCAGCTCTAGAGTAGGGAATAATGCATAACATGGGACTATGGATTTGGGTGCAACTTTAGCATGATTTCTACAACTTTTTTTCTTGAGAGAATCTAGAGGTAATAACTCTAATTAATTTTTTCCATATGAATATATGAATGATTCCATATGTATAGATTGATAAGAACACCATTAGAGTCAATAAGATGCTATCATTAAGTCAAGAAATTGGATTAGAATAATTTTTTGAGGTTAAGGACAAGGTATCATAAATTAGAGATTATGTAGAGGGCTATCATTACATGTTCTATATATATATATATATATATATATATATATATATATATATATATATATAATATGGGCATCTAAAACATCAGATTTGGGATTGGTCTAGCTTAAAGGGCACTTCACCTTATGGACTGAGCCATACTCATGTGATTTAACATGAGGGAAATTTTGACTTCCACTCATGGTAACACTTATTTCCTTTTCACATTATAAATTAAAATATGCTAAGGAGTCGTAGGGAGAAATATGACATGATCTATAGCTACAAGTCATAGTTTTGATACCATAATATGCTCTTCAGTCTCATGGGAGGTGGCCATGTCAGTACATACATGTACCAAAGGAGATAAGAGGAGAAGTAGGATGTGAAAGGCAAGACATATCAAAGAGATAAGAAACTATTTACCTTTGGGGGGAATATCGATTTTGAGACTATGATAAATATATGGAGGATATTTTCCGTGTTAGGGATTCCTTATTATGGATATTTTGGCTAGAGACCTAGAGAGAGATGCATGATATAAAAGACCATACATATACATTTTGTTGATATATATATGGAGATAGTACTCAAGCCTCAAGATACAATGGAGGGATAAAGATAAGGAGGAATGTGTGGTTTTTGAAGGTCACCAAGAATATAATTTCATTCATAATGATTGCACACATATAGGTAATGTAAGTATTGGTTTTATAATCACTATATTTCCTAGACTTATAGATAATTATGTTATAAAATAAAATAATGATGTAAATGTATATTTTTAATTTTTATATGTAAATATCTAATGTTTTAAATTATTTTTTAGAGGCCACAATGAGATGCATATATTTGATTGAGGAAACATATCATGAGATAATGGATGGTGTGCTTCCTCTACATGATACAATCATGATGTTAGATCTAGTATAACCATCACTTAGAGAGAATATAAGATCTTTTAGGATAAGAGGAGAGGTGATAAAATCACTATAGAGATGAGAAAAATACCAAGGTCTATGTATATTTTCCATATTAGCTACAAGATAGGATCTTTTATTGATAAAACATATTATATCCATCCAACAAGAGTTATCCATAGATTATGCATCACATATGACCACCATACTGGTGGGTATAACTAAGGAGTGTACTGATGAAATATAGATTTTATAGTTGGAGATTTAGCTAGCCACAACCCAGTGAGAGGGAAAAAGAACTATATTTAAGAGAGTTTTTTTACCATAATTTTTTATTTAATAGTGTTTAATAGGTATACAATTTTGAAATATTATTCAAATTTGTAATATATTAAATTTAAAAATAAATTTGAGTGTAAATAATAATTGATCAATAAGTGTCATATAGTAAAATAGTAAGTAAAACCAAGAGTAAAATACTTATCATTTTTTAGTTTTAAATTGACTTTAATAGGTGTCTGATAGTGAGAAAAATGATTAAATATGATTGAGACAGAAGGTATATAAACAAAATATGCAACTATGTCTAGACAAGTTTTGTGTTCTCTATACAATAATGTTGTGTGGTCATATCTATTGTTACCAAAATATGTCACTCATTTTGGGACAACATATGAACTATTTTGGTCCTACAGGCCAAAATTATCTCTTCCCTTCTCAAAAAATTATTCTGAGCATTCAAATTCTTCATTATTCAAGCTTTTTTAGTTAAGGGATTAGTAGGTTCAACAGGTTCAATGGCTTCAATAGATGAATTCTCATAAAGGAACAAGTCCCCATCACTTAGGCATTTTCAAGCTTGGCTCAATGCCTTGGTTCAACCAAAAATATTCATCAGCAAGCTTCAAAGGAAGGATTAAACCATTGAACCATTGAACCTTAAACCAAATGGGTTCAATGGGTTCAAAGGTTTAACAATATCGGTGAGCTTAAAGAGTTAAGGGCTTTGGCAAAGGCTCAACAAGTTTAACCACTTCAAGGTTCAATGGCTTCAAAACACTTAATGAAAAGAAGAAGGATTGAACCATTAAACCTTAAACTAAAATGGTTCACAGGTTTAATGGTTCAAAGGTTTAATGAGCAGTTGGTTCAACACAGTTGGTTTAAGTGGTCAATTGAATGAGTAGAACAAAAGAATGAACCATTGAACCAAAGTTGGTTCAATTAGGAGGTTCAAAGGAGTGCCCCAAAAATTGAAGGCCAAGTGCCCTTGTGGAGGGTAGAGAACCAAAGCCGAGTGCCCTTACAGTGGGTAGTGAGCAAAAGCAGACTAAGAGATTTTCTTCAAAAAAATGAACAAGGCAGGAAAAGTTAGAATTCCTTCAGATTTGTTCAAGGTGAAAGATGAGGTGAATTATTTTAGACAAATTGTTTAAAGGAATTCTAATACCAAAATCTGTCACTCATTTTTGGGACAACATATGAACTATTTTGGTCCTGCAGGCCAAAATTATATCTTCCCTTCTCAAAAAATTATTCTGAGCATTCAAATTCTTCATTATTCAAGATTTTTTAGTTAAGGGATTAGTAGGTTCAACAAGTTCAATGGCTTCAATAGATGAATTATCACAAAGGAATAAGTCCCCAACACTTAGGCATTTTCAAGCTTGGTTCAACGCCTTGGTTCAACCAAAAATATTCATCGGCAAGATTCAAAGGAAGGATTAAAACATTGAACCATTGAACCTTGAACCAAATGGGTTTAATGGGTTCAAAGGTTTAACAATATCGGTGAGCTTAAAGAGTTAATCACTTTGGCAAAGGTTTAACAAGTTTAACCACTTCAAGGTTTAACGGCTTTAAAACACTTAACAAAAAGAAGAAGGATTGAACCATTAAACCATTAAACCTTGAACTAAAATGGTTCACAGGTTCAATGGGTTTAATGGTTTAAAGGTTAAATGAGTGGTTGGTTCAACATAGTTGGTTTAAGTGGTCAATTGAATGAGCAGAACAAAGGAATGAACCGTTGAACCAAAGTTGGTTCAATCGGTCAATTCAATCAGGAGGTTCAAAGGAGTGCCCCAAAAATTGAAGGCCAAGTGCCCTTGTGGAGGGTAGAGAACCAAATCTGAGTGCCCTTACAGAGGGTAGTGAGCAAAAGCAGACTAAGAGATTTTCTTCAAAAAAATGAACAAGGTAAGAAAAGTTAGAATTCCTTCAGGTTTGTTCAAGGCAAAAGATGAGGTGAATTATTTTAGACAAATTGTCTAAAGGAATTCCTTCAGACTTTTGTCTGAAGGAATTCTCATAAAAGAAAAATCCCTATGAAAAGCAGACAAAGGCAAGGAAAGATTTCCTTCAGATAAATTGTTTGAAGGAATTACAACCCGAAGACCCTTTGAAGGAATAAAAGCTCGAAGGCTGCCTTAAGGACCTCGAAGGGTAGGTACCCTTATGGGGGGCTCTTAGTGACCAAAAAGTGGAACTTCTTAAGGATTGAAGGGACACCTTCCCTTTGGGAAGTTCCAAAGACATTAAGGCCTGCAACTGATTTCTATGGACTCCATAGGATGATTTCTATGGACTCGATTCTACAGATTCTCCAAGCTCATTTCTATAGACTCTACATGCTAGGTTCTATAGACTCATTTCTATAGACTCTATAAGCTCATGTTTATGGACTCTATAGGCTAGGTTCTATAGACTCATTTCTATGAACTCCGTAGGCTTGATTCTACCAACTTGTTTCTACGAATTTAGCAAACATATTTATACAGACTCTTCCAAAACTTGGGAGACTTAGAGAAAACAAAGGCTTTTAATGAAGAAGATGAATCATTGAACCTTAAACCAAAATGGTTCATAGGTTCAATAGTTCAAGGGAAACTCTGAGCAAAGATAAGAAGTGGAAGTTTCCAGAGACTAGTTCAAGGAGAAGGTTCAAGTAGATGAACCAAGGAGGCCACTCGAACCATTGAAATAGCGAACCTTTGATGTCCCCATGGATGTCAAATTTGAGCTAATGAAATATCTATTGATTTTCAAAAGTGGTGTACCTAGCTGAAAAAGGAGCTAAAAAGGCCAGTAAAAGTGGGAAAAGATAACCCAAGGACTCAAACTATAATAGGAAAGAGGGAAGGACCAAAAATATCTATGTAGAAGTTATTCCAGTAGGTGGAACAATCCACCGAGTAGATATTTGAGCTTGAAAACATTAAAGGTGTGGCCTGTTTGTCTCCCTTGGAGTAAAGGTGAGGTGGACAATTGTATAAACATCAGGAGATAGACCATATGACTCAAGTCTAGGAGAAGACATTTGAGATGAATCAACACACCATAGTTAAGGTGGCCACTCTATTCTAGCATGGGCTCTTTGACAAAATTAAAAATGCATTCAAAGCATTAAATGCAACATGGGCCATTCCATGGAACAAAGTGCCAAGCCTTTTTTGGCTACTATATATTGTATTCTCTTACTTTATGTAAAGGAGACTTTTCCATTATAGAAGCAAAACTCTGCCCAAATTGAGAGGTGATTACTGAGACTTTGAGCTCAGATTGTTCATCATATTTCTTTGTTTGAATGAGAAAGCAAGTTACTTTTAGACTTTGTGCTATTATAGATTATGTCATTTTAGGAGATTGTTCTTATGTCTATTTCCTGAATGTATTCTTGTTTATTTAATTTAACAAGTAGAACTAGTCGAAGTAATCAGGAAGGTGTCCTAAAGCCAACTGTGGAGGGAATTTGTGTTGTCTACAATTACCTTTAGTGTGTTTTTCTATTTTTTACTTCTATGTAAAGGACCTTGGGATGACTTTGTGCCCTCATTGTCCTTCATATTTCACTCTTGGGTAGTCGAGGTGGAGATTTTGTGCTACATCTCAGTTTGTTGGTTACTACACCCTTTGTTACCTGTTACTTGGCACTACCTGAAAAAACTCTTACTGTCTCCTACAAGATCACTTCTAAAAGAAGAGAAGTGCCTTCAATGTTTTCACCAAGATTTTCTCCTTTGTTTTTGAACATCATCTCTAAAAAAAGAGAGATAGATGATGTTATCCTATCCCTAAGTGTTATTTTCTATATATATATATAGTATATAGCCTCCTCCTATTTACAGGGAACCTCCCCTTGATGAGAGGAGAGATTTGTCCCCTTTTGATGTGGTAAACCTGCACATCTGGCTGACCAATCTCCCTATGCTATGGTTGAAGAGACCTATTTTACTCATCAGTTAGCTAGTGACAAAATATTCACCCAATAGTTTTTGGTGACTCCATTGGGGAGCGATGAGTAGTCCCTACCCTTATCCATTATAGACTCTGGTGACTCTAGTCTGTGCCTTACCCATTATCATTATAGCCTTACCACTTTCCTCCAGCTCCACACCAACAATTTTTAGTTACTCCACTAGGGACATTATGTGCAGTTTGAAGCCTCAAGTTTTAGATTGAAGTAGTCCCTATCCTTATCCATTTCCATTATCCATTTATATTATATCCATTTTTGTTATATAATTTGGTTTACAAACCAGAGCTGTTGGGGAAAAGCGCAAAGTTTGAAGCCTCAAGCTTCAAGTTGAAGTAGGGCCAATTATTTCCCATTTTAATTCTACAATTTGGCAAATCCATGCTATACTAGAAGCCAGAGATCCCAAGGTGTTGCAGACCCTATTTTTGAGTTGGTGTAGCAGGGCAATTTTGATTTGTTCACTCCTTAACTTCAAGTTCAATGATTCAGGAGTGTTCCTCCTACCTGTACTAGGTCACCAACACAAGGCAAAGCTTATTTTTATGCTATTACCAGAGCTTTACCTATACATATGCCACCCATATTTGTTATCCCCCTTTTCCATAATCAAATAATGATAGCTCAAGGTCCCTAGGGTAACTCTTTTAGTCCACTCAATCTTACTCCACCTCTTCACGAGCTACCATGCAGTTCAAGGAAGAATTTCCCTAAGTTCTTTAGTGATGTGAAAGTTCATCTTGATGAGCATATTAATGCCTTTAGCATAGATTGTGGTGTGATAGGCATGGAATATGAGGACATAATAGTTAGGCTATTTGTGGAGACACTACAAGGCACTACTACAGACTAGTTCTACCATCTATAAGACATATCAATGACTGACTGGAACACTCTTAAAGCTAAATTTGAAGCCAAGTTCAAGCCTATAGAAGATGCACATGCCTTGCTAGCCCAACTCACACATGAAGAAATAACATCATGAACCTATGAGGGATTTCATTACCAAGTTTGACAAGCTGAGGAACTAAATTCCTATAATCACTCAGCCAACATTTGAGAACCTTAAATGCTTCTTCATCAACTCACAACTGCTTGAAGTGAGTTTTTTGTTGAGATAGGCTGGCCACATAGACCTTACTGCTACTCAAGATTTGGCTAATGAGGTAGAAGATGACCTTATCTTGGTAGGAAAGATAAGGAGAGATCCTAACAAAGGTCGATCTTCTTCATATTTTGAATACTCACCTACAGCCACCACCGATCCAATGGTGTAGAGGCTGGCAAATGAATTGCTAGCTCTTAGAAAGCAAATAGCTCAAGGGATGTCATCTACTCCTTCATATAGAGATGTAATAAGGAGGATGTTCCCCAATTAGTCATACCAAGGCCATGCTTCCAGAAATCAAGGGTAGCTAAATCATCTTCCTTCCACATAGGGGAACCTTGCCATTGAAGCACCTCTAACTAATTTAGTAGTTGGATATCTTGAAGCAGAATCAGATTTCTCCTTCCAACTTGAATCAAACCCTAAATATGATGCTAATATCTTCACAAAAGGAGAAGAAGAATTAGTTGGTGACTCCAACATTGGTTTCCTGAATTATTAGGATGAACCCAAAAGTGAAGGTAAAGCAGATGAGGGATCATATGCTATGTTCAGCTAGTCCAAAAATCAGTCAGCCTAGCAAGCTGATAAAGAAAAAATAGAGGAGCGACCTCAACCAACAATTTCAATTGCTAAGCGAAGAACCACTCTGCCTTTCCAGCCAAAAGACCCAGTGATTGCAAAAAAGGTAAGTACATCAAACATCCCTACACCTTCTACTCCAAATTCATAGACCAAACCCCCCTTCCAAAAACTAAAAGGATGAAATCCCATCTTCTATACCTAGTTCATTTCAAACATTTGACATAACTGACCATATAAAGAAAACCAAAATTCAAATGTCTAAATTTGAGTTCCTGCAATCTAACCCTGATCAGTTGGATAAATTGGTTCAATGTGTAAATAACCAAGCCATCCCTGTAGGATAAGCAATTCTAAAGGAACTCATGATCTTCCCAAGAACACATCCACCAAGAATAACCTTGTCATTACTCCTTTTACTACTCCTAGAAGGACATAACCTTTATATGTCTCCATGTTGATAAATGGACATCAATTAAACAATTGCATCATTGATTCTGAAGCTTCAGACAATGTCATGCCTACCAAAGTGGTGGAATCCCTTGGTCTCACACTAACCAAGACATTTATGAGATGTTTCTCCATGGAGAATAAATAAGTGCCACTGCTGGAACAAATCAAGGATGCCTAATTTGTATTTGTGACATTTCCAAACAAGAGAATCAAGATGACTGTCCTAGTGGCTGACATCCCAGTATCATATGGCATCCTTCTTTTGTGAAATTTTTGCAAGGATGTTGGTGGTGATTTAAGCATGGACCTGTCTAAGGTGAGGATCCCAATTAAAGGTGTTATGTAAATATTGCTCCCTAAGAAGGAAGTAAAATATGTGGTTACTCAAACATCAACACCTGAAGCTCAAATTTTATTTGAGTCTTTAGGCATGGGTAATTATTTCTTAACCACAGAGGATGTTCATGTTTCAACTGATCAAACTTCTAAAAATTATTGTCTAAAAATTGGTTCAGATGGAACAATAAAAGAATTAGTGGAGCGCAGTGCAAGTACAAAGGAATCTCACCCTCCAAACAAAGAAGAATTGAAAGAAAAATCAATGTTTGATGAGGTATGGATTATGGAATTTGATGGCAGCTACTCATCTACTAGTTTTGGAGCTAAGATTATGTTGATATCTCTTCAAGGAGATATTTTTCCTTCTTCATACAAATTATAGTTCAATAATACTAACAATACTGCTGAATATGAATCACTGCTACTTGGATTGAAAGCCACTCAAGACAAGGGTGTCAAGCTCCTTCATGTCAAAGGAGATGCTGAGCTGGTGGTTTGTCAGGTGAGAACCCTGTACCAAACCAAAAATGAGAGATTGAATCATTACTACAATCTAGTTTGGGAATAAATTGAAAGCTTTGATGCTTTCAATATCTCTGCAATTCCTAGGGAATTTAATGATAGAGTTGATGCATTGATTATTTTAGCAACTCTTCTAGTCCCTCACCCTAATTTTAAAAGAGATAGATACACTATTGAATTGGTCTTTCAACCAAGTGTGCCTAATAATGCCAATCATTGGAAAGTATTCAATGATGACCACCAAATCATTGCCTTCTTGAAACAAAAAGATAGCTTTGAATAGCTGCATTTTAAGGTAGTAAAACTCATAAACTTGAACTAGCCTCTAAATCAAGTTTAGACACAAGTGTTGAATTCCTACAACTGAAAGGGAATAAAATCCTTGAAGGTCTGGTTTCCCTTGAGAAGCTATTTGATAAGCATGATAGATTCATCAAATAGCAACAAATGGATTTAAGCTCCTTTTAGGAGTTTGATTAGATAAATTTGGGTACCAAGGAAAATCCCAAGATGGTGAACATTGGGAAGTTCTGCACTCCAGGAGAGAAGTTCAAGTTCACTACTCTACTTCACCAGTACATGGATGTCCTAGCATACTCTTATGATGATCTGAAGTCACTTAGGCCTGAAGAAATTTTCCATGAGATTCCCCTCAAGGGTGATTCAGTGCCCTACAAACAAAAATCTAGGCAATACAATCCAAAGATATAAGGTACTATTCTATCTAAAATATAGAAAATATTAAATGCTAGGATAATTTTCCCAATCCATCATTCCACATGGATTGACGATATAATACATGTGAGGAAGAAGAATGGCAAAATTTGCCTCTACATGGATTTTTTGAATTTGAATTAGTCATCCTTAAAGGATAACTATCCTCTACCAATCATGGATCAAGTCCTTTAGATAGTGACTGGTTTGGAGATGTTATCAATGCTAGACAACTTCTCAGGATACAATTGAGTTGAAGTGAGTGAAGCAGACTAGCATAAGACTACCTTCACCACACCTTGGGGCACCTTTGCCTATCAAAGAATGCCATTTGGCCTGATAAATGCTGGAACCACTTTTCAAAGAGCAATGGACCTTGCTTTCAAAGATAAAATAGGTAAGTTCATTGTGGTATACCTTGATGACTTGACCATCTTTTCCAAGCATCACCCTGACCATGTGCACCATTTGCAATAAGTGTTGGAACGCTATTGCCATAATAGCATTTCTCTTAATCCCAAGAAGCTTGTCTTTGGAGTGATAGAGGGGAAGCATCTTGGACACCTTGTATCCAAAGAAGGCATAAAAATTGACTCAAACAGAGTTAAATCCATCTAGGAGCTTACCTTGCCTACAAGTAAGACTATAGTTCACTCTTTCTTTGGAAAAGTGAACTTTTTACAAAGGTTCATTCTTGAATTCATAGAGAAGACTCACCCTATCATAAATATGATGAAAGGGAAGGCCACCTTTAGCTAGATTGAGGAAGGCAAATTGGCATTTCAAGATATTAAGGCAGATATTGCCCACACCCCAATTCTAGTTTGTCTAGATTATACCAAGGATTTCACCATATATAGTTATGCTTCTGAACACACACTTTTATCCATTCTAGTTCAATAGAACCAAGGTGTGTAATCTCCCACATCCTTCATGAGCTATCCTCTCAAAGCTCATGAACTGAAGTATTCAAATATGGAGAAGCATGCTTATGCAGTGGTGAAGGAAGTGAAGCATTTCTACTTTCACAACCTGAATTCATGTGTTACTACCCTGGTTCCTAATCCCACAGTTAAATCCATATTGACTTAGTAAGAATTTGGAACCAAAAGGGGTAATTGGATTGGTAAAATATAGGAGTTTGTCTTGTTATCAAACTAATAAAATTGGTGGGGGGAAGGGGCCTCTGCCAATTGATTACTGACAACAGATTGGAATAAATAGAGTGTGGAGAAGAAGAAATAGAAGACATACCAATAGTCCTCTTTGTCTCCACCATGAATGAGTGGTATTCAATTATTAATCATTTCCTTACTTATGGTGAGTGTCCTGCTCACCTATCTCATAAAGAAAGGAGGACTATTAAATTGAAAGCTATCAATTTTATCCTCTAGGATAATGGCCTATATAAGAGGAGCCTTGATGGAGTGTTCCTTTGCTGCATAGATAAAGAACAACAGAACCAACTTTTGAAGTCCTTCCATAATCTGGCCTATGGAGGACATTTTTCTACTCCTGTAACTACCCATAAGATTATATGAGCCAGGTATTACTGGCCTACTTTATTTCAAGACACATACAGATGGATATAAAGGTGTGAACTGTGCCAATAGTTCATTGGAAGACCTAAGCTAGTTGCTCTACCTCTCAATCTAGTAGTAATAGAATAACCATTTTGTAATGGGAAATTGATTTTATTAGTGATGTAAACCCATGTTCAAGTGCTGGACATGATTATGTCCTCACAGCCCTAGATTACTTCACCAAGTGGGTGGAAGCTATTCCAACCAAGTAGGCTACTTTAGAAGTAGTGTGCAATTTCCTCAAAGAGAACATCATTTCTAGGTTTGGGGTCCCAACTAAAATTGTGATAGACAATGTAGCCTATTTCAATTCTCATGAGGTTACTCAGTTGTATTTTTACTATGGGATTACCCTCTCCCACTCTTTTGATTATTTTCTACAAGGGAATGGCCAAGTAGAATCGAGCAACAAGAACCTAGTGACCATCATCAAGAAGCTGGTGGATGACAACCATTGAACTTGGCATAAAGCATTAGTTGATGCTTTATGGGTAGATAGAATTACACCCAAAAGGGTGATTGGTATGTCACCTTTATAACTTATTTATGGTCTTAATGCTAAGATACCAATAACCCTATAATTTCCAGCATTGAAATTGGCTAAGGTAGTTGAAGATCAGACATATGAAAGCTCCATCGATAAGAGGATCATGTGCTTGACTGAGCTGGATGAGTAGTGAACCATGGTAGATGACTGAATTGCTTCACACCAAAGTCTGGTGAAGAAGCTCTTCGACCAAAAAGCTAAAAACTATGGTTTCCAGATTGAAGATCAAGTCTTATTGTGGGATAAGAGAAGAGAACCAAAGGAAATGCATGGGAAATTTTATTCCCTTTGGAGAGGACCATTTACTATCCATCATCTCAATGGTAAAAACTATTTCCTATTGAAGTATCAAGATGGCACACCCTTTTCTCTGCCTCATAATGGGCAGCATCTAAAGCACTTCAATTCTTAAAGTATCAGATAAGTCCCCTTGTACATATGTATATTTATATAGTCTTTAGTTCTATTTTGTGTAGTTCATTTTCATTTTTGGTGCCTTTGGTTTTTGGGTAGCATGAATCCATAGCCAATGACATACTTTAAGGCATTGGAGATTCTAGTTTCTACTCCCCTCAACTATTCTAAGTTTTCAATTGAAGGAAATTCCCTAACTGGAGCTAGCTATTGTTCCCAAAATCTGTCACTCATTTTTAAGACAACATATGAACTATTTTGGTCTTATAGGCCAAAATTATCTCTTCCCTTCTCAAAAAATTATTTTGATCATTCAAATTCTTCATTATTCAAGATTTTTTAGTTAAGGGATTAGCAGGTTCAATAGGTTCAATGGCTTCAATAGATGAATTCTCATAAAGGAATAAGTTCCCAGCAGTTAGGCATTTTCAAGCTTGGTTCAACACCTTAGTTTAACCAAAAATGTTCATTAGCAAGCTTCAAAAGAAGGATTAAACCATTGAACCATTGAACCTTGTACCAAATGGGTTCAATGGATTCAATGGGTTCAAAGGTTCAACAATATCAGTGAACTTAAAGAGTTAAGCACTTCAACAAAGGTTCAACAAGTTCAATCGATTCAAGGTTCAACAAATTTAAAACACTTAATGAAAAGAAAAAGGCTTGAATCATTGAACCATTAAACCTTGAACTAAAATGGTTCACAGGTTCAACATGTTCAATGGTTCAAAGGTTCAACGAGCGGTTGGTTCAATGTGGTTGGTTCAAGCGGTCAATTGAATGAGTGAAACAAAGGAATGAACCATTGAACCATTGAACCAAAGTTGGTTCAATTGGTTGGTTTAATCGAGAGGTTCAAAGGAGTGCCCCAAAAACTAAAGGCCAAGTGCCCTTGCAGAGGGTAGCGAACCAAAGCTGAGTGCCCTTGCGGAGGGCAGTGAGCAAAAGTGGACTAAGATATTTTCTTTGGAAAAATGAACAAGGTAGGAAAAGTTGGAATTCTATAATGTCCCTTTATTACGGGCTCCTTTTTCTGTCAAAAGATTTAATACCACTGTAATATCCCCTTCAAATAGGGAATATAGAATGTCAAATAAGCTCTGATACCACTGTAATATCCCCTTCAAATAGGGATTATAACAAGACAAAAGCTCTGAACAAAGATACAATTTTGTAGAATAAATTCAAATAAATAAATAAACCACAGTAAATCTCTTAACTGCCAAATCACTAATCTTATTATTCATCCAGATGATTATAATAGATATCCTCTATCATGCATATAAAATAATATTTAAATATGGTCTAAAAAAACCTGAGTATTCCAAAAACTAGGAATAAAACTTGAATCTGGTAGGTCTCGACCTGCTTTGTCAAAAACACAGTCGTTGACATCAGTTATATTGCTATCGTCGGTCGACTGGGGTCGTTAACTTGCCAACGTCGGTGATATGTCATCCAATGTTGGTCTTTGTGGATCTCTGCCTGCCGATGTTGATCTCTATGTGAATCTGTATGGACTTCGTATGGATGCCAATATAACACACCCTATTTGTTGGACCCCTGATCTCAAGATATATGACTCTAATACAGAAGATCTCTATTTGTATAACTTATTGAATCAAAAACCTAATAAAATAAATACTTGGAAAGCTCTGTGATAACTTTTGTATGAAGTTACCTCTCAAATCTATAAACCTCTATGATAAATTTTGTATGAATCTATCTCTCAATTCGGCAATAGATCAGCTGATATTTCATAGCCTCTGAATCGAACACACTAAAGAGTGGACATTCTCCAATGTAGATGGAATCCTGAAACCCTTGGCTCAATCTTCACAGAAGAATTCTTCAATATCAAAATTAGTAATCAATTCATAATTCCAACTCTCTCCCATGAGAAACCCTTATACCCTCAAAAAGATGTGCTTGCCCTAATTAGGGTTTCATAATTAAAATTAGACCAAATAATTAATATTTGATTAAATCAATCAAATATTAATATCTCCCTTAATACATGTCTGATCCTCAAACCGTTTGAAGCTAGTGAATCAGGGAGTGATTCTGCACATGACCATACCAAAACAAGGGTGCTCCACTGCATGTCAAATATCCCTAAATAATAGGAGCTCAGGCAAATGTGTCTGAGAGAGCCCGAATGAAAGCCAACTGTAGGGATTCTGCTAATCGAAGCCAAGCCAATCTCCATCATGACTCCCTATCCATCCTCTCAGCCTATGAGGGTCACATAATAGGCTAATCATCAAGTCTATTGATGTCCACTAAAAAAGGGGACATGACAATCTGCCCCTCCTGAAATTGCTTGTCCCCAAGCAATCTCAGAACAACAAACTGATCGATCCTCCTGGATCCCATATGTAGTTATGCTCTGCACTACTGTTAATCAATATAAGTTCCTACAATATCCTCTGTAGTATAACCAAAAGGAATCCACAATCAAACTGGTGAATGCAACTCAACCAATCTCTAAAATCACAATTGCCCTGGATGTGTCGATACTGCAAGCTATGTAACTTGCAACTACCAATTCCATCTACAAAAGATGGTGCCAATCCATCCCATAATGGATGGTAAGAAATTGGATCTGATCCACACCTATGTGAAATCAAATCATCTAACTCTGGGTCAAAAGAAAAATAATGAGCATATCTCACCATATAATGCCGGTAGGAACCCCCAAACTTTGCTACTGGGTCACCATCACTGAACTAGGAATCAGAAGATGGCTCCAATCTCTAACTCCAAGTGGCTATAGGCTAGATAAGACCCTGTGCAATTTGCTCAACAAACCCCACCTCAAAATCCCTGTGAGGAAGCATAGTAGAAAGGATCACTCTAATCTCTCCACCCAATCTGCTAATAACACTAGTACCTCGAATGAGAACACCTTTCGTCACCTTATGCGAGTCCAAACGAACACCTGTAATATCTAGAAAATACTCCATGAATGATTTAGTGTAGTAAAAATTATATGAGGAAGCATCAACATACTCCCCCACACACCACAACTGATCCCTCTGTAAAAATGGCACAGCCAACGGTACCATACTGTTATCGGTGTGAGAAAAATCAATCTAGAAACTCAAATCCACTGGTATGCCAAACTCATCAAGACCAGGTACTCCCAAATCCTGAACATGTGGGTCAGCTCTAACAACATGTTCCTTAGTAACCATAGCAAGAATGTACTCACCACCAACCATCTCAATATACAAATGGACTAGATCTGGCGCTGGTGAAGACCGCAAATGCTGCAACTCCACAGTCACCTCAGCCAAATGAAATTGTGACTCCTCAAAATCCAACTACGTACTCTCAAGAATCTCAAAAGTCACCTCGAGCTGCTGAGTAAGCTCACTCACCTTATCTTCTTTGACCAATAATGCATCATATGCTATGCTACCCCACTCTATAAGATAATCTCTGTCGGCTACCAACTGCATATAATCCTGTCTCAAAATCTGGATAGTCTCCCATAAAGAGTGGATCTCTATCAAGGATAAATAACTACCTCCCTGCTCAATGCTAGTAGGAGAACCCCATCCATAAACTGCTAACAATTGATGAGCAACATCAAAATGCTTGCAAGCGGTAGCAATGTCTCGCTCACTAACTCTCAGCTAACTAGACACATGGTGGCACTGGCTAGATTATCTCCTACAATCCTCCTCTGATGCATGATCCAAAAAAGTAGACTTAGAATCACTGACCTCTATAATACTACCATCCATACTCTATGAATCAACTCCACAACTCATATCGACATACGGAGTATCAACAACTGTAGCATCACTGTCTAACTCCTCCATATTGAAGGAAACTACTGGTGAAACTAAGTCCTCAAAACTATCCACTACATTCTCTTGAGTGTCATCTACAATAATTGGATCCTGGGACTCTTCTACAATCTCTACCATAGTTGAGAGATCATCAACCCTCAGTGCACTAACATCTGAGCACACCTCTATACTCTGAGTGCAAGCATCAAACTCATCCTCATCTAGCTCTGATGAAGCTGCTGCTGAAACTATCTCATCATCACCATCTCCTATCTCATAAGAATCATGGGACATGCATCTATCCCATCTAACTGATCTATAGTGCTCTCTCCTTAGCTTAAAAAAGTGATCAAAAGACACCCTCATCTGAACCTCAGGTGATAATAACTCCCACTCATCATTTACTGTCATATACTGTGTGGATTTGTCTTTGAATGTAGGTTCTGAAAAAAACTCATTTAACCTCTTCAAACTTTGTTTCAGCTTCTCCATATCCTTGTCCCACTATTTTTGAGTACTTGAAGTACCCATTATTTACTAACTGATTCAATGTCCAAACTACCCAAACTACCCAACAGGATGGTAGAAATTTGGCTCTGATACCACTATAATGTCCCTTTCTTAGGGCTCCTTTTTCCGTCAAAAGCTCTGATACCACTGTAATATCCCCTTCAAATAAGGAGTATAGAACATCAAATAAGCTTTGATACCACTGTAATATCTCCTTCAAATAGGGAATATAGCAAGATAAAAGCTCTAAACAAAGATACAATTTTGTAGAATAAATTCAAATAAACAAATAAACCACAGTAAATCCCTTAACTACCAAATCACTAATCTTATTATTTGTCTAGATGATTAAAATAGATATCCTCTATCATGCATATAAATTAATATTCAAATATGGTCTAAAAAAACCTGAGTATTTCATAAACTGGGAATAAAACTTGAATCTAGTAGGTCTCAGCCTACTGTGTCAAAAACATAGTCGCCGACGTTGGTTATACTACCGTCATCGGTCGACTAGGGTTGTTAACCTACTGATGTCGGTGATATGTCGGCTGATGTCAGTCTCTTTAGATCTCTGCCTGCTGATGTCAGTCTCTGTGTGAATCTGTATGGATCTGTACAGACTTCGTATGGCTGCCAATATAACACACCCTATTTGTTGGACCCCTGATCTCAAGATATATGACTCTAATACATAAGATCTCTATCTGTATATCTTATTGAATCAAAAACCTAATAAAATAAATACCTGGAAAGCTTTGTGACAAATTTTGTATGAAGTTACCTCTCAAATCTGTAAACCTCTATGATAACTTCTGTATGAAGCTATCTCTCAATTCGGTAATAGATCAGCTGATATTTCACAGCCTCTGAATCACACACACTAAAGAGTGGACATTCTCTAATGCAGATGGAATCCTAGAACCCTTGGCTCAGTCTTCACAGAAGAATTCTTCAATATCAAAATCAGTAATCAATTCATAATTCCAACTCTCTCCCATGAGAAACCCTTATACCCTCAAAAATATGTGCTTGCCCTAATTAGGGTTTCTTAAATTAGAATTAGGGTTTCATGATTAAAATTAGACTAAATAATTAATATTTGATTAAATCAATCAAATATCAATATCTCCCTCAATACATTTCCAATCCTTGAACCGTTCAAAGCTAGTGAATCAGGGAGTGATTCTGCACATGACCATACCAAAACAAGGGTGCTCCACTGAATGTCAAATATCCCTAAATAATAGGAGCTCGAGAAAATGTGTTCGAGAGAGCCCGAATGAAAGCCAACTGTAGGGATTCTGCTAATCGAAGCTAAGCCAATCTCCATCATGACCCCCTATCCATCCTCTTAGCCTATGAGGGTCGCATAATAGGCTAATCATCAAGTCTATCGATGTCCACTAAAAAAGGGGACATGACAAATTCCTTCAGATTTGTTTAAGGTGAGAGATGAGGTGAATTATTTTAGACAAATTGTCTGAAGGAATTCCTTCAAACTTTTGTTTGAAGGAATTCACCCAAAATAGAAAGCCTGGCAAAAAGTAGACGAAGCCAAGGAAAGATTTCTTTCAGATAAATTTTTTGAAGGAATTCCTTTGGACAAATTGTCTGAAGGAATTAGAGCTCGAAGACCCTCCAAAGGAATAAAATCCTGAAGGCTGCTCGAAGGACCCTGAAGGGTAGGTACCCTTGTAGGGGGCTCTTTGTGACTAAAAAATGAACCTTCTCAAGGCTCGAATGGACACCTTCCCTTCAAGAAGTTCTAAAGACATTAAGGCCTGCAACTGATTTCTATGGACCCCACATGATGATTTCTATAGACTCGATTCTACAGACTCTACAGGCTCCTTTCTATGGACTTTGTAGGCTAGGTTCTATAGATTCATTTCCATGGACTCTATAGGTTCATTTCTATGGACTCTATAGGCTGGGTTCTATAGACTCATTTCTATGGACTTTGCAGGCTTGATTCTAGTGACTTTTTTCTATGAACTTAGTAGACATATTTCTATGGACTCTTCCAAAACTCAAGAGACTTAGAGAAAACAATAACTTTTAAGGAAGAAGATGAATCTTTGAACCTTGAACTAGAATGGTTCACAAGTTTAACAGGTTTAATAGTTCAAGGGAAGCTCTGAGCAAAGATAAGAAGCAAAAATTTCTAGAGACTAGTTCAAGGAGAAGGTTCAAGCAGATGAACCAAGGAGGCCACCTAAACCATTGAAAAAATGAACTTTGACATCCCTATGGATGTCAAATTTGAGATAATGAAATATCCATTGATTTTCAAAAGTGGCACGCCCAGCTGAAGAAGGAGATAAAAAGGCTAGCAAAAGGGGGAAAAGATAGCCCAAGGGCTCAAATTGTAATAGGAAAGAGAGAAGGACTAGAAATATCTACATAGAAGTTATTCCAGTAGGTGGAACAATCTACCAAGTAGATATTTGAGCTTGAAAACATTGAAGGCACAACCTTTTTTGTCTCCCTTAGAGTAAAGGCAAGGTGGACAGCTACGTAGACATCAGGTGATAGACTAGATGACTCAAGCCTAGGAGAAGACATTTGAGATGAATCGACATGCCACAGTTAAGGTAGCCACCTTGTTCCAGCATGGGCTCTTTGACAAAATTGAAAATTCATTCAAAGCATTGATTGCAACATAGGTTGTTCCATGGAACAAAGTACCAAGCCTTTCTTGGTTGCTATATATTGTATTCTCTTACTTTATGTAAAGGAGACTTTTCCATTATAGAAGCGAAACTCTACCCAAATTGAGAGGTGATTACTGAAACTTTGAGCTTAGATTGTTCATCATATTTCTTTGTTTGAATGAGAAAGCAAGTTACTTTCAGACTTTGTGCTATTATAGCTTATGTCATTTTAGAAGATTATTATTATGTCTGTTTCTTGAATATATTCTCATTTATTCAAATTAACAAGCAGAACTAGTGGAAGTAATCAGGAAGGTGTCTTGAAGATAATTGTGGAGGGACTTTGTGTTGTCTACAATTGCCTTTAGCGTGTTTGTCTATTTTTTATTTTTGTGTAAAGGACCTTGGAATGAATTTTTGCCCTCATTGTTCTTCGTATTTCACTCTTGGGAAATCGAGGTGGAAATTTTGTGCTACATCTCAGTCTGCTGGTTACTACGCCATTTGTTACCTATTACCTATCACTACTTGAAAGAAATCCTACTATCTCATACAAGATCACTTCTAAAAGAAGAGAAGTGCCTTCAGTGTTTCCACCAGGATTTTCTCCTTTGTTTATGAACATCATCTCTAAAAAAAGAGAGATGGATGGTGTTATCCTACCCCTGAGTGTTATTTTCTACATATATATAGTATATAGCCTCCTCCTATTTATAGGGAACCTCCCATTGATGAGAGGAAAGATTTGTCCCCTTTTGATGTGGTAAACCTGCACATCTAGCCGACCAATCTCCCTATGCTATGGTTGAAGAGACCTATTTTACTCATCAGTTAGTTGGTGACAAAATATTCACCTAACAATATCCATTGACTGCACATATGTCCTCTATGAAAAATGAAAAAACTATGATTATTTTTTCCCCTTTGCCTATGTACTATAATAGGGATGAGATATTTATATATAGTTAGTTCCATGAAAAAACCTCTCTTTTCTTATCTTTGCCTTGCAAATCCTAGGGGTACTTGTGAGAGCTATATACCTTCAAAAATTAAGGTAAAGCGCAATGGATTAAGCTGACCCCAATCACACCTATTGATGATTGACCACTACCTACTTATCTATATACTCTAAATAAGTAATCAATCCACATGTAATTATCCCACCTAATGTGAATACAAAATTATGATCCTTGATTATACGTATGTAACTATAAATTTGGATTTGATATTTGATAATGTTAGTTCTTGACTTGATTTAAAATGTTTTAGACTTGATTTTTTACTACTCATAATGATTCATTTTTAATTTAGAAATAATAAGGAAGATTTTCTCAATGTGTAGTAGTGTAAATGGATATATGCCAATTAGATATCAATTCCCTTAATGAATGACCTTTGATTTTTATTTATAGTGAACATTTTGAATAATTTTCTTAATTTGGATTATGAAACATGCAAGATGATGTAAATTAATATTTTGAATGTTAGAAACTATCCCTTAAATTGAATAGGTACAAGGTCAAACAAGGTGGATATGTGAGTGGTATTTGAACTATCCCAAAAACAAGGTCAATTATCCTAAGTTTAGACATAGTTCGAGAGTGATATAAGGTAGTTTGAGCATTAAATTAGAAATTCATGTGTAGTAGTGACATTAAAAAAAGGGGTCAATCATTAATATATATAAATGACTAGAGGAATGGAGAATAACATTCATACCTTTGTGTGTAAGTCAATTAGTATAAGATATGTCAAGAATTAACATTGTCAATTATCTATAACGAAATTCAGGTGTCTACATTTCCTTCCCCTTAGTTCTAGTAATGAAATTTTTACGGTGAATGAGAAATAATAAACTTGTGTGTGTTGAGACACTTTTTATTTTGATAGGAAACTCCAATTATGCAGGGCACTCATTTTATCAAACCTTTCAACAACACATGAAGTATTTACTAGCCATATTTAAAATTTGAAAATATGAAATTTTGGAATTTGAAATTGAAAGGATAGAAAGGAAGGATTACACCTATATGGAGGTCAAATCACGTTATCCAATAAATTTTAAATATGATGTTTTTTTATTTAAGCATTGGATAAGTATGCCACCTTATTGAATAACTTGGAGAGATGGTTTCACATGTTGAACCAATGGTGAATTATAAATGAATAATCAAGCCATTGATTTGGAAATATGCATAATCTAATTATCATGAATGGGAAAATTATCTAATGTACTAATAAAAAATAAGGAAGAACCACAATGTGTTAACTATAAGTGATACCAAGACATTTATTGTCATTAAACTCAAATGTACATCACCTATATTAGAAGGCATAACCACATAATGGGTTTGATCAAAGTAATGCTAGGGTTGATGGTGTCTCAAGACTCAAACTTACATTACCTATAACCAAACAAATCAAACCACTATAGACAAATCTAGGTTCCAGTTACATGATTGAAAGAGAATGAATAATAATCATTCTCTCATCAAGACCTAGTGATGATAATTTTTAAGTGAAATAAAAAATATTTTAGATTGATTATATACATTGTATTTTAGTTCATATGACTATTAACCAATATCATGCCTTTTATATTTTAAAAATTTGTATATGTGCATGAACCAAAATCATGTACCCTAAATATACTAAAATTTTAGTTGTATGTGAAACCTATAATTCATGTTCATGTTACTATTTTGTGTATGCCCATGCATATGCATCTAAGTGTGTATTAATATGTATTTGAGTCTATGTAAATTGAGTTAAAAATCATGTCATATGCCCCTATAATATGTATAAATGTGCTAATAACTATCATGTATCTAATTTTTAATCTATTTTGACTATTTAAAGCTTGTAATCTATCATAAAATATGTTTTTTAATTTTCATAAAGTCTTGAACCTATAAGAAAATCCCACTATAATTCCCCCATTTTGAGATGAGGGATGTTTCCTACAAGTCACTGATCTCAAAATAAGATTTAGCTATATCATGTGATAAAGATATAATCATGTTAATAATATGGAGAGTATGCCATCATATTAATGTTATTTTGATTGAAGCATGTACATAACAAGTGTAATGTCTAGATAAATTTATAAATGAGGCATGAAATAAGTAACCATCTCTAAATAAGATAATGTAGTAATAGTGAATGATATGGATCATGGCA
This sequence comes from Torreya grandis, assembly GCA_037957365.1. Lineage (NCBI taxonomy): Eukaryota > Viridiplantae > Streptophyta > Pinopsida > Cupressales > Taxaceae > Torreya > Torreya grandis. Next base: position 1,078,128 of record JARHVA010003425.1, on the reverse strand, counting down.
CTACTAATCAATCTCAACAAACATGACACACAATGTCACACATAATGCCAAGAGTTGTATATAAAGGACATGAACATGTCACTATAAATAAGGCCTAGGTTCACACATAAAGGAAATTAATGATGTCACAAACAAGGGAAATAAATTATAGCACACACAAGGTTAAGTGGCCACACACAATAGGAAACCAATGTATATTTTTTCATGAAAGAAAGTAACAACATCAAAGGAGCATAGAATAAATGAAAAATAGTATAAACCATCCATATGTATCAACCTCACATCATATCAAAGTAGAGTATCCATGTAGCACATCATAAGATATGAGTAAATAGAAATTTATTTGTAAGATATGTATCTCAACATGGTAAAGAGAGGTCATAGATAGATGTAACATGTGACTATGTAACCCATAGAAAAATATTCCCCTAACATAGGCATGGACATTGGTGGGTATAAGTAAGTCAATCAAATTAAAGTCCATGTATAATATGTATGTCTTACATCACACTCATATACTTCATATGTATTTGTGTATAAAAAATGATATGTTATCTACTAAACATTTGATAAATAATGTATTTAAATTATAAAAAATAGAAACTCATGTCATGCTCAAACACTGATTTTTTATTTTATTTTTGAGGATATTTTGGTTGTTTTTGTATTTTTGAAATATTTGAATGTTTTTTTATATACTTGATATTTTTAATATTTTTGACATAATTATTCCATCAATGGGAAGACCATAATACATGCTTGTATCATAGAATGGGAGGGTGACTTTCCACAAATGAAAAGTGTTACATGTAATTGAATTTGAATCTAAAAAGGAATTGGTTCTATAATGTAATATTACTTAACACTACTCATATAATATTATTTATGATGTGTAACTCTAGAATGTTTAGGACTTGGAGGGGTCTACCTTATAGTAGGAGAAGATGACATTGCATATGTTTGATATGAAACACAATGAAATGTTTGATGTGATACGTTAGGATGCATTATAGAATATAAAAATATCTTTGAATTTTTAATAAATTTATGATGTTAAGCTCTTTGTCTGGGAGAATGCACTACTCTCCTCTGAACCAACTATATATAAATATCATACATATATACAAAAACTGTCTCTAAACTATGATATTGAATACATGTATTGATAAATTGTAGTGGTGGCGGGGAAGGAGGGTGAGATACCACTAAATGTAGAGGGAAATAATATTAATGCCTAGATATTTGACCATAGTATTATAATGTATGTATTTGAGACATCAATGTACTATGGATGGTATTGAAAATAGATTATTGTAAACACCAAAATTTGAAATAATCTCATCTAAAACATGCATTTTACATAACCTTTATCATTTATACTATTGGTGATGAATGAATAACTTACTGGCATGTTGTCTTATGTTGTAGGCCTCACTCTATTGTTTATATTCTCATGTATTTAACATTTCTAATTTTTATTTTCATGTCCACCTTAGGGATCCCCAATTTCATTTCCAAGTATTTGTCTTGGAGTTTTGGTTCTTTTGAACAAGGCCATTTTATATGACAAGCCACATTATGGCCCTATCTTGGTGACTCATCCTAACATAACTTTTGTAATATTTTTGAATTTATATATTGTTAATGGATTATTTAATAATCATTGGTCTCTTCAATTTAGGCCCCTCATTCCCTAATAAGAATCCAATTTAAATTTAATATGTATATATAAGTAAGGGTCATGTTAAGAGTTAGGGGTTGATTCTCCATCATTTATAAAAGATATAAAAAAGTAATATTTGTGTACTACTACATAATTATTGATTCATATATAGATTTGCAAGTTCAATATATCATTCACATGTTTGTGTCAATGGTACTCATAGGTGAAATAACATATATCATTGCATTCATGATTGTGCATACACATCTTGGAGGGAGAACTACACCAACATAAGGACCATTTGGGCTATGTAGGCAACATTCAGTCATAAAGGTTTTATGATGCCAAATTGAGTATCTTTACTAACCCAAATTATTCCCCTTTTTATTTAATTACCATCTACTGCATGTGTAGGACTAGGGATTGATTCTTTTAGGTATTCTACATGACATATTAGCACACAAATATCAAGTGTAATATTTCAAAAAATATTACATAAGGATTGATAAATTAATAATATAATCAACCACAATGCCACTATAGTAGCTTGACAAGGTTGTTGTGTGCCCCTATCCACCTCTTATGGACTTGTCCCAATAAACTAAAAATTAATATTTTATAACATTACTACATTTTTAGGTCATTTAAAATAATTTTCAATTATAGAAAGTTTTAATAGTTAGATCTTTTTATATTTTTAAGGGATACTTTCTAACCCTAGTCAAATTTACTATTTTTAACAAGTTCTTAATTTCTACAAATTTTGTAGTTTATTATATTTTTCTTGTATTTTAATATTATATCAATACATATCAGAATATATATATTTCAATAGTTTATTTCCATTAGTTTAAGTACTTAATAAATTAAAAGGGATAACAAATATTGTGAACTCACTATTTGTAGAGCATTACTTATTTTCCTTAATTTTTAGGATATGAATTATTTCAATTTATTGTAAATTACTAACACTGAAATAAAATAGGTTTTGACCTTGGATAATATCTAACACAAAATGATTCAATTTATTTAACCTTGGATTATACTGAATAATTTGTCTTGTCACCTTGGATCATTCTAACACATAAGTTCTTTATTTTGACCCCAAGTTTAAATTTTATTGATTTATGAAACTACAATTCTTTCATTTTTTATTTTTTACTTTAATTTCATTTGATTTTACTTGTTTTATAAATTATTCTCTAATATTTTTCAAACTACTTAGTGATTATCATGAAGGGATACATAATATCTATTGATAGAAATAATTGCCTAAGGGCTTTATCCTAATACTCATAGCCATAGTACAATAATAAACACAGAGTTTAGTTTCCATGTGCCTCATGGTATATATTAAATACCTAGGATACATTTTTTATAAAAATGAAAAGCCTCTTTTATCTATCTAATTTATGGTGCACCTAAGAAGATCCTATCACCTAGGGAAGTTATTCTCATCGTACCTTGAAATTAGGGCTAGTAGGATACATGCATGGTTATACATCTATAGTTAGTGATATGATACATTAGGACACCACTAATAAAATATGTGCAATTATTTTTAAGATCCTACAAATAATTCAAACATTTGACTAGCTCACCCTCATACCTTGATTTTTTTTTATATTGTATTCGTAGTCATGAGCATTGCTTGATTTACATTATACTATATTTGTAGTCCTTCCCATTGCTTATTTCATCTTGATATATTTATATTCATTATCTTATTTACATACTAGAGTGCTCATTTACAAAAATTATTTCATTTGTTGTATATATCATGGATTGTAAAAATCAATATGTTAATTGTGTATATCCTCTATATCTATTTTTCTTTCTCATGTTATACCTTTTTCCTATGATCTTAAATGGATAAATCATACTAAATAAATACTTATGGAAAAATATTTTAGTAATATTTGTGATGATGAATATACAATTTCTAACCCTTTGGCATAAGTGTTCACTACACCACATACATCTCCATTTTCAACTATCCTATAGATACCTTTTTGGTCACACTTATTGACTCCCTTTTAGAATATTATATAGATTCCTCTCTATCACACCTATTATTCTCATTTATAATTTCATAGATATTCTTATTTTATTACATTAATATATTTCCATTTGTAATATCTTATATATTTATCTTTGGTCACATCTATTGATTCCTTTTTAGAATCTCCTATAGATTCCTCTTTTATCACACCTAACAATTACCCTTCGAAACCTCCTGTAGTTTCCCTTTTGAGTCTTTCTCTAGATTTTAATTTTAATTTAGATATTTTCTCACTCTTATATTCCTTTATGGATTCTAACATAAAACCCTCTTTGGAATTTTCCTTTAGTACCAACTATGGATGTCCCATTAGAGTGCATGAAGCCTCTTATTAAAGACTATCTCCTTTATCTTAGATTACCACCTAATTACTAGTTAGGGAAACCTAGCATTGTACAGTAATTTATCTATCCAATTTTGTAACTCATTATATTATATTCACATTTATAAATTAAATTCACATAAGATATGCATAAATAAGGATACTGATCCTACAAATAATATTGCTTCTCTTTCCTCTTATCTTAAAAATAACAATGTTGCTATTTTAAATGTTTAAAATGATAATTATAGTGATCATGATGAGCACTGGTATGATGAATAAATTAGTTTTACTCATTCAATTATAGCTTCTTATTTACTTTCTCATCATGTTCATAACATGTTATGAAATTCTAAAGTGATTAATAATGTTATTGTTATTATATCTCATGATGGTGTTTCTAGTTCCCCTTTGAAAGTAAAAATGTGTGAAAATGTAAATTATATTGGTCATAATTTGAAAATTAATTATTCATTAAATTTTAAAAAACCTCCTCATCCATGAGAAGATACTATTCCTCCACTTTATCTTATGCGTAGTAGTGTACCCATTGATAAAATTAAAAATATAATGTAACCCTCAAATGATCCCATTAAGAATATAAACATGCCTTCTAAAAAAATCATATCCCTAATGCATGTTGTAGGTGATTTTCAAGACAAATTTCACCAACTATCCTTATAAAATAAAATGTATCATGCTTGGTTGACTCTAATGTTACCCATGACCATACTTTTATGTGTAGAATTTTATACACACCCTTAACCTCTAATTAAAAAATATCTAAATTCTCCACATTTGATAGAATAAGGGAACCTTATTTTCATCTTCAAAATATTTGAGAAACTATGAAAGGTAATAGTGGTAGTCAACTATTATTTTAATTATTTCCTAAAATCCTAAAGGGATGTGCCCTTACATGGATTCACTCCCTTCCTAGTGGATCTTTAATTACCTATTTAGAACTATAAGAGGCATTTTTAATTCAAAATATTCAAAAATAAGGACCTAGGATCACTTATGAAAATTTAACCTATTTACACCAAGGCAAATCAAAACAAGTTTGTGATTTAAGAATGCTATATGCCAATTAATTTATGAAGCAAATAATTTATAAGTACAATATATTTTTCATAGAGGGATAATTTATCAAGTAAAAGAGAAGTTACTCTATTATATTTGTGAATCATTTATTAATATTTATTATGAGGCCTTATCATTGGAAGAGTATCTAAGTTTTATTCATGTCAAAAAAATTAACGGGGACATTAAATTATATAAAGGAAATTAAAATTCCAAAGTCTACTTAGATTATGTTGTATAACACATTTATAAGTATATACAAGGATTAAACTATAATAATTATTTTCAAAGTATACACACTAAATCACTCCCTAATAAACTAGCACACATTAATTATAATCATCTCAAACATAAGGTTAAGTCCTTTTCCAACCATATCAAAGTCTACCATAAATGAAAAGAATTTGTTTCCTATAATACTAATCATAATCATCCCTTTACATCATGCAAAGTGCACCCTTAAATTTTAATTCTAGTGATCATCCACAATATATTTTGAATACATTTTGGGGTAAAAAGTTAATGAAATTATGTCCTAATTATTATCATCCACCTATTAATTTGGAATAAATTCAAATCCAACTAATTTTTACTTATCTTGTAATTAATGGGCATCATGAAAATGATTTCTATGTATTAAAATAAAATCTAAATGAGCTTGTAAGTAAAAAATTATTTCATTTCAAAAATTTGATAATAAGTTATACAACCACCACCTATGTCTCAAAAATATCCAAACCTTAATAAGATTTCTCAAAAAATTCTTATACAAGATACAATGGCTATAAATATATTCCTTAATGATAATAACACTATTGATAGCACTCAAATTACTAATACTCAAAATACAAAAACACCTGCATAATAAGTTCTTAAAGCATAAATAATACAAATTCACAAAGAACCAATCAATTTATCTACACAAATATTGTTTCATAATCCAAATCAATTACAAATTGAACACAATGAAATACATAATAAATCTACATGCACAAGCAATAAAAATGATTATTATTCAACATTTATTTTTCATTCAAGTTGGCAATTATCTTAAGGAATATTAAAATCCACACATATATGAATAAATAAAAAACCATCATATTTATATATATCAAAAAAATATTCATACATAGCACATGTTAATAAATAATAGGCCCATGGCCCTGAATAACTAATGCATAATCAATATCAATGTTTACATATCTATCATATACTGTTGGTGTTTGGGAGGTCAAGGTATTTCTTGCATCTTGTGGACTTGATAATGAAATAATTATATCATGAGCGTCATACACTACCAAAATTTTTAAAATGGTCACATGCTCACCTTGAATATGAACATACTCTATATAAATAGTCACACCTAAATGTGATATCCCTACAGGTGGAGGCATCTATTATTTGGTAAGCTTAGATCAAAGGTAATTTCATGTAATAAATAATTCATCATGATATACTATTAATGAATCTAAATTCTAAAAAAATCACACATATGTGGCTATAATAATATCAAATTTATTAGACAAAGGGACATGTGGCCCCACTACATCTACTTTCTCCACAATCCCCTTAGGCATAACACTATCAAGCACATGTCATGTCAACACACATAATGTCCACTATATGATAAATGAACAATAATAATAAACTCATAAATAAATTAAAAAAATATCACAAAATAAAAAAATTAACCAATATGCATACTAATCAATTACCAAATTCATATATACATACCACCTATCACCCTAGGAGCATCTCTCATATTTGATGATGGATTTGATACTATTTCAATTAAAAATAAGTGTGGACACATATGTAAGGTATGCCAATATGTATACTCATCCACGTATCTCAAATAATCTATATGTAGGATCTATAAAACTACATCTCTCTCATCAATATAAATTAGAGCTAGCTCATCAATTGAAGGCCAATCTCATTCCTCCTCTCAAGAAGGGACCTACATGACTGTGTCTAAATAACTGGTGTTAGGGGAACCCCTTGAGCTACTCAAAATTAGAGAGTCACTCAATTTATTTAAAATCACTCATATACATTGAAAAATTGGTCATGGATCCAGCAACTCACTTAAATCTATTGTAGCTCCACTGTGCCCTCCCTCCAACTAACAAATCCATGGTACAACCTCTATATAATGTTGAAAAAGTTGATTGATCTAATTTGAAATGAAAAAACATTGTACTAATCTAAGTAGCACATGATATACTCATGAACCTCCAAGCATACATCTATAGATGTGCCCATCCATACAATGGCATCCCAATAGGCCTAATACCCCTATATGCTCATAATTACAATAATTCAATAGTGTCATAGAACCCAATCCTACACCATAATATTATATTGTGAGTCTATGAAAATATTTTTATAAATGGGCCAACATGGTCTGACCCAAATAATATATGGTCCCATGCTCCTATATATGCCAAAAAATGTCAACCATCCTATATGAAATGACTATGCCTTGCCCACCAATAGTCATAAAGGTAAATAAAAATCTAGGAAATATATGTAATCATAGTACTATTGAGACAATAAAATATGTTAAAAAATCATGGTATCTCCTATGGTATACCCTCCATCCATATCATGTCTAGTCATATATCTATATGCATCGATAATACTTATTGATGTCTCCACCATTAATTGAATGCCCATAATCGACAATCATAATATGCACCACACATCCTCTAATTTCATCATCATCTCACCTATAGGAAACCAAAAAGTACATGTATCTAAATCCCACCAACATCCAAATCCATCATCATATACATAACATATGTCATTAAGTTCAAGTGACCTATCTTTCTTAATCCTATCACATCAATAATGGTACTCTTCTCATATGATAATGATAAACCACAAAATAATATGTAATATGACCTCAATAGAACTCTTAGTATCTAATATCACTATGAAATCATAAACACAAATAAAACCATCAATAATCCAACCCAATATTAATAAAAATGATAATATTAAATTTAACAAGTCTACACTGTAGTAGATAGAGTTGTAATAGGCCAAAACATGATTGATAATAGTGGGGTAGGATCAAAAAATAGTAAAATAAAAATAAAATAAAAAACAAAAAAAAAGACTTAACATAAAACATTTAGCATAATTTTTGTGATCACAAGCTCTAACTTGATATCTACCTCCACCATTGCTCATACTCACTCAATTTATGTTACAAATATTAGTCTCCTTTGAGGTAGTTTTTGGTCTATGTTCTCAAGTTGTCAAGATTATACTTTTGGGTTAAACTAAAAATAAATATAAAAAATTATTTTAACCACCTATTTATATATTACTATTTCCCAATGTTTCACCTTTCAAATTAAACAATCATGCTAATCATTATCAATAAATAATTGAAATTATAATATCTTGCACACTATTTATCAAAATTGATTGTCTTTAGATTTGTTAGAATCTATATGATATCACATTCCACATCATATTAATTCTTATATTTAGTTAGGGCATTCCCAAAATTAAAAAAAATTACAAATCACTTTTTAATTACTATCATTCACACTATTGCTTTAGTGCTTAATATCACAACTCATTTTATTTTTCTCTTACTCTCCTTTCAATATCAATGGTTCATTTCTCTTTTACTAATTACACCCTCATTCGATACTAATTCTGATTATTAATCACTTTTTATATCATTATTTATAATTATCCTAATTTATTACTTACATCACCCCAACATTTCTTTCACTAGATCAACCTTACATTTACATCACACCACTTTTTGCATCAATTAATAATTTCATTATCATATTCTTATCATCACACTTAACCACCAATTAAATCCCCACAATAATTAAGTAATTTAAAACTCCTCACCACCTACCCTCACCTACCACCACTAAAATTCCTAAAAATCACATTCCTAACCTCATATAATCTCCAATTATTAACCTAACACATCTCTATAAGTCCTAATCCTTATTGAGCCAATCCCCAATCCTTTCTAGAGATTTTTAGGAATTTTTAATTCCTAATAAATTTTTTATCCATCGATTTCCATCCTCCATGGATAAAATATATTCCTTCATTCTTATATCAACCTCTTATAAATCCATATACATCCACATGGAAAATGTTGAACTTTAGAGATTATATTTAATCCTTGAATCTTACAACTTCATAATGATGTCTAATTATTAAGCTTCATAGAGCAATGCAATATTCAAAATATCAATCATTCAACATAAAACATCTAGGGACCAATCTTTAATGTAAAAAGAGGAGTCTATTTTATAAAAATTTGAGGTATAAAGTTTGATATTTATGTTTCATTTAGTTTTAATTCAATTCATTTTATTTTTAGCGCCAATAAGAGGTTTGTTTAGTTTGGTTAGGAAGAGATCTTAGACTAGATTATTCTTTATTTTTTAATCTAATCCATAAAATTCAAATTAAATAATACATTTTGGTGACCATAGTGGGATAAATCCCTTAACGTTTTCGTGTTATGCCCCTAGATTGTTTTGGCAAGCTTTTAAGTTCCTTATAGAAGAGACTGGTGGTTGAAATCCTTATTCTTCTATAATTTTTTCATGCCCATACTAGAAAAAAAATCAAAATATGAAACAATGAATGTGTATTATGGAGTGGTATATTTATTCTCCTTATAAATGACTTATATCTAATCATATGTCTAACCATGATAGTTTCATTAATAGTTTTGACATTTTGCATAATTTTAATAAAGATGCTACTAACACATTACTGATTTATATCCTCAATCAGTGGCATTGATGTTACACATCATGATTTTATCTATTTTAATATGTTTTGTATAGGTTTTGAAGCCACCACTAATGAAAAATGGATTTGATCATATAATCCATAACTTCAACATGATAAGTTTCAGCTTTGAATTTATACTCACAATTTACTATTCATAATCTTTGTTTTATATCGAAGCCACCACTGTCAACTAGTAACTTTGGCATAAAAATTAGTGGATTTGAACATATCTATAAAATTTTTGATCTATTTATGTTTCTTATTAATTTATGATCATTAGTGTTTTCATTTTATTTATAATGGATTTGATATTACAAAAAGTGGATTTGTGTCTATAAATAATAGTTTGTATTCTTAACTTGTTGTGTGGCCTTGTACTATGCAACAATGCATATGGTCTACAGATAAATAATTTTGACCTATGTAACAATGAATTTGATTTATAATTTTGTTTTTTATGTTTACCATAAATATATAAAATCAAATTACTAACTTTTGTTTATAGGACCACATGTTAAGGAATTGGTAGTCAAACTTTCTTTTGTAAATAGTTTTAAAGTAATAATCACATTTTAATATAGTTAATAAATTAACCTTTTTGGGTGACTAGATTATGTATTATCTCCCTTCACACCCATATGGGTACCTTAATGATTAAAAAAAAACAATTTTACCTTCTACTTGCTTAAAATCTCGTATATACATCCTTTTATTGTTTATTTTTAATTGAGAAATAGATTGTGTATGATCTCCCCTCGCACCCATAGGGTGACCTTTTGGATCAAAAACAATTGATGTCTATTTTTTTAATTTTTTAATGTCAAAATGATGTTTATTTTATCACCACACACTTTTCATAATCATTCAAAAAATTTGACATGGATTTCATCACTATACATTAATCCAAACTCTATGTTCTAGCAAAGTATAAATATCAAGGACAACTATCATAAAGGTAAGTGGAATTAATCCTAAAGTATTTCATGAAGTGAGGGGGTCATAATACAATACTCAATCATTAGATAAAATCCTTACATGAAATTTGGCCCTAAATATCAAATTTATTTATGGGACACACCTAGTGAGCCTTGTGAAACCTAGATTAAGACCTTTAAGCCACAAAAAACTATTAATTTTAGGGGTAAAATTATTCCCTAAGACTACTCAACACATATTTATATAAATTTATGGTTGGGATACCAACCTATTCACCACTTTATGTGATTAAATCAGTGGGTTTTTAGTTGAGTTACACACCCTTATCTATTAACATAGGCTTATGGTTTTCTTTGCTTTTTTTAAGTGTTATTGAGAACCATGTTATTTACAAAACATTAAACCAAATAGGACCTTTATATAAACCACCAATGAAAAATTAATCCACACATAGACATCCATCTAACCAAATGCATGTCCTAAAATATGATCTCTATAAATTCATAAATCACAACATCAAAATTGTCTCAATCCACATAACTTACACTAAGACTAATTTAATCTGAATTACACCAAACCCATATCACACCTGATCATAAGACATAAACCTAAACTATGCTTGATAGAATCCTAAAATATTAATCAAGTTTGACATACCTACATCTTGAATTAAAATCTAATCAAATATCCATCTATATTCTACTCTTACAAGCCCACATCCCAACTAATATCCTCTTAGATTGAGTAAATCATCCTTGAGATACACCAATTACTTAAATGAGCCTATTGTTTATAAAATCATTTTGACATACCTTAAAAATCCTAAGATTAACCTAATCCAACTATCTAAAAAACCCAAATAATCACTTCCCTAGTCTTCTTCATTCAATCTCCTATACCCATCGATTGGGACTAATAAAGTTATGGCATCCATACTTTCTCCAATATCCCTCCATCTAAGTCAAAGCTGGCTCACATATGAAATCAATCACTTTGTTCAAGATTATCCAAAAACCCATCTAATAAAATCAAATATCTCACTTCTGAACATCAAAATCAATCAAAATCAATCTAAGAGTCAAACTTGAGATAAGATAACCACATCAATATTAGGTAAGCTTAAAATCACCTTCATTCCACACACTTCAAGTACATTGGGGTACCAAAAAATTGATACCGACTCAAGGTTGGATGAACTTCTTGAAATGAAGATCTTGAAAATCCTTGGAATATCAAATAAAATAATTATAGTGATGAATAAAGCCTTGTAAACATGGAAACACATGATCAAAATAATTGCAATGATGTTTTAAACATAGATCATGGTAGAGCCCAAATGGAATAATACCTTTATGACAATAAGGATGAGATATTATTATGACTTATTGAATTTAAGGATTGATTACCCATTTATTTTTATGTTTCTAATTTAGATCATATCATAAGTAAGAAGGATCTCAATCTATAAATTCATACCCTCAGTCATAATCCCTTTGAAGAAGAGGAACCCCATATGGAGTCTATAAATACTAACCATCTTAAATCTAGAAAAGGGAAATTTAATTTGGATTTCCCATTAGAGCAAGACCTCAAATAATCTGTGCTTGACTATATAAATCAAATCACCCAACCAATGGTGTCAATTTCATCCCAAGTAGATCCTAATCCTACCAAATCCTCAAATCCAAATAAATAAACCAAGAAAAATAACCCTTGATCCACCAAGAAAAATATTAGGAAAATCCCTAAGTTATTCCTACCAACATCCACTCCAGTTATAGGTTCCTCATTTGTTCAAGAATTGAAAGTGATGAAATATTTTATTAAAGGTATATAAACTAGTTCACACAATAAGAAATATAAATTTAAGGATCTATTACCATATCTGATTGAAAAGGAAATATTACACATCCCTTTCTTGTCACACTTTGAACCACAAAATAATTAAAAATATAAGGGAAAGGGAGATCCAAGAGAGCACACTCAATATTTTTCATGTCTTGTTAATAGGTGTAATATAATAATGCTTATATACTTAGGATGTTCCATAAAATTCTTGGAGTACCAACACTTGAGTGGATTATGCAATTACAAAAGGGATTGATTATGTCACTCATAGACTTGTCATAGAAATTATTTAAGAACTTATCTTACAATGTAGAGCACATGATTAACATTTTAAATATATATACCACCCAAAAATATAATTGATAAATGTTTTCATCATTATTGAAAAGATGGTTTAGTATCACTAGCATATTTCCATGTACAACCCTTGAAAAACAACTTGATACTATCTTCAGTATCAACTTAAATCAAGAACTAGGTTTTCAATTATGAGTTTAGTATGTAAATACATTTGATGAGATTATTTCAAAAGGCACACAAATTAGAATGTATCTAATTTATAAAGGATTCAAGGTATTTTCCAAATATAATCAAAATTAAGCTAATATGCCATTATAAAATCTAAAGTTATTCAATGATAATAAAATTGTGGTTGGAAATGGAATCGCATATTCTAAACATGTACAAACCATTCAAAGTTCCAACCTTATAAAATATAAAAATAAATCAAAAATTAATGTGAAAATAGGATAGCAAAATAAATATCCAAATAAAAGACAAAATACACCTTGTAGTGAATTATTTGAAAGTGTCTTTTGTAAACTCCTAGTTGTGAATATGATTATGTTTATATAAATCAGGCCCTTTAATGAAAATTAATGTATGACCAAATGGTATCAATACAATTAATATTGTGATTTTCATAGAGTCAAGGGTCACTCTATAAAAAAGTTCATGCAACTTAAGAATTATATTCAAGACCTAATTGATCAAGGTGAAATCAAATTTTAAGAGGAGATACATTCTTTTAAGAATCAATAGCTTCATATATATATCAGGATCCATTTCCAAATCATGATAAAAAAATAAAAATAAACATAACAAGACCAAGGTAAAACTTATAACACTAATCATGTTAATTATAAGGCAACCAATTATAATTATGACTCATTTATTGGATATGTTGATCACCAAAAACATCGAGTCACCATCATTAAAATAAGGGCCAAGTTTCCTAAACATCCTCCTGTCCAAATTCATCATGTCATGAAAATTAAGGCTAAAACATTAGAATGTGCCCAATCATCTAAGCATCAAGTTATGAAAATTAAGGGACAATCATTTGAGTGAGACATTTCCAAAAAATGTGGTAAGATTACTATTTTAAGGGTACCTCATAAAACCCTTGTCCAAAAGGCACCTCTAAAATTCAATGTCTAATGAGATCTTTTGACTACTCCTGAGGGAGAATATTATATAATTTATAAAATTGAGAAGACCCTAATTAAAATATATAGAATGGATCTTCTTAAATCATCCTATGTCTATCAAAAAATCCTTAATACGACCCTACATCATTCAAGAGTTTTTATGAATATTGATCCTAGTAAAATTCAAGCACTCATTTTCCATCTCTCATTTATTTAAAAACTAACCTTTGACCCACATGGTATACCCCCAATTGACCCTAACCATAATAATCCATTACATATTGAAGTCTTTATTGTAAATTATAAAATTGAATGAGTACTTGTAGATTGGATCTAGAGCTAGTTTATGAAATATCAATATGATTAAAATCTTTAGTTATTCAGAGTCCACATTAACATCTCAAATCATTACTATCAAGGCTTATGATGATGATGAATGACAATTAATAAGAACTATTTATCTTCCTATAATTGTGGGTCTAATTACTCATCAAACATTAATTCATGTGGTATATTTTGATTTTACCTAAAACATATTTTGGGAATGCCCTTGGGTCTATAAAATGTAGGTTATTCCATCCACCCTCCATAAATACTTCAAGTTTTTTCACTCTAGCATGTAGGTCAATATTCTTGGAGATCCGCAACCCTAACAATACTATAAAATGTTTGAGGGATAATATCATAATGTCATATATTATCCTAGAATAGAGTGTGCTTATCTTTTAAAAGATAAATCCAAATCTTGTGTCCATTAGATGACTTCTCATCTACATCCATAAATATGCCTTCTAATTATTGTATTAAAATAATTTACAATTGATGAAAAAAATATGAATATCATACTTTTCATGTTGGAAATCTCCTTGTATCATCACATAGTTATGGGTGACCCACTATGAGGGAAATTAAAGAAACATTCCATTAGTTTGGAAAGACCAAATTTGTAGATTTCAAAATCTTATCAGATGAAAATATGGAAAATCAGATGATTCTTGGTTATTAGATGATGGCTTTATATCCTAGTTTCAACATCTAGAGTATCATAAATTAAATCAAATATGAAAGAACATCAACCATAAAGGAAAAGGATTTGGAATTAATGAACATGGTATTTTGGAGTTCATACTAGTGAAATATCATTGTTCATATCATGACCTAGGATATAAAGCATCTAGTGGTGACATATATTATGTCATTAAATGAAACTTTCCTAAAATTTTAAGGAATCCTAGTCTACTGATGATGTTGAAACGTGATTCATTCATATACTTTACAATTATATTTCTACCACCAACCTTTTCATTGATAAATTTGTCCTTGCCTTCAACCTTGACCTCTGTCACCTTGACCTTATTGACTGGGACCAACAAGAGGAACCATACTTTGATATTTTTTAGAATGATGAAGTAATAACCAAGTTCATCTGATTATAGGATCATCTACTAGTTGGTAAAAATAAAAATGGGTTTTATATCAACCTATAAATGTGTATAATTTTGGGAACATGTAGAAATACCTAGTCATGAAAAATTAGAAGAATAATATAAAAATACAAATATAAAAATTAAGATGTGTTTGTTGGTGAAAGCCTTTCTAAGGTGTAAATGGATAGGGAGTTATTGTCCCCTAAGCATGAAAATGAATCATATAATAATCCCAAATTCATGTAATTAAATTAATTATAGTTTTGAATAACCATAAGCATATGAAGATCTATTTACAAAATTTCTAAACATCATTCAAATTATAGAAAAATTAACTTCCTCTTATCTCAACATATATTCATGATGAATCTCCATAATTAGTTAATAAAACCATTGATTTTAACATTAGAATAAAATACAACTCAAGGATAATAAAACTTGGGGCCACACTTACTCCTAAAGAATTGGAGATCCTAATAGAGTTTCTCAAGGAATTTATTGACATCTTTGCTCGGTCCTATACAGACATGCTAGGCTTGGATCCTTATTTGGTAAATAATCATCTTGTTGTCCATATAGATGCCAAGAATATCAATTAAAATGTTTTAAATATGAATCCTAAGGTGGAATTATTATTGAAGGAATAATTACAAAAATTCATGTATGTGGGCTTCATCTATCCCATTGATTATTTAGAGTGGATATCAAACATTGTACCTATTAGCAAACCACATGGAAGTATTCACATTTTCACAGATTTTAAAGACATCAATAATACATAATTATAGGATGACTCAACCTTTAGTACATTAACATGATCATTTAATTAAATTATGGTTATGATTTTTTTTCACTCATGGATGTATTTTCAAGTTACAATAAGATCTGAATTGCACCAAAAGATCAACACAATATTGCATTCACCACTTTGTGTGGAATGTTTTATTATCAAGTTATGCTATTTGGACTAAATAATGTTGGTATAAGTTATAAAATAGATATTATAGTAATATTACATGATATTATGCATAATTTTATTGAATACTATGTTGATAACATCCTCAAAAAATTAAGAACATGGGCAGATCATCCTATAGTCTTTAGGAGGGTATTCAAATGACTAAGGGAGTATAAAGTCTAGCTAAACCCCAAAATTGCATATTTTATGTCATTTTAGGTAATTTTTTTTTTTTTTTTTTTTATCATATCCATATGAGGCATATAAGTTTATCCTACAAAGGTCAAAACAATCACTAAAATACCTCTACCTTAGAATCTCAATAAACTTCAAAGCTTACATAGAAAAATTTAAGCAATTTATCAATTCATATCTCGATCAAATGATAAATGTTACCTATTGGAGATTTTTTATTAATTTAACTTTGATTTCATGTAGGTGTCCTTATGAGTGGATGAAGTGCTTTGATAGACTAAGTAACAATGATAAAATGTGTAATGTGCTTGTCCTAGTGTGCTGAAAGGAAGCTTGGTTGATATTCATTTTTGGCATGATTGGAGATGTTTATGGATGATTATGGTGATTGTATAATATTAAATATGTCCATAATATTTTATATATGATTTTATAGCTTATTTGAATATGTGGAATTTATCTGGTAGTCCATAGTTTTCATCTAAATAATTTGGGTCTAGTGGTAGAAAATCTGAGTAGGTAGTTTGATGATGTCACCATTGCCACATGTGGATGAGTCAGGGGGAGTTGGTCATATGGTTATGATAAAATTATTACCTATTTTATATTCACTAAATAACAAGTCATGCATTTAATCATGGTAAAATATATGAGGGTGCAAAGTTAGCTTCCATACTTATTTGATTTGCATACTTAGCCAAATTTGCATGTGGCTAGAAAGAGTTGAGTAAGCATGTTGATAAGGTAAAAATTCACATGCATGGAGGTGTTAGATAAAATTATCATATTATTTTGTTCATTTATATTCATAGTTTATTTATTCTAAGTTTTAGATCATGTGATAAAGTGCATCAAAAAAAATGCATGTGCAAAGTTAGGCTCCCAAGTAGTTTAACTATGTTTTTTCAATACGTAGCCAAATTTCCATGTGAAAAGAAAAGTTGAGTAGGATTTTTGATGATGTTATATCTTTCAATGTGAAGGTTTTAGATAAATTGATCATATTTGTTTGTTCATTTTTTATTTTATTTGATTTGCGTTAAAATTTAGATCATGTAATGAAGTACATCAGAAGATTGCTTGTTTAAAGTTGGCCTACCAGGCATGTTTTTGACATAGTTGGTTCTATGATAAAGGATTTTGAAAATGAATTTTAATGGTGTTATATCTCATGAATGTTTTAAGAGAAATTTGATACATGGTTGGATTCCTATTTGAAAGGAGAATATATGGTCCAAATTTGAGAACATGTGAGTGAATGAGGTAAAATTTATGACTGTGAAAATTTGGCCTTCCAAGCATATTTTAAAGGTTCCCATACTTATTCATTTTTTCACAAGTTAAAGTTCAATCAAGATGAACAGTGCACATTGCTGCAAGAAGTTAGGAAGAAATGAGATGAGGACAAGTGCATGATGGTTAAAGACTGAGAAAAGGTATAGGTTAAGGATCTAATGATGAGTGAGTGTTCACATATATTGATAAAATGGTGTGAGCTACATGATAAAGATCTAACGAATCTACAAAAATTGACAGAGTGCATTGAGTCAAAGTTTCGAGATTGCACGAGATAAGATCAAAGTGATTGAGGTTTAAAGTTTGAGCATTAATGCCTATGCATTAAAGTTTAGAAAAGATAAATGGTGTGTAATTTATCTAAATCTAAGAGGACATGAGAGGTGAGCATAGTATTTGAAGTTTAACCATGACTATTTGAATTTTGTAAAGGAAAAAACTAGTTTTTGGTTTTTGTGCCATATATTTTGATCTATACAGAATTTGCTCATGATATAAAAAAATTTCTAAAAGATTCCAAGGTACATATATAAATATGACTTTTAAGGTATAATTATATATAAAAACAAATATATTTATCTCAAATTTGACTGTGTATTCTTGTATGTTCTGGAAGTAACTCGGGAAGGCTAATTGAGCTCATTTTAATGTTATTTGGATGTCTCATGATGACTTAGACTTTTGGGAGTGATGTAGACTCCATCAAGATTATATTTATGGTTTTTTGGAGGTTTTATCAATCATTATTCTATATGAAAAAAATTTAAGAAGTTGACTATTTGTTTGTTCATAGTGTTCCTATGCACCAGGTCAATGATTGAGGTGTTTGAGCATACACAGAGGTGAGCATGAGTTATTATGATCATTTGAGGATGTCCTAGGAGACATAAGGAGTGGACATATGTATTTTTAATTGGTACTATATTTATTAAGTGATAAATGGGTGAATAAGTCTCCATGAGACCTATAAGAGCTACAAGGGCCCTATTAAAAGGTGTAGCTACTTAAGGGTGACCCATAGGTGCTTTGGCCAACCTATGAAGTTTGTATTAAGCTATGAATTAATGTGAGATATGAATTAAGGGATAAATAATTACTAATGATTGACTAAGGTATTTATTATTAAGTATACTTTATAAATATTGAAATCAAGGATGGTGATTTCTAGACTTGTGATCAAGTGACTTGGGAGAGATTTGAGAGAGACTAGTGCAAGGTACATGTGAGAGTTATGGAGTGAAGGATAGGTAGTGTGCCTATTGGTTTAATTAATTATAATAATAGTCATGTTCTTAATGTCAGGATAGTGTTCTTGTAATTTGAGGATGTGTAAAAAGGTCTGAGTGTGCATATGAGGATAGTTTGAGTGAAGAAGGAAAGATTTTATTACATGCATATATCAGAGATGTGTTTGAGATAGAAAGAGTTTGTGTAGGGGTTATAAAATAGATATCCATCATCCAATTTTGAAGACAACATTTCTAAGGTTAAGGTGTTAAAAGGAGGGTCTAAAGGATTGGTCTTCCTTAGGGGTAGTTATTCCTTGTGAAACATGTAATTTACTAAATACCTTTGGTTAGGAGGATATGATCAAGGTTTACTAGTCTAATGGAGTTGATCAGTCTCTTGTTTGTAATTTCTTATATGATAGTAGTCCATTTGTGTTGTAGGCTTGGGAGTGGGTTTTATTCCTCATGAGGGTTTCCCACATGAATTATATGTTATGTGTTTGATCTTGTGTATACATTTCATATATGAGCTCTCTTATTAATGTTGTTTGATCAATTTGATATATGTTAATTGCTTAATAGTTTGAAAGGAATATAATTTTAATTAAAATATATGGGTTCACTAATTCACCAACAGTGATTGTACCTCTAATAATTGGTATTAGAGTAGGTCCTTTGGTAAAGGATTAATAGCTTGAAGGTGATCCAAGGTAAAATATGGGTAGTCATCAAGGAGGTTTCTCTACTAAACAACCATCAATGTTCAATAGATCAAATTATGCATTTTATAATACCAAGATGAGGACATATATTATGTTCTTAGGGTTTGATTTATGGAAATCTATTGTGGATGGTTATATTGTTCTTACTACTCCATCTAGTGCTGTAGACAAGAAGCTATTTGATATTAAGTCCAAGGCAATGAATGCCATCACTTGTGGTCTTATAGAAATTGAGTTCACTAAAGTAATTCATTATACATCTTCCAAGGAAATATGGGATAAATTGAGGACTATTTTTGAATGAGATTCAAAGGTTAAGTTCTCAAATTTTTAGACTCATAGAAGGTAATTTGAAAGTCTCAAGATGCATGAAGAAGATACTGTGGCATCCTTTCTATAGAGAGATGATGAGATTATGAA
Source organism: Torreya grandis (assembly GCA_037957365.1). Lineage (NCBI taxonomy): Eukaryota > Viridiplantae > Streptophyta > Pinopsida > Cupressales > Taxaceae > Torreya > Torreya grandis. The sequence continues at coordinate 1,057,746 of JARHVA010003425.1, read as the reverse complement.
CATCATCAGAGGTCTTGGAGAAAACATTGAAGAGGCTATTGTTTTCAAGAATGTATTAAGGTATTTATCCCCTAAGTTTGATCCAAAAGTATCTATTATAGAAGAGAGTCATGACCTTACTCAATTTAATATGTATCAATTACATGGCACCCTTACTGTGTATGAGATGAGAAAGAATGATGATATACTGCCAAAGAAGGAAGTAGCTTTCAAGACTAAAATGAAGATATAAGAAGTTTCAAGGTAATAAAATAAAGGAGGATGACATTCTTGATATAGATGAGGATGAACTATTTCTTTTGATTTTAAGCAAATTGAGAATAAGTTTAGGCAAGTATAAAGGTAAGCTACCCTTCAAATGCTTCAATTATGGTGATATAGGACATTTTATAATAAGTCACCTCATAATTATAAGAAGGATGATGATGAAGAGAATGATCAAGGTCATGATGATGATAAGAGATATTTTAGGTCTGATAAAAGTAAGTAGGTATTCAAAAGGTTTGATACAAGAATAATTACTTCAAGGAAAAAAAGAGTTTCTACACCAAAGAAGATTATAGCTCATCAAATGAAAGTGAAGATAATGACTAAGAGTATGATCATGAAGATGATGGTCCTATTGAAGATAGATCCATTTTCATGCATAAGGAAGGAATTTTCTTACAACAAAGGGAGTATACTTAGAGTGATTCAAATAATGATGAAGATGAGGTGGAATATAAGACTACATTGACTAATGCTCATGAAGAATTTAAGATTGAGAAGAAAATAAAGTAGAGGATGAAATATAAAATCAAGGACTTTGAGGATCAATTCAGTGTGTTTGAGGTAATAATGGATGAAGATTCCAATGAACATGAAGATATGGTCAAGCATCTTATTTTTTAATTGGAAATTCTATCTACAAGCCTAAAAGCTAAAAAATATGAATGTGCAATGTATGGAGTTAAAAATAAGACATTAAAATCCAAGTTAGAGAAGGTATCTAGTAAGGTAATGTCATTTGTGATATTTTAAAAGAGATCAAGTGATCTAAACACCATTTTAAATGATCAAATTCATGCAAGTGATAAGACTAGTCTTGGATATAAAGAAGAACCAAAGACTACAACTCAAGATAAGATGAAGATGAATGTGAGCAAGGACAATCAACATTTGAAGACAAATCATCATAGAAGAAATGAAGGTGTTGGAAAAATGAATATAAAATAGATTAGACAACCAAATTACGTGAGGTATGCAAATTTAAATGGTTATTATTATACTTGTAATTAGTTTAGGCATAAATCTAGAGAATGTAGAAGACCTGTTAAAAATGAGTTTGCATGGAACTATGATGGGGGTCATCAGTCAAAAGGTGTAATAAAGGTTGAGTGATTTAATTATCATGATATAGGACACTTTTTAAAACATTATCCATTCAAGGTGAGACAAGATGAGTTTCCATCAAGGAGTATGGTTTGCTACAACTATGAATAGAGAGGTCACATTACTAGATTCTATAATTAAATGCCTATAAGATAGATTAGGTTTTATCAAGATCCTAGAGTACATGATAGAAGGCAAGTGAACTCATGGAGACCAAATTTGGTAATCATGAATTTTGATGAGTATTTAGGTCTAAGTAATCTATTTGCGATGGTGGAGAATGCCATAGAAGATGAAGAGCCCAATCTTAAGGAAAAGACCAAGGTACTGGCTGAAAATAGTTATAAGGTAAGTATGGGTCTAAGTGTACATCCTACTATTGTTGAGAAATGATCATGTAAAGAACATAAATTGTTTGTACCTAATGATGAGGTTCCAAGATACAAGGTTGATACTTCAAATGAAAAGGTATGTCAAGATTCCATAGTTACTCCATGTGTTTAAAATTCTATCTTTGAAGAAAAAGAGAGTGATATATAAGAAGAACTAGTTGTCACAGTTAAGACTAAGAAGAATAAAAACAAGATCAAGAAGTCTTATAGATATAAAAGGATTCAAGTGGTTACTAAGGAGATATGGGCCACTCCTGGCTTCACTTTATTTTAAGAATATTATGGTATAAATGATGTCTCTATCTATGATTCTTAAGAGACTACTTAAAATGGAGAAACAAGTATTGTTGTGGTGTTCTTGAGATGGTTTGAGAAGACTAGAGTTGAGTGTTCTCAGGTGGAACATGTATGTCTAAATGGAAATATGCTAAGGTAATGTCATGATGTTGATAACTATATATGAAAGTAGTTTGTAGGGTTAGATTGAAGGTTCCTAGATGGAAAAGGAGGATTTGTGATTTATTAAGATTATATTTTTTTGCACATAAAGGTCTGTTGATCTTATTATAGCATAATCCAAGTGGTTTTTTGATTTAAAGGTACGTTGAAGTCAATTTGGATATTTTTGTTAGCTCTCAGGTTTCCTAGTTTGTGCTTAAGAACTTGTAGGTCCTAAAATGGGTTATAGTAAGTCAAGGTTCCCACTGGTGTGGAATCTAAAATATTAATCCAGAAGTATGTAATGTTTGTTTCTATGTGTACAAGAATTTTTAGAGGTGGATGTTGATTAGAAAGTGTTGTGTTGACTTTGTTTGTTTTAAGATTTTAGGGTTTTGGGATTTACTAGAAAAGTGGTTTTCCTTATGAGATGAGGTCTAAATATTATTAATATTTTGAATGGGCCAAATGGGTTTTTAAATCAAGGTTCATAGAGATTTGAAGGTTTGTGGTTCTATATTTATTAAAGGTTTTGTCAAGTTGGAGGCTTGATTATATAATTGGTTAGTGAAGGAAGTATGTTGCATAGGATGATCTTGTTGTTTCAAATTGGTGTCCTTAAGGGGGAATATGAGAGTGCTCTAGATATGAGGTTTTAGGTCTTGAAGATGTATCTAATGAAAGGTGTGGGCTTTGTAAGTTCTAGGTAGGGCTACAAGGAGTCTAAGACATGCCTAGTGTGAAGAAGAGTGCTTTCTACTTAGTTACTCCAAAAGAGAAAGGTATGATTATTTAATAGAGAGTTCTTAAGCTAATTGAGATAATTTGTCTTGTTTTGTGAGTGGCATGAAGTTTTGTTGATGGTCCTTATGGTAGCTTGAGAGAGAAGGATATTAAGACTATATGTTGGTTCTTCATGATATATAGAGATATGAAGATGATTAAGTGGTGTAATTAATAAAAAATATTAGGATTCCCTATCAGATATCTCTTGGTAAGTTCCATCATATTTTAGTGTTTTGTGTTTTATTTCTTCATTGATTGTAGTGCTTGGTTGAAGAGAGTGTTGACATAGAGCAAGAAGAAGTTGTCAAGATAAGCATAAGTAGGCTCAACGTAAGGGAGAGTTTGTATCATCTTTCTAAGATGGTCATTTTCTATTTATGGTCTCTTTAGGTCCTTAGGATTAGTTGGTTCCCACTTTATCATTGTGTCAAAGGGGGAGAAAGTTTTTGTTATGGGAGTGTTTGAAAAGAGAGATGGTGAGCTGTATATTGTTATATATGATGTTTGTTGACATCAATGATAAAAAGAGATATTGTTAGAGATTTCTTAGTGATGTCATGGTGATGTCATGGAGGTGTCTTTGTGAGTGGATGAAGTTATTTGATATCCTAAGTAATAATGATAAAGTGTGTAATGTGCTTGACCTAGTGTGCTTAAAGGAGGCTTGGTTCGTATTTAGTTTTGGCATGATTAGAGATATTTAGGGATGAGTATGGTGACTAGATAATGTGTAATAGGTCACTAAGATGTTATTTATAATTTAAGATCTTGTGTGAATTATTGAAATTCATTTAGTAGTCCACAGTTTTCATCTAGATAGTTTGGGTCTAGTGGCAAAAAATTTGAGTAAGCAATTTGATGACAACATCACTACCACATGTGGATGAGTTAGGGGGATTTGGTCATATGGTTGTGATCAAATTAGTCCCTAGTTGATATGAAATAAATCTCAAGTCATGCATCGAAGTATGGTCAAAGATATGAGGGTATAAAGTTATCTTCTCTGTCAGAATTAATTATTTTCCCATACTTAGCCAAATTTGCATGTGGCCAAAAAGAGCCAAGTAAGCATGTTGATAAGGTCAACATTCACACACGTGGAGGTGTGAAAATAAAATGATCATATGGGTTTATTCATTTTTGTGCCTAGTTTATTTGTATAAAGTTGTAGATAATGTGATAAAGTGCATCAAAAGATATACATGTGCAAAGTTACCCTCCCAGGCAACATGACTGTGTTTTTTCCATAGACAAATTTGTGTGTGACAAGAAAATCTGAGTAGGATTTTTGATGATGTTATATATTACATGTGTGAAGGTGTCAAGAGGAAATAATTATATAGGTTTATTTATTTTTAATCTTAGTTGTTTTATGCTAAAATTTAGATTATGCGATGAAGCATGTCAAAAGACATACTTCTTCAAAGTTGGCCTCCTAGGTAGGTTTTTGACATAGTTGGCTCTAAGATAGAGGATTTTGAGAAGGCATTATATATTTCATGTACGAAGGTTTTAGGGGAATTTTTATACATGGTTGGATTCCTCTTTGAAAGGAGAACATATGATCCAAATTTGAGAACATGCGAGTGAGAAAGGCAAAAGTTATGACTATGCAAATTGGACCTTCTATGCCTATTTTAAAGGTTCCCATAGTCATTTATGCACAAGTTAAATTTTGATCAAGATCGATGGTATGCATTGATCCAAGAAGTTAGGAAGTAGTAAGATGAGGATAGGTGCATGATTTTTAATGATTGATAAAATGTAAAGGATAAGGATCTAATGATGAGAGGGTATTTGTACAAATTGATTAAATGGTGTGATCTACATGATAAATACCTGATTGATCAAAAAAGATCAACAAAATGTGTTGAGTCAAAGTTTTAAGATTGCATGAGATGAGGTCAAAGTGACTGAGGTTTAACATCTAAACATTGGTGCCTATGTATTAATGTTTGGACAAGATCAATAGTTAATAATTGATCTAAAGCTGAGAGGACACGAGATGCAATCATCGTGTTTGAAGTTTAACCATGACCATTTCAATTTGAATATTTTAATTTTGTAAAGGAAAATACTAGTGTCTAGTTTATATGCCATATATTATGATCTATGCATAATTTACTCATGATGTAAGAAGAAAATTTGTAGATAAATCTAAGTCACATCTATGAATATGAATTTGAAGGTATAATTATATATATAGAAAAATATATTAAACTCTAAAGTTGACTATGTCTTCATGCATGTTTTGCAAGTAACCCAAGAAGGGTAATTGAGTTTGTTTTGATGTCTCCTAATGACTTATCATTTTGGGAGTATTTTAGACTCCATGGGAATGATCTGTGTGGTTTTTTGGAGGTTTGATAAATCATTATTCTATATGAACAAATTTAATAAGTTGACTATGTGTTTTCTCATAGTGTTCCTATGCACCAGGTCAGTGATTGAGGTGTTTGAGCAAATACAAAGGTGAACATGAGTTACTATGATCATTTTAAGATGTCTTAGGAAAATAAGGAGTGGACCTATGTATTTATAAGTGGTCTTATGTTTATTAAAGTGATAAATGGGTGAATATTTCTCCATGAGACCTATAAGAGCTATAAGGGCCTTATTAAAAGGTATAGCTATTTAAGGGTGACCCATAGGTACTTTAGATGACTTATGGAAGTTTGTATTGAGATGTCTTCATGTGATATATACCTTAAGGGATAAGGCATGCCTAATGGCTAACCAAGGTGTTGATTATCAAGTATACTCTATAAATAGTGAAATCAAAGATGGTGATTTCTAGACTTGTGAGTGAGTGACTTGGGAGAGATTTGAGAGAGACTTGTAGGTAAGAAAGACTAGTACAAGGTACATGTGAGAGTTGTGGAGAAAAGGATAGGTAGTTTTACTATTGGTTAAGTTAATGAGTAGAACAACTTGTTTAATATGTGTATGACCTGTAGGTCATGTTCCTAATGTTAGGATAGTGCTCTTGTAAGTTGAGGATATATGAAGAGGTCCAAGTGTGCATATGAGGATAGTTTGAGTGAAAAAGGAAAGATTTTGTGACATACATATGTGAGAGGCCTATTCAAGATAGAGAGAGAGAGTTTGTGTAGTGGTTATAAAATAAATACCCATCATCAGGTGTTGAAGACATCATTTCTAAGGTGGAGGTGTTCAAAGGAGGGTTTAAAGGACTTGGTCTTCCTTAGGGGCAGTTATTCCTTGTGAAATAGGTGTTTCACTAAACACCTTTGGTCATGAGAATATGATCAAGGTTTTTTGGTATAAAAGAGTTGACCAGTCTCTTATTTATGATTTCTTATATGACAGTAGTCAATTTGTATTGCTAGCTTGAGAGTGGGTTTTATTCGGTTTCCTACAGGAATTATATGTTATGTGTTTGATCTTGTGTATGCATTGAATGTATGAGCTCTCTTGTTAATGTTTCTTGATCAAGTTGATATATTTTGATTGGTTAATAGTTTGAACGGACTAAAATTATAATTTAAATATTTGGGCTCATTGATTTACCCCCTTCAGTGATTGTACCTCTAGCATCACCATTTACACAATTCTTGACAAAGGGGATAAAATATCATTGGATTCAATAATGTTATCAATCCTTTGAAATTATTAATAAATATCTCCTTGATCCTCTAGTATTATCACTACCAACACCAAGAAGATCAATGTTCCTATACATATCAATGAAAAATGCATGTTTAGAAGTCATATTTGCATCTCAAAAACTTCATCATTATATGTTGAACAACAAAACTAAGTTCATCACAAAAATGATCCTTTGAAATATTTGTTACCAAAATCATCCCTAATAGGAAGAATGGAAAAATGGATCATGATATTAAGTGAATTTGACATTGAATATGCCACTCAAAATAAAATCAAAGGACAAGTGCTAGCAGATCAATTTCTAGAACCTCCTTTTTTTGGCACATAACTGTTGGTCACAAGTTTTCTACATGAATAAATTATAACTACAGACAAGTCACAAATATGGAATCTTTACTTTGATGGATTCATAATTCATTGATTAAGATCTAATATCCTCTTTATCACACCTCAAGGAGACTTAATACCAAAATCTTTATGAATTTCATTCCCTTACACTAATAATATAAATGAATATGAGGTGCTCATCACATGACTTAATCTTGATCTTCAATGGAATATACATATTTTAGTCTATGGTGACCACAATTAATCTTTAATTAAGTCAACAATGATTATCAAACATGGGATGAAAAAATCATCCTCTATAAACACATGATTAATAGTTTTACATAATATTTTTAGATTATCACATTTGAATATGTTCCTTGAACCAATAATAAATCAATAGATGTAATGATACCATCCTTCCACTAGATTTGAACTAAACCCATCGTAAATCATTCATCCAAAAAGCCTCTTATTTTACCATGCTCAATAACATGATCTATCAGAGAGGATATGATGATACCATATTGTGATGTCTAAGCATAGATGGGTCCCACTTGACTATCAAGGAGGTTCCTGATGGAATTTTTGGGGCACAAAGTGGTGTTAAAAAATGCGTAGCATTTTAAGAAAATAGAGATATAATTCACGATCCATCATTAGAATAATAGCCTTTCACTAATCTATGGGGTTGGTTGATCCAAACTTTATTTACCTTATGTTTTTATTTTGTTAGTTTATTTTTAGTAGGTTAGTTGGCTTATGAGAATGTTAGTTGGGTCCCATAAATAAACAACACAAACTAATACATAATCATATTTTTGTGAAAATATTTATTACAATGTAACTATTTAGCTTACCTTTGTATTTATTGATCCTTATCAGTTGTATTAGAGCATGGTCTATGAAGATGAATGTGAAGTCTTTGTGGAAGAAAGACAAAATCATTTGTGAAGGTATCATATTTATTAATACTAATTTATTTTTCCTGAAAGCTTCAAAAATTATTTTGTAATTCCTCCATAGCCCAAAAATCCCTATTTTTTACCAATAAAAATATTTATACAGCACAATCCTTCATTTAAATCTTATTTTTTGTATGATCAAAACATATTTTTACAGCCCAAACAATTCAAATTTATACTTTTAATTTGGCATCCTTGTGAACTGTATCTCTTATTGCTACCCCTATTTTATTATTGTATGATTTTTTTTTGAAATATGAGAGCTTTAAAACACATTTTCAAGCCTATCATTTATAGAAGTGTGAACTTTATATAGCCTGGAGTGTGTTGTAGTGGTTTTAATTTATTTGTTATATATCTAATTTTATAATGTTATTTATTATCTTAGGTCCCACAAAGAGAGAGGTATAGATTTTTTACATGCAATTAAAAAGTTGAGTAACTTATATTTACATGTAAATATATGTTTTTTAATTTTTTAACTCAGTAAAATCAAGGATAAACAGAACATTTTCCTTTTATACTCTTAAATTGATTGAATAAGAGTTGGCTAATATGATTTTATGAAGACACGTAAGCTAATAGGTCAAGATTTCAAACATAAAAAAACATATTTTTTTATCAAACTTATTTTTGTTCATAAATTTTGTTGCATTCATCATTAAACACTTTGTACTATGATGCTTTTTTCCACAAGTCATTATTTTATCTAAAGGTGTTCATTTGACTAGTCGATTTATAGGTTTTTAGACATTATAAATACATAAATATGGTCAATTTTATAATTATAATTTTATTTATATGAGTTATGTGACAAATGTATGTAAAATGGTGTATACTGATGCATTTTTAGTGGAAACTGACACCTTTAAAATAAACCATTTCATAATGTCATCTCATGTTTATGTTATTAGAGACCATATCATCAATTATAGGTCCATCAAGATCCTTGTGATTAATAAAGTATAAGTGTCAAAATGAATGTTAGAGGATATATTGGAGGTTGGAGGACTATTTCCCTTCTCCAATTAGCTATTCACTTAGAGTTTGGGTCAAATTTTTGAATGGAAATTTTGGCAATAGTAGGATGCTTATTGTAGTTATAGTTTTGGTTTTCTTCACTTCATTGATATTCAAGATGAGGATTAGATAGAGTATTTTTTATTTTGTTTTTTTGTAAGGGATTCTCACCTCTCCCCTGATAGGGGGAAGATATTACATGGCATTTGATATGTTATTAGTGATTATACAAGTTGAAAGGGGTTGCTAGTACCTTCAATGTTAAGAAAAGGTCATCAATGTTTGTTGGACATCAGGGAGATTTACCATGCACATTATTGAATAGTCACTTAGATGTGTTTCAATGTGAGACCTTATGTGAATTGATGTTTTTGAATAAGATTTGATCATGCTCTACTAAAATAAATTATTAATGATCATAGGGGATGAACACACCTTGATAATGTTCATTAGCCTTTATGTCACAAATCACAGGGTCAGCTTCTATATGAAACAACATTGGTTTTGGTCAATACAATGATGTACAATGTGTTAGTTGTAAGTGTAATAGATACTTTTGATGACTTCACAATCATAAATCATGATCATCTTTTATACCCCTTGTTGGATCAAAGGGGTTAATTGGGTTAATTGATCCAAACTTTATTTACCTTATGTTTTTATTTTTTTAGTTTATTGTAAGTAGGTTAGTTGGTTTATGAGAATGTTAGTGGGTCCCATAACCACCCCATGAAAAATTTATAGGCTTTCACTTCTTTATAAATAAACAACCCAAAATAAAATATAATAATATTTAAAATATATATATTTATTACAATGTAATTCTCCACGTTACTTATGTATTTCCCAATCCCCATTAGAATTTATCTGTATGGGGGTTTGATCTCATTGGCAAGATTACTCCCTATTCATCAAAAAATGATAAGACATCACAATAACCAGAAAGTACTTCACTAAGTAATGGAAACCATGCCTCTCACCTATGTTATTGGTAAGAAAATATTAAAATTTATTATTAATCATGTCATTTTTTGCTATGGTATTGGATCAATTAATATCTTTGACAATAAAAAATCCTTTAATAACAAATGTTTCAAGACTCTTTGTAAGAATTTAAATATCCAACACAATATTCCATAAATTACTCTATAAAAGGTAGTGACCAATATGAAGAAACTAATTAAATAATAATCAAAAAATTTAAAAATATCATCAATGATGTTGGTCATGATTGACATATGCAACTCTATCCAGCACTATGGGCTTACCACATAAGTATCCATAATCAAAATGGCATACCTCTCAACTCATTGATATTTGGTGTTGAATAAATATTTCCAGTCAATATCAAACTACCCTATCTACACATCACATTACAAGGATTTATTGATAAATACAAATATAAGGCTGCATGACTATAGGAACTAGAACTCCTAGATGAGAAACTAATCAATACCTTTAATCACTTTAGATCAAGAATAGAAAGAAAAGTTTGAGAAAAATTAGCTTGGACCTATGTTATCATCACTAAATATGGTTTGGGAGCTTATAAAATAGCTACACAAGATGGCTAGGAGTTGGATGAATTAATGAACAACATGCATTTGAAAAGTTTTTACACTTGAATCATGTGTTAAAATAAATAAAAATAGTAATAATAATAATAATAATAATAATAATAATAATAATAATAATAATAATAATAATAATAATAATAATAATAATAATAATAATAATAATAATAATAATAATTCATCCAATGGTGAAAACCATTTTTTTGGTGCCTTGGGCAAGCATAGTGATGAAAACTAGTTTTCGATGTCACCTATGAAATAATTCATCTATAAGTATCTCATATGGCATACCTCATATACTTGGGGGAAAAATAACCTTTCCTTTATCCATTCCATCATCCTTCTCCATATACATATGCATATCTTATGCTATCATACCTGTCATCCTTCATCCCTTATTCCTAGCCTTTACCTTGGTCAAGTTGTGCACAAAAACCATTCTTGGAAAACATTTAGTATGACCACACATATTCATAAGAACATAAATTAAAGAAACATCCTTACTAGTTAAAATTTAGTTAATTAATAAGAAATCATGTGCAATAAGAAAAGGGAAATCTAAAATAGTTACATACTTTGATCTTTGAAGAATACATATTGAGCTTGCCTCTTACCTATCCCTCTCATCATCTTGTCTATTATCATTTTCACCACACCATCTACTAATCAATCCTCTCTTATTTGGTACATGAGAACATACTTATTTTTCCTAACATATCATTTGTACATATTGTAAATAATGTAAAATCATAAAGAACCCCCTTATTATTTTGTTATAGATCCTAAGCAAACTAATCCTTATCCTTATTTACATCTAGGTAATTTTATAAGAATTCATAGCGACTAACTTATCTAAATGTTTCTACAACATATATCATTGCTTAAGGGTAGAAAAGGATAATGTGAATTGAACCCTAATTCATTCACCCATCCCAAGTATTTTCAACAAATAAAAGTGACAAAATGCTTATCATAAATCCATAATATCCTTGTATGTATACACTTGTGTGTTCATTTTGTTCTCTATGTCTTGGTGATTATCGTGTATATATATTTTATTTGTTAATTAAATTTCTTTGTTAAGAGCTTGGAGTTTATCTTTTATTAGATGTTTGTATCTTCATTTATTTTTATTTAATTATGTATATTTTTAAATGTCATTGTTATCAAGTCATTATTATCCATATTTTTATCTAACTTGTTTAATAACATAACACAAATATGTCATATTCATTATTCATACCAATGGTGAATTACACTAAATTTTAATTGTACTTTATTTTTGTAATATATTTATATTTTACGTTAGTCCTAATGCATTATAACAAAACATCATCATGGTCACACATATCATGGTGCATATTACCTATGTGACATATAAAAAAATTATTGATCAAAATATATATCGTAATATTGACCAACATAATTGCCTATATCATCATCACCCAACATATAATCATCATATAACAACTTATTTCTCATATGTCCTAATCAAGTATCACCATGAGAATAAAACACAACATATCACATAAATTATCTAAAATATCTAATCGTACCACACTTTTCTCATCTACATATCTAACATGATACATCGTCATGTACACCAACCATATCATAATATAACATTGTGACATCATAATAAGCTGAATATGTTAACATGAAAAGTTAAATAGGCATGTGTATCATCATAGTCATCATAAAAATTCATATTTTAATCATACACATCATAAAAAAACATGAAAAATCATTTCATCATGCTTCTTTGAATCAAAAAATCATATCACATAACATCTATCTAACCATTTCACATAACCATAACTACCATATCTAATCATAAAATCTAATCAATCATCATACTTTTTTTATTATTTTTGAGAAACTAGGGTTTAGTTCCTAAACAATAAAGGGTCTGGATAAAGGGAAAATTTTCAATTAAATATAATAAATGATAGAGTTATATCAATTTGATTAAATTAAATACATAGGGGAGAGAAGTAACTTATCTATAAAAATAGACTAAGATGAGTATTTCAAAGCTTGAAAACTATTGTACAGGACTGGGAAGATGTAAGGAACTTGGATCTAGCTTTTATTTTGTGAAAGGATGAGACTAATGAAATAGGATGCCCTAGGGTCCAGTGTTGTTGTCCTTTTCTACCACTATTATCCAAACTACCTGTAAAGACTTGAGTTTTATGGGTTTTGTTTTCTATTCTTGCGTGATCTTACTTAAGAAATTTCAAATGTTGAATGTTGATAGAGTTCCTTGTAGATATATTTTAATATTCAAAAACTTGGTTCTATCTACAAAAATAAAATAATAAATACGTCAAAATCAAAAGGGGGAAAACTAGACTAGGGAAAGTATGATCACATGATCTAGAACCCATGTTATACTAATCATTACCTACATTAAACCTCAAGCTAGGGTCTCAGATTAAATGTAGTTCTCCATTAGGGAACATGCATAATCAACATGCATGGTAGATGTAAGAATGAACTTTCACATAGAGTCTTCCTTGATCAAGCATGCAAATCTATGTGTGATGCAAAATACTGAGCTATACTATTGACTAATTTTTAATTATGTACTGTGCCAAAGTAGTAAGTGCTAGATATAAAATGCCTTGTGAAGTATTTTATATAAAATATTCTTTGTTTTGAATTTGGGAACTTTATTCACATTTGGATGACATTAGAAAGACAAACAAAACTTAAGGATGAAGCTAAGAAGTGATTAGGACTCATTGAGAAAACTTGACCATTGGAACTCAAAATGAAATTAGATAGGAATGCTGGAAATGGGGCACCCTAGGGTCTAACACTATAGTCCAATTTTAGCACTCTTGTCCTATAGGCTCGGGACATGGGGAGATAGGATTGGCCTAGGAAATCTAACCTGGCTGAGGTGGAATGACCATTTTAAAAGATCAGGATGACTGGGAATAAGAAAAAAGGTGACTCAAGGATGAAACAAGACTAAGATAAGTAAAATAAAAGACATGGCTAATGTGAATAAGGCTCATAGTTGGAGTATCCTATGAAAGGACTGCGAAAATACATGATATGTGTGGTTTCTTGAGAAATTTAGGGTGTATACATTTTCCCCCTTTTATTCTAGTGATGCAAATAAATGAAGTACTAGAGTAAAAGAAAGAAGAAGAAAGTGCATACCTAAACCTACCTGTGTGGAGATAAATGTGTTGTAAAGGGTCTAACTCACTTCTTGGTTAGGGAAGTGGATGGAGAGCTAAATAGTGCCTGAAGAAAGAAATAATCTATGAAATAGATTCCCCCTATACTAAATCTATAAGTGAAATCCATGTAACATGGAGAAGGAGGGCAATGCTTACCCCCTGTGATGAATTTGATTGAATATGAGGAATGTTCAGAGGCCCAACACCAATGTTTGTCCTCTATCCCACATAAAATCATGCAATCTATAATGTGTGTATATAAATTTTTATGCTATGAATATTAAAATATATCATGCCCCCACTTTGAATATTTGAATTGAAATTGAGAAATGCTTAGAGGCTCAAAACCAATATCTATCCTCTATCCCACACAAACTTGTGTAGTCTAGGTTTGGGTAATATAATGGACCAACCACTATAGATGACCATGTGGTCTAACCTAGTGACAACCTGGGTATAGTTGAGTATAATCTAAAACTCTAGTCAATGTGTAAGAAGAGAATGGCATGTCTTTTCATTTGATCTGTATAATCTTAAGTGATGAAGAACATGAACATCTATGTCATGCCCCAAAATTTGGTATGTGAGTGATGTGTCTATATAATCTGGTAATTTGTATACCCACATGTGAAATGACATATCCTTCTATGTCTTATGTGAAAAATTGGAGACCAAAACACTATGCCTATAGTTTGTTATCTGATTTTGTAACTATGTCATGTTATATGAAGTTATATGTGTGAGATGTGTACTATGTACATGCCCCCAAATCTAGTATATGTATAACCACATGTGAAATGACATATCTTTCCATGACTCATGTATAAAAATGGAGACCAAAACACTATGCTCTACACTATGCTGATAGTCTACTATCTAATTCTATAATTATGTTATGTTGTATGAAGATATATGTGTGAGACGTATAATAATGTACATGCCCCCAAATATAGTATTTGAGTTTGAATTTTTATCAAAGTCATTATGAATATATATAATCTAAACCATTGTATTTGAATAGTCTATGTACTTATAAGCTAAAATCATTATGGATCCATATGATCTGAACCACTATATCTAAACAGTCTATGTATCTGTAAACTGAAGGTATATCCCTCTGAATGTCTTGAGTAATGTTGAGTGACCCATGTAATTTAAATCATTGTATATCTTGATTGATCTAAGATAAATCTAATAATCTGATTACTAGATGTGTATGAACCATGGTGTATCCAACTATGAGAGTGGATGGGCATGCTAGGTAAGTATAAGAATAGGAATAGTAGGAATGATGCTCCCATTTTAGGGAGAGGAATGAAATTTGTGATAGAGGAGGTCAAGACAAAAGTTATGACTAGTGGCATAAGTAAAAACAAGGTTGGCTTGTTGTAAATAGCTTGAGAGGTTGTTTGATTGATTAGACTAAGTTTTCGAAAGTGGAACAAGTTTTGATTGGTGATGATTAAGGTGTGTGTTTGAGTATAAAAGAAATATAGAGATACTCATGCCATAGTATGAAGATGAGGTAGCAAGAGAGATAAGTTTGAGTGATGTTTAAGTTATCATTATCATGATTTTATGGAAGAAAATAGTTTGAAAAATAGTGGTACAAGGTTTAAGTTATGAACAAAATGGTATTTTGCTTTGATTAAGAAAGATGGGTAATATAGGAAATTGGATTGATTCTTGATTTATTTATGTATTGATTAGGTTGAGATTTAGAGCTCTAGAGTGAGAGATATTCCAAGGATATGAGTACCTATCATGACCTAGTTTGAGTAGTTGGTAGACCAAGTTCAGGCTGGTGGTGATGTTACCCTAGTAAGTAGCTAAAAAGCTTGATTTTTATCTATTTTGAAGCTTATTTTTGGCATTTTGAGTCTTTAAAGTACTGTAGGATTTTTTTACTAGTTTCAGTGCTCCTGTCCTATATCCAATGCCCCTGTCTAGGTTCCAATGCTTTTTTCTAGGTTGTAGTGATCTTATTCAATGCTATTATTCTGTACCCAAAGATGTTATCTTGTAGGCAAGATTTTTTGAGATGCAGCTTTGTTAGTTTCTATTTTTTTGCATTGTCTTTTGATTTGGCATTATATATATATATATATATATATATATATATATATATATATATAGTTTCTGGTGTTTTCAAGATGAGGTGTGGATGTGAGAGTTTTGTAAGGGTTGGGTGATGGAGATATTAAGGCTGTTACCTTTATCTATTGATGAGAGAATTGTCATGGAAAGGGTAGGGTTGGGTCATGTGTGTGACCTAGGCATAATACAGTAGGATAGGCCATGAATGGAGTGTATGCATTATTTCCATTTGAAAAATGAGAAGTAAAAAAAAGAGAGTTATCATTTAGACATTCTTTTGATAAAGTAGAGTTGAGAGCATGAGATGGATCATTTGAACTATGCATTAGCAATTTGATTTTATTACATTTATATTGTTGTAATTTGAACATAGAAGTAGCAAAAGAGACAGAGAGAGAGAGATTAGGTTCACATGGAATAAAATTATCACCAATAAGAGGTTCACTTGGAAGTGCATGACTAATTTGTTAATTTGGTGCATTGTGTATAGGAGAATGAGGTGAAAAGTATATTTTCCATTTATCAAAATTATTTTATTTAAAGAAGGGAATAAAAGAGATAGATTTGAGAGAAGAAGATGCATCTAATTTTTCTTCACTATCACTTTTACATGTATCATCATATTACTCATTACAATAATAGAAATTATCTTCATTGTAAATGAAATCATTTTCCACATTTTTAGCTAATTTGTAATTTTGTAATTTTGTCCATTCATTGTCATAATTATGAGAAAAAAATAGAAATTAATCTATGGGATGAGAGGGAAGAAGTGCTTTAGTGTCCATTTTATTTCTTTCACCAAAGAGAATATGTAAAAGTACTATTATGTAAATAAATGCAAGAATAAATACTAACATAGAGATTTTGAAAATATTTTTGACACTACAAACAATTTGCAAAAATTCCAATTTTTTTTATCTAAAAATTGTAAGGTAGAAAGGCTTGGGGTTTGAGGACCTAGTTTGGAAATCTAGGGTTTTGGGTTGGGGTTTTAGAATTTTTAAAAATTATTGTAATAATTTAAATTCTAAAATAAATTTGAATAAGATAAATGCACAAAAATTTATAAAAAAATTAGAAATTTGAAATTGAATTTTTGCACAAAATAAATACCAACAGAGAGATTTAAAAATATTTTTGACACTCCAAACATTTTGTAAAAATTTTATTTAAAAATTGTAATGAAGGCTTGGGGTTTGAGGACCTTGTTTGGAAATCTAGGGTTTTGGGTTGGGGTTTTAGAATTTTTGAAAATTATTGCAATAATTTAAATTCTAAAATAAATTAAATACACAAAAATTTATACATAAATAAAAAATAATAATTTGAATTTTTGCACAAAATATGAAGGAAAAACCCTAAGTATACCTAGGGTTTTGAAATTTTGGGGTTTCTAGAAATTTTGAATTATGGAAATAAATTAAATTCTAAAATAAAATTGAATAAAATAAATGAACAAAAAATTATACAAAAATTAGAATTTTTAAATTGAATTTTTGTACAAAGTATGAAGGAAAAACCCTAAGTGTACCTAGGGTTTTTAGATTTTGTTTGAAATAAGTTAGGTTCACCAAATGTTTTATTATTTTTGAGAAACTAGAGTTTAGTTCCTAAACATTAAAGGGTATGGATAAAGGGGGAAATTGTAATTAAATATAAAAAATTATAGAGTTATATCAATTTGATTAAATTAATTACACAAGGTAGGGAAGTAACTTATCTAGAAAAATAGACTAAGACAACTATTTCAAAGCCTAAGAACTACTATGCAGGACTGAGAAGATGTCAAGAACCTAGATTTGGCTTTCATTTTGTGAAAGTACAAGACCATCAAAATAGGACACCTTGGGGTTTAGAATTATTATCATTTTATATCATTTTAATCCAAACTACTTGTAGAGACATAATTTTTTTAGGTTTTGTTTATTGTCCCCATGTGATCTTGCCTATGAAATTTTAGATGCTATATGTCAACAGAGATCCTTATAGAGATATTTTAATCTTCAAAACCTTGGTTATATCTACACACATGAAACAAAAAATAAATCAAAAGCTAAAGGGGTAAAATTGGGTTAAGAGAAGTATGATTGCATGATCTAGAACCCTTGCTATCCTGATCATTACCTACATTAACCCTCAAGCTAGGGTCTCAGATCAAATGTAGTTCTCCCTTAGGGAATATTCATAAAAAACTTGCATGGTAGATGCAATAATGAACTTTTACCTAGTCCCTTCCTTGATCAAGTATGTAAATCTATATGTGATGTAGAATGCTAAGCTATACTATTAAATGATTTTTAAATATGTACTATGCCAAAGTAGTAAATGCTAGATATAAAATGCCTTGTGAAGTCCTTTATATATGATAATCTTTGTTTGGAATTTGGTAACTTTAATCACATTTGGTCAACATGAGAAAGACAAAAAAAAATTAAGGATGAAGCTAAGAAGGGCTTGGGATTCATTAAGTGAGGAAAACCAATTTTTGGGACTTAAAAAGAAATTGGATAGGAGCACTAGAAATGAGACACCCTAGGGTCCAACACTATATTCCAATTATGGCACTCCTATCCCATAGGCTTGAGACCTAGGGGGGATAGGATTGGCCTAGAAAATATGACTTGGATGAGGTGGAATGACCATTTGAAAAGCTCAAAATGACTAGGAATAAGAAAAAAGGTGACTCAAGTATGAAACAAGACCAAGATAAGTAAAAAAAAAGACATGGATAATGTGAACAAGGATCATATTTTCTAGTCAAAGTTTCCTATGAAAGGAATATGAAAAGACATGACATGTGTGGTTGTTTGACCAATTTAGGGTGTATATAATACTAATCATAATAATCTAATTAATCACATTTAACATCATGCCATAAAAATATTTGAGTATGATGGCATGAATGTTAAAGGACATGAACATCATCATAATCATATGAACATAATCTAACATCATCATATTCACATCATAATTATTATTGATAAACATCATGAGAAACATGCATAATAATCCATTATATACACACACACACACACACACACACACACACACACACACACATGTATATATATGTATGTATGTATATATATGTATGTATATATATGCATATATATATATATACATACATATATATATACATACATACATATATATATATATGTATTTATATATATATGTATATATATATATATGTATATGTATATATATATATGTATATATGTATATGTGTGTGTGTGTGTATATATATATATATATATAACCATGAATATATCAAAATAAATACATATAGAAGGCATCATGTTAATTTATACATGAAAATTGTCAACACATTGTCTCGAGGCTCATGACTAACTTTGGCCCTTTGAAGGTGGAGGTAAAACTCTCATTATAGGGGTTGTATAGATATAACTAATGTCAAGGGGCATGATGAACCCCTAGTGTGTTGACTCTATACATGCATGGGTGACATCTAACTAAATGAAACTAGTTAATCTTAAAAATACTTATAATACCATCTTTTATAGATCTCATCATCCCACTTACCACTTGAGTCATCCATTGTGATGCCAATACATATATTTTACTATCTTGGTTAGTCCATAATATCCATGCCTCTTCATCTATAGTGTCCAGTGCCATTATAAACTAGGTAAACCCTAGATCATTTGTTGCCAATGTTATCATCAATGGAGTTACCTCTTTATCAATAACAACTAGGGCTAAGATTATCCATGCCACTTATCCATAACTCATCACCAATGTTATTGTCAACTATATTAACTCTCTATCACTATTAGATACTATTTTTATCAGTTATATCAGCTCTACATCACTCATTTCCAATGCTTCTATCAACTGGGTGACCTTTATAGTCAATGAGGTACTCTATTTATCCTTATCTACCAGCACTACTAACCTATATAATTGTGAAGGCCCAAACTCATCACTTGTCTTTCTACCTATCTTGACCACTATCACTAATGCATATAGACATAACTAATATTTTTTTTCACTTTGACTATAGTCACAATCACTAGTCCTGGTATAATAGGGAAGTCTATTATTAAAATTGGTGCTCAACCTCCTCCATTACCACATTTCCCTCTATCACCATCCCCATATCCACCCTATCCACCATCCCTAATATATATTTCCCCCCCATGACTCTCCTCCTTATACTCCTCTATCTCTATCAACACTCATACACTTGGATCACTGCATGTATCCCTTATACTAAAGTATGTGATGGCATTATGGGCCATCAATCACACTAGTCATGTATATTATCACCATGCATCATATTAAGACATCACTCCTACATATGCTATCACTATCTGATAGTTATACTACACAACATACACTACATTAAATTTATTTATATCCACTACCTAATTAACCACATGATCCCACTAATTATGCTCCTTCATCACCCTAAAAAACATATGTAGCCTCTAAGGAATGACCTATTCATGAATAAACTATCTATATACTATACTGATCTATATCTACCAATGTAAACATCCTTTTAGCTAGTAATATAACACTAAGCAAACATGTAGCACATGTAATCCACATCCTCTTCCCATTAAAACTACACCTATCTATATGGTTTCTATGTCTTGGTCTTAGGTGTTAGCTGACCTAAAGCTCATCTATAATAACCTAGGTCACACAAATAATTTTTTTAAACATTGATAATAATATTCCACCCATTTACTATCATATGTTGTGACTCATTCAAGTGGTGCATCCCCATAAACCTCTCAATGTCTAGATGCTCCCATGACTAGATCTGTAGTAGGGTCGATGAACCAATACTATGTCCTTTTAGGTATGTGGCCAAATGAAGCTATATATAGGTGGGCCAATATAGTAGGGACCAAACTAAATACAATCTCATCCTTTATCATATCTAGTATCATATTCCCCATCCTGATCTAAAAAAAATAATCATTCTTGTTAGGTAGTAATATGTTGCTAATAATGGCCATCAAAGTAATGGGTTGTGATCAAGGAATTTGACAAAGAGAGGAGGTTAAATCAAGTGTTATTTCATAAAATAATGAAATCAACACACTAACATGCTAACATATCTAAACCTAGATCTTAGGGGGAGCATAATGGATAAAATACAATTGAAAACCCAACAAAACTACAAAGAACAACAATCTTTACCTTCTTTGAGAGCTCCAAAGGATTTATTCATGGCTTGCTTGATTTATGCTCAAAGGGTCTTTGGCAATGGAGTTTTCTTTGCTCCTTCTCTCCCTGGCACAATTGTGGCTTGCTTGATGTGGCTTATGCTTGTGATTTTGGCATTATAACACTATAGATGTGAATCATATACCAAAATATATATGATAACTTTACTATGTTCAAGCTCTCCAAATGAAGAAGCAAATGTTTATATTTATAGGTTTAAAAATTAAACCCAACCCAAGGTGAGTTAAGGTGTATTTTAAACATGGAATAGGTTCAAACCTTACCTAAGTGAGTTAATTAACCCCAATAGAGTTGAAAGGTGTCAAAACCTCATGATTTGTAATGAATATGCATGGGTGAGATATTTTTAGATATTTGCAAAGGCTTGAAAATTCACAAAAGGTAAATATAAAAACCTAAGATATTCTTGATTTTTTAATTTACTTTTTTATAATTTCATAAATTGCACATGGATAATTCAAATAGGAATTTAATTTAATTTATCATTTTAATTGATTTTATTTAGGATTTTTAGCATTTTACAAGATTTTATTTAATTTCATGTGTGCACTTACCCCACTTAATAGGTTTATAGGCCAAATTGCATGTTATAATGCCATATGATGATTAGAGATGAATATGTGAGAGGTTTTTGTTTCTTATGGTATGATACCCCAATTAGATGTTTTTTAATGGGATTCTAAGCTTTGATGAATGATGCACAAGCAAATTTGGGAATTTCAGTAATTTTTAGGCTTAATTTGAAATGGTTAGTAAGAATCAGTATGAAGTCTAGTAAGAAGCCATTGGTGGCCAATTTTAGGTGCCTATAATTTTCCCCTATTTGGGAAGGTGTTGCAAGATGTAAGTATAATAACATATTATCAAAGAATGAAAAGGTCATGTATGCTTATGACTTTAATGATAATGGATTAACTATAGGTTCCCCCTCAAGGGAGTGGTTAGAAAATGGTCCTTCAAAATAAGGAAACAAGTGGACCAAAAATATGAAATGGGGTGGAAGGGATTGATTTTCCCTTAGGTAGTTATAATCATTAGCATAGGTGGGAAAAAAATGTATTAATTTACCCAAAGGCATTTATAATCATCAAAAAAGGCTTAGATTAAAAAGAGGATGATTTTCCTAAAGGTAGTTATAATCATCAAAAGGGAAAAAATGATTTTATGATAGGTAGTTAGAATAATTAGTAATGCAAGTGGGATGGTATACAATGATTTGCCTAGATGCAGTTATAATAATTATACCTCGATTATGAAAAATATGATGATGGAAAATTGGTACAGAGGAGAAAGATGAATATAGGTAACTTACTAGTAAGGAGATTCTCATTTAAACTGGTAAGAATGAAAATTATTTCATTGTTTAATTACTCTATTTAGAATATGATTTGGATGAGATAAAGAATGTTGTTGGTGCCAAGGAGATATTTTTGCTTCATTGTTGTGTAGCACATGATGGTAGTCATTATGATAGGACACCATGATAACTTGGTTAAAATATGCATAAGGACTGACACATGATCCAATACTCAATACAAAATAATGCACCATTGATAACAACCATGATGACAATGTTGGCATATGAATATGGATGGATTCAAGAATAATGCACAAGGAATCAAATAATGAATGCACATAGATTGAATTGAGGAACAAAAATAAATCAAAAAAATATGAAAACAAACAAATAAACACCTAGAAAAGAAAGAAACAAAATAAATTAAAGAGAAATAACAAACAAAAAAACAATGGTTAATTACAATGCTAGTAGAAACACAACAACACAAATAAGATGATAAACATTTCCCCTAAAAAATAGGAAAAAATTTAATAAAGAAACAAATTGGGGGAATATAGGAATAGGAAGGGGTGGCTAAGCTATCTCTAGATGCACTAGGCAAGTGGGCACTTCTTACATAGTTCCATGGGCATAAAATCCAACAAAAACTTCAAGCCAAATGTAATTCTCCTAAGAAATGGGATAGAATAAAATGATGAGAAATAAAACATGATGGATTATTATAAAAGTATATGGAAATGGGCTTGAAAAATGGTGATATCATTGGATAAAAAGCCAAAAAGGATGAGGATCCTAAACAATAAGTGGGTTCTTGTGACTTAGTGAGGGTTCCCAAAATCCTTAAGGTAAAGAAGTGGTTGATGTTTTCATTTTTTATAAATAAATTTTACAAATGTTTTTCAAATTTAATTATATCAAATTAATGGAGAGTGATGAGATACTAAATGGTCCAAGCTCACAAAATGGTAAGATTTTTCAAACTTAAAATTGTTCACAAAATGGCAAGAGCATGACTTAGGTTTCTCGTAAAATAGTTAGAGCATGAAAAAGGGTGACAAATATAACCTCAATGTAAATCAAGAATTGACCTCATAGTCCCAAGATGGGACCTAAAATAACTATAGTTCCACCTTACAGTAGAGTAATATGGCTACTGTAGAAGCCAATTCAAACAAAACATGTAAATTTGGCATAACGACATAAACATGGCAAGGTGGTACTTCAAGGCATGATAAATAAATTTTTCCCCTAGTTTGCCCATAGGTACCTATAACTAGGAAATAATGGTATAATTCAATGATACTAATTTTCTTATAAGTAGTTATAATTAGTATCAAGATGATGGGACACTGATTTGACCAAAGGTGGTTATAACTAGGCATACTTGGTACATAATAAAATAATAAATGAAGGATGCAACTACCAAACCACTATCATAATACTCCAAAAATATGATCTCTATCTAGAATAATTGAAATAAATGCTGAAATATATCTAAATTTTTATGTTAAAAATGGCCTAGTAACTGATGGAATAGAACCAAGGTCAAGCAGGCTCAGTAGGGAATGTGAAAATAACTTGATCGATAGAAAAAGGTATTCTTAATGGAATGGTGGAATGACAAAGTGATACATTGTTATGGTATAAATAATAAATTTTATATTATGATACAACTAAAATGGTCCTCATAGACATCACACTAGTCACTCAAACTAAGTAATGCTTGAGGTGTATAATGTTCATCAAGTCATCAAGGTCATCCCTATTTAGTGTAGTAAGCCTATATGCTCTAGCACCATAGTTTGAAATAATGATGAAAGGACCTATCTAGTTGGGTTTGAACTTTCCTTTATGTTTCTTCTTAGCCATGGTTTTCTTTAAGAATAAGATCACCAAGCTCAAATTCTCTATGTTTCATGCACTGATCATAGTGGCCATGGAGTTGATTTTAGTATGCTTGAAAATTGTTTACTTTAGCCATGCATTTCTCATCAAGAAAATATATATCTTTTAATCAAGATACTTAATAGTATTCATAATCTAGGACATACTTCAAAGAGATGTGCAAAGAAGGTAACTTGACCTCAATGGGAAGAATGGCCTCAATGCCATAAATAATTGAGTATGGAGTGGATCCTATTAGGGTGTGGTGATTGGTATGATATGCCTAGAGTGCATGGAATATTTGAAGGTGAAAATCATGACTAGAATCATTGAAAATATTTTTAAGATGTTGACAATGGTTTTGTTAGATGATTCTACCTAACCATTACCTTAAGGAAAATATGCTATGAAAAAGTGTTGTTTAATCTTGCACTTGACACACAATGATTAAACATATTTATTATTTAATTATATTCCATTAGTATATATAATGTTAGAGGGGATAACATAGCATTAAATGAGATGGTTAAAGATGAATTTGGAAATTTTATTTCTAGTCACATAAGTGAGGGGTATAACTTTAACCGACTTAGTGAAATATTCTATGGTAGTAAGGATTTTATTATGTCCATCAGATGAGGTGGAATTTGTCTTCATAATTAGGTCAAGACCCCATATAAAAAATGGCCATGGTGTAAGCATTGGTTTCAAATTCTTGACTAGGGTATGAATTAGATTGGCATGTCACTGACATTTATCACATCTTTTCACATATGTAGTTACATTTGCATCCATTATTGGCCAATAAAACCTATTACATAAGATATTTTTGGAGAGGATGGACCCACTCATGTGAGATCCACATAATCCTTTGTGAAATTCCCATAATTCTAAAGTAGATTCTACCGAAGTTAAATATTGAAGTAGAGTTCTATCAAAATTATAGCAGTATAAGGTTAATACAAGTAAAGTATAATGTGAAACATGGTAGACAAAGGATTTAGATTATTTATAGGATAGGTATAGTGGCATAGTATGGCCATGAAGATAGACATATAAGTCTAAATACCAAGTAGAGCTATGAACAACAATATCACAAATCATTACAATAGTTGAAGGTTCATGAGTTGGTGCTAGTAGATTTTAAATGAGGAACTGATATTCTTTGGTTGTATTTGTATGTTGAATCAAGGATCAATGGTGTCCATGGCATCTATTATTCTATTACTAGCCCTTGGTATATGTTTAAATTATATGTTAGTAATTTATTATTTGAGAGTGTCAGCCATGGCCTTGTATGGTACTATCTTGTCATCCTTGGTCCGAAAATGGTTTGTAACCTAATTGATGATTAAATGAGAATAACCATAAACTTTTATATGTTTTATGCTTCAATTTACTACTTGTCAAATACCTACAATAAGTGATTCATACTTGGCCATGTTGTTGGGACAAGAAGAGTTGATCCTAAATGACTTAGAGATTAGATCCCCCTATGGTGTAATGAATAAAAAGCCTACCCCTGATCTATATGTAGTGAATGATCCATCAAAATAAAGCTTCTAGTGATGTTACTAAAGAGGTGTTTCAATGATGGTCATAATAGATTCATCTCAAAATTAAAATGTTAGAAACTCTATGTCAATAAGGGGTACTTCAACAAGTTGATCTACAAGATCTTTCCCCTTGATGGCTTTCTGGCTAATATATATTATCTCAAAGTCACTGAGAAACATGATCCATTTGGCCATGTAGCCTTGTAAAGTTTTTTAAGATAGTAGATACTTGAGTGGATCTACTTTGGAAATGACCATGGTCTTGTTATTCAACTTGTAATGTCATAATTTTTGAGGTATAAAGACCATAGCTAAATAGGATTTTTCAATGGGCATATAATTGTGTTCATATGTGAATAATGTACATCTTAGATAGCACATGGCATGATCCTTTTTGTTATCATCATGTTGAGTTAGAAGTGCCCCTAGGGATTTATCTGTAGATGATAGATAAAGTAGGAATGATTTCCTTGGCATATGAGGAAATAAAATAGGTGGATTTTTAAGATAGTCCTTCAAGTGTTGAAAAGCTTTCTGACATTCATCATCCTAGTGAAATTATACCCCTTTCTTTAGTAGGTATGTAAATAGGTGACATTCATTGGCCAATTGAGATATGAATCATCTAATAGATTTATCTCACCCTATAAACTATGGAGCTACTTTAAATTGGTTAGTGGTGGCATCTTTGTTATAGCTTATAATTTCTCTAGATCAACTTAAATGCCTTGATGAGGCATAATGAAGCCAAGAAATTTACTAAAAGTAACTCCAAAAACACACTTATTAGGATTAAGCCTGACCTTGTATTTATGCAATCACTCAAATATCCTCCTTAGTGTTGTTAGATGATCAAATTTGGTCTTGGATTTACCTAATATGTTGTCGATGTAGTCTTTAATAATATCATGTATCATATCATGAAATATAACAATCATGGCTATTTGGTATGTGGCCCCTACATTTTTGAGACCAAATGGCATAACTTGATAGTAGATTATTTCCCACAAAGTGGTGAACACTATTTTATGTTGGTATTATAGTATAATTTGGATTTTATTGTACCTTAAAAATTCATCCATCAGTGAAAGCATTTCATACCCACTATGGATTCATTAATCATGTCAATGTTTAGTAGAGGAAAGTCATCCTTGGGGTAGGCCTTGTTTATGTCTCTAAAATTAGTTCAAATTTTGATTCCTTATGGATTTTTATTGATTGGTAAAATGTAATAAAATTAATTAGATGTTCACATAGAATGATTTTATATTGCATATAATAAGAAAATATGGGATATCACATAATAATAATTGACAACAAAGTAGAATACTGGATAATATAGTAAATCCACTTCGAGGGGTCAACCTCTATAACAATGTACTAAGAATAAAATACTTAACATGATGATCAAATACTAACCACTACCTCTTATATATAGTCTAATTAGCCATGATTATTCCATAGGCTAACTTAACTAAGAACATAGAGAATGTAACAAGAATATAAAAGAGGTATGTAAGCCACAAGTTAGCCACACATATCCAAAGACATGCCAAAAGTTAAGGTCATAACATGCCCCTACCATTTAAAATAATGTTATCCTCAATGTTGAGTCAACTCTAGATATTTCTACACGAAGGATTCATCCTCCTAAGTGGAATCTTCACTAGGCAGATTCTTCCATTTGATCAGGTACTCCTTAATCACTCTTGATCGTAGTTGCTTAGTGCACATTTGAAGGATCACCTCAGGATCAAGAATAACTCTTCCTTCCTCATCCAATTATAGTAACTCAGTTTGAGTAGTAAATTTGTTTCTAATGATTTTATTTAGGCATGATACATGAAATACTCGATGTTTGCAAGTGGAGGAAGGAAACTCTAACTTGTAGGCCACACTACCAATTTTATGCAAGATTTGATAAGGCCCATAATACTTAGGGGACAAATTTTTATCCTTTTTCTATTGATTTAAGGACATATTATTATATGGATATAAGTGAACAAAGACCCAATCACCAATGTTAAAATTCCTCTCACTCTTGTGTTGATCTGCTTACTATTTCATGTGATTCTGGGCCATGGCTAAATTTTCACTTAAATTGGCAAGGACCTTCTGTTGATGGTGAATATGTTCATCAACTACATGAACCTTAGGATGGACCTTCAAGGTTGAAGTGATGGAGGGAGGATGGTATCCATATAGTGATAGAAAATGAGACATTTTAGAAGAACTATAAATAAAAGTATTATACCACCATTCAACAAGTGGCAACTAGTGAACCCATTTATCCTATTTATGAAAAACAAAACAACAAAGATGTCCTTCTAGACATATTTTTACTACCTTAGTTTTTACATCTAATTGAGGATGATAGGATGAACTATGAGCCAATTGGGTGCCCAAACATGCAAATAACTCAGTCCAAAAATTACTAGTGAAGATGGGATCTCTATCAATGACAATTATCTTATGGGTACCATGCAATTTTTGAACTATATTGAAAAAATCAAAAGCTAATTTACTACCAACAAATTACTATGATAAAGAGAAAAAATGAGCATACTTATTGAGATTATATACCATAACCATGATAACATTTTGACCATCAGATCTTAGTAACCCTGTAATGAAATCCATAAACACCTCTTCCCAATGTTGGCTAGGGATGGATAAAGGCTATAAAAGACCTAGGGTTTTGATGGTTTCTCCTTTATTTTGTTAATAGATCATACATTTAGCCACATATTTATATACATCCCCCTTGAGTACTTCCCAAAAAAATCTTAATTGATTCTATGATAGGTTTTCAAAAATCCTGAATGACCCCCAATCAGAGTTGTATGAAGTTCTTGAAGGATTTTTTGTTTAAGAAGAAAATTCTTAGATAGGTATAATATGTCTTTATACCATAAAGCATCAGCTTTTCTATGTGAATTTTTCAAATCCAACAAAACCTTGTTGAATATTTTGAATCAACTCATGGGTAGCATTAGACTTGTCCCATTTTGATCGTGTTTCCTCTAGCCAATTTGCCTATATAATGGTCATAGCATATAACAATGCCTCAACTGATTCATCCTTCCTAGATAGTTTATCTTCCACTACATTTTCCTTGCCTTTATTTTAAACTATTTCAAAATCATATCTTAACATCTTAGTTACCCATTTCTATTTTTATTTAGATGATAACCATTGCTACAAAAAATATTTGAGACTGTCATGATCAGTCTTTACTTGAAAGTGATGACCCATCCAATAAGGCCTCCATTGTTTAACTTCATGAAAGATGGCCAAAATTTCCTTCTAATAAATGGGCTTGTGCTGATTTTTACCCTTTAATTGATGAATTTCAAATGGAAGTGGTTTACCTTCTTGCATGATTATAACACCCATACCATACCCAGATGCATCACATTTAACCACAAAAGTCTTCAAAAAATTAGGATTAGCCAACACTAGAATGGTGTACATAGCTAAATTAAATTGTTAAAATGCCCTAGTAGCTATATCAATCCACTAAAATGAGTCTTTCTTCAACAAATATGTGAGTGGGGCTACAATGCTACCATAATTTTTGACAAACTTGTAATAGTAACTAGTTAGCCCCAAAAATCCCCTTAGTAACTTGAGTGTCTTAGGAATTGGCTAGTCCACCATTACTTAAATTTTTTTAGGATCCAATTTTACTTCTTTATGTGAAACTTGATGACCTAAATACTCAAACTCACAAGCTCCAAAAGTACATTTGGAAGGTTTGGAATATAATTGGTGTTGTTCTAAATTTGAGAGTACCTATTTTACAGTGTGAAAATGGTTTTCCCAATTTTTACTATAAATGAGGATATCATAAAAAAATAATAGAATAATTTTCCTAAAAAATGGCCTAAAAATAGTATTCATCAAACTTTGAAAGGTTAATGGTGCATTTTTTATCCCAAAAGGCATAACTAAAAACTCATAATGACTCTCATGAGTCCTAAAAGCAATTTTGGGTATATATTCATCACAGATCTAGATTTGATGATACCCAAAACATAGATCTAAATTGGTAAAATAAAGAGCACCATTTAATTCATCTAGAAAATCATCAATGATAGGAATAAGAAACTTATCTTTGATATTTTACTTGTTGAGTTCCCTGTAGTTAGGGCACATCCTCCAAGTGTCATTTTTATTTCACACCATGACAACTAGTGAAGAATATTTGCTTTGGCTATGGTGAATGATTCTTGAATCCAACATCTCTTGTACAATATTTTTAATTTCACTTATTTGGGCATATGGATACCTATATGGCCTAATGTTGGGTGGTGTACTACTAGGAATAAGTTTAATAGCATGATCATGCATGAATCTAGGTGGAAGTCCATTCATTATGTCACCAAAAATAACTGAATGGGCATCAATCACTTGTTACAGATTAGGAGGTGTATATGGTTGAGTTGGATTAACTTCCATGAAAAACAAGTGATCTAAAAAATCTTCAACACCCTTTTAAATAATCTTTGTCATTTGATGGGAGCAAAGAAGTTGTGGAAATTCAGCCCTTAATCCCCTTAGCTCAAATGTCCTTCCCTCAGAATGAAAATGCATGAATAATTCTTAGAAATTCATTTCAATAGTGCTCAAAGTGGTGAGCCACTATACTCATAGAATAATGTCAACTCCCCCCATGGGAATAATAAATATAGGATAATCCAACAAGTAGTCTCCCATGGCCAACTTAATATTATGGCATTTTCTTGAGTAGCTGATAGCACCACTATCTATAATCATGACCTAAAATTTTGGTGTGAGATAAATGAAATAGTTTAAGCGAGTGGCCAACTTATTATTGATGAATTTTCATGTGATCCCAAAATCAATCATAATATTAACCTTATATTTATTTAGAAAACCCATCACTTTAAGATTTTGGGGAGTACTAATACCTAAAAGGGCATGATAAGAAATAATAGGTTGAGAGTCATTAGATTCCTCCTCAGGACCTTCTTCATCCTCACCAAGTGCCTCATCATCATCATCATCATCACCTTTGATGTAAAACAACTTCTTTTTAGCACAATGATGGTCTTTGCTTGATTTATTATCATAACTATAACACAACCCTTTGGCTTTCTTCTCCTCAATTTGTCAAGGTGTTAGTCTGGTGGGTTGAGGATATGATGGTGCTAAAAAGGTGTGATCATGAACAGTAATGAAGGTTTTCCATTTGACCATCTATTTTTAATCTACCATGTGTGCATGTGAGATAGCTTCTGATACAGATATTGGGTTATAAATTTGAACCTCTAATTAGATGCTATCTTTGAGACCACCCAAAAATAAATTAATCAAATTTTCCTCAGTGATGCCTTTCACCCATAAGGATAGATTCTAAAACTAATGAATATAATCTTTCACAGTTCCCATTTTCCACAATTTGGCTAACTGTCTAAAGTAGTTATTAAAGACATTTCTAATAATGAGCCAATAACTCATCAGTGAAAATAAACCATGTAACAAGATAACCATTCTTTTTATTTTGAGTACATAACCAATGATACCAAATGAACTGCTCAAGTTCTAGATATAGAGACACCACTATCACCTTATGAGAACTAAGAGTTTGATGAAAATAAAATAAATTATAAATTTGGGTAATCCAAGTGATAGGATCCTTACCATTAAACTTATGCATGTTGGACAACATTGGTTTCACACTAGAATTGGATTTGTTAGTGTTGAGAGGAGGAAAACCTGAATGATGAAGTGTAGGGTTGTTTGACTATAACTAAGATGAAAGAGCAACAAATGAAGTAGTGATCTAATTCAATTGATTATAAACCCCATTAATCTCTCTATGCATCCTTGAAACATTAGTTTGAACTACAAAAAAACCATCATGCTACACTAAGCCTTTTATGTCAGTGTAAAGTTGAAAAATCAATGGATCTAAAGTTCTAGATTCTATGTCATCGATAGGAGTCTTAGGAGTTTTTTTGCCTCCCTTTTCATCCCTATGTAGAAGGATTAGCCATATACAAACCCTAAGAGGGTTTTTTCCCCAAAAAAAGTGTACCAAGGGATGGTACCATTATGATCACCTCACCAAGATAAAACCAATGACTACCATTACATACTAGGGTAAAAAAAATTGGCACAAAAAAGTGTACCATTAGAATATACCATTGTGATCATCTCATCAAGATGAATCAAATGACTACAATTGTGCAAGGGAAAAAAATTCCAAATTTTTAAGAATTTTTTTTCAAAAAAAAGTTTTGAACAATACTATGCTGATAGAAAAAACTAGTAGAAGAAGTCTTAGGAGTTTCTTTTCCCCCTTTTCATCCCTGTGTAGGACCAGCTATATAAAAAACCTAAAAGGGTTTTTGCCTTGAAAAAAGTGTACCAAGGAATGGTACCATTGTGATCACCTCACCAAGATGAATCCAATGACTACCTTTACGTATTAGGGTAAAAAATTTTGGCATTAAAAGTGTACTGATGGAATATACTATTGTGATCATCTCATTGAGATGAATCCAATTACTACAATTATGCGAGGCAAAAAAATTTTCTAGACTTTTTTTAATATTTTATTTCAAAAAACCATTTCAAATAATACTACACTGACAGAAAAAAATAATTCTTCCCAGATTGCAAGTTATGTTTTTTGCTCCTTCCCCTCACAGAAGTTGCACCTCATGAGATCCCAAAAAACAATGCCATAGGAAACTTGCCCAAATTGAAGCTTTGATACCACTTGTAATGAAATTACTTGGATATTCACATAGAATGATTTTATATCACATAGAATAAGTAAATATGAGAGATCACACAATAATAATTGATAGTAGATCAGAATACTGGATAATATAGTAAAGCCACTTTGAAGGGGTAACTTCCACAATAATGCACTAAGATCATAATACTTAACATGATGATCAAATACTAACCACTACCTCCTATATAGTCTTCTTAGACATGGTTATTCTATAGGCTGAATTAACTAAGAACATAGATAAATGTAAAAATAATATAAAAGAGGTATGTAAGCCACAATTTGGCCATACATATCCCAAGATATGCCAAAGGTTAAGGGAGTAGTATATGACATTAGAGATCCATCAAAAATAGTCAATTAGTTGAATACATATTGCTTCCAAGAGTTTTTACAACTCTTTCTTTACTAATATAATAATATGAGGATGCATCTTGCATAATCTTTGTTTTACAAGATTGACATCAGGATGTACCATAAGGTAGTGAAAAACCAGGGTGGGGTCTAAACTAGGCATGTTAGAGTAAGCCCATACAAATATATCAATAAATTCCCTCAAAAGGGATGTAAATACTTCATGTTCCTCCTTAATGAGGGATCTACCTAATTTTATCCATTTTGGGTCATCTAAAGTCCTGATATTAACCTCTATAGTGTCCTCCACTAGAAGGGTCAAACCATATTCTAAAATGGTTGGTAAATATTTAAACTATCCTAATATGGTAGAGTCCTCTATTTGGACTGAATATTCAAGTTCTCCTAGGTATGATGAATATGAATCCCTTAATGGTAGGGATAACTAGGTAACAAATACTATTGGAAACTGTTAGATGATTTGATTAATTTTTTTTTGTTCTTCAAGGCTTAACTTAGACCCATAGGAAAGTTCATCATTGGTGGTCTCCTAATCTATGTTTGAGTAAGGTTGAACACCCCAATCTAGTGGCACCTAAAATAGGTTTTCACCACTAGACTGGTTTTTCTCTTTACTTTTTCCCTAATCCAAAATCTCCTCAAAGACGTTTACACTTTGGGACCTTAATGTTTTATTTAGTTTTTTTTGGCTAAGGGCATTCACCTATTCTCTAAAATAGGTTGTAGGATCCAAATTGATTGAAAACCCTTGTTTGTGGTCTCCCAATCGAACATTATCCCTAAGGCCTATAAAATCATAAAAGGCCTCATCATTCTGAACCTCATAAACTAGCATTATTGATTCTTGTTGGCCCTAGTCAATCAATTGGGGGTAATATAATAGAAGTGGATCATGGAAAATAACTGGTCATAGGGTACAAATGGAATTAGTGTCAAACAAATTGGTATGGGTTAGGTCATTAAAAGGGTTATGATTGGACTCTACTTTGATATCAACATCATCATCATTATTCATTAGTGATGGAACATGAATAAGATATGTGGGGTCACCCTTAGGTAGTTTAAATCCAAGACCATATGTTCTTTTATATCAAGTGGTAGAAATTAGCTCAAACATACCCTATTGATTGAGTCCAAGGCCTCCTCCTTCATAGGCATGCCTCTCTATGATTTTTTCTAAATGGGATACTTGGCATTGATATAATAGTCAGCCAATTTATCATTATACAACCATGATTCATGACCTTTAAGTAGGTCCTATTCTTGGCCAGTGGCCGGTATGAAATTGATAGGTGCTAAACTATGCAATTTGGCTTTACCCTTTCATTTCCATTCCATGCAAGGTGGTTTGGATTTTTGTCTACCAAAGGTCTTGGGGTTCTATGGAAGCTTGGTAATGTTGAAAGATTCATGGGTTAAGTATTCTATTGGGATATTAGCTAAGATAGTATAATGATTAAACATTTTAGGAGGTGGTATGTGGCAAAGTGAATCAAGGGTGTTAGGGTTAATGTAGTTGGCCTCTATTGAATCAACAAGTATTTATTTTCCCTTGTTCTTATTAATAACTAGATTCAATCCAAAATGGTAGTTATAGCTTTGGTACTTGACCTCTAAATGCTTACAATGTTCGTATGGTTGTAAATATCCATAGATGATGACATCTAGACCAGAATGGGGGAACTTGATACACTAGTGTAATGTCAAAATGATTACATGAATCTCATGTATCCAAGGTCTACCCAAACACATATTATATGACAAATCAAAGTCTAACACATGGCATAGTGTATCGTGGGTCAAGGGACTAATGATAAATAGCAAGTTGTTGGTGCCTTTTGATTCCTATTTTTCATTAGCATAGGCCTTGATGGTGATCGTCTCTAGCTAGATTTTGGATATTATGTAACTAAGAATCCTAATGAGCTTTAGAGACACAATATTTAGGATTGATCCATTATATATGAGGACATGTTTCACTTTGTAACACAATATGATAACTTCTATATATAATGGATTGTTATGTAAAGGGCCAAGGTATAACATATCAGTTTGGTTGAATGTTAATTATTGTCCTAGAGCTAGATGTCCAACCAAATCTTGGAATTTTTTAGAAGATATGTCATTAGGAACTTGATATTGGCTGAGGAACTATGTTAAGATGTTATTATGGATTGTAGATGTACACAAAAAATCCAAAATGAAGATTTGTGAAGGCATCTTCTACAATTATTCCATAATATCAAACGTCTTTTCATGGATGATGGTAAATTCTTGTTCCTAGCTAGAATGGTTGGTTGGATGGGTGAAGTGGCATATGG
Source organism: Torreya grandis (assembly GCA_037957365.1). Lineage (NCBI taxonomy): Eukaryota > Viridiplantae > Streptophyta > Pinopsida > Cupressales > Taxaceae > Torreya > Torreya grandis. Next base: position 1,022,518 of record JARHVA010003425.1, on the reverse strand, counting down.
ATTTGGGCCTGGTATGGTAATATTCAACCACTGAGTTGTGATTTCACAATTAGGATTAAATACATGACCATTTTTGCTAACAAATGGTGGTAGAGGGGGATCAGATAGGATAAGTCTTGATTATTGATGCACTTGTGCATATTCATGGTATAAGAATGAGTTATCAATATAAGGTCTAAAAGTGGGAATCCCTACTTGTTGGTTCAGGTGTATGTGGTCTTAGGTTAATGAAGGATCATTGGTATGGGTTGGTTGATTGGGAATGATTATCAATGGTCTTGTTTGATTGGTTTTTGGTCTTGGATTAATGGAAATGGTGTTAACACAACCTCTTATAATATGGCCTACAAACTTGTTGTAGTCATGTGCAACTACATGGTAGGTATGTTGGTTGGTGGAATCATTCTGGCCTTGGTTTCATCCATTTATTTGATGTTGTTGGTTTTGCTATTGATTTTATTGGTTCTACCTTGGCTATGGCTACTGTTATTATTATTTTCTTGGTCATTTTTGTTATTATTGATTGTTATGCTTTGGAAAGGGGTTTTGATAAATTATGAGGTTCTAATTAGATGTAAAATCTCCATAATCCAATGTAATCTCTCCATTTTCCAACATATTCTAAATAAAATGTTTAATTTGCACACAATGGTGAAAATTATGGCCATTAACCCATTGATACTCATAAATTTGATTTTTCATGTACCATTCTAGATAGTTAAGGCCCTCAAGATAGTGTTTTAGAATAAGCTAGTTAATTAGATTATCTATGGTGAGCTTGCAAAAAATAGATTCAATGGGTTATCCAAGGTCACTAAAGACATGATAACTAGGTACATTTCTCCTTAGAGGAAGGTTTTACAAAGGCATTGGTTATTGTATTGCTCTAGGCTATTGCGTTTTCTATGTTTACTAAATGGGTTATTAGTGAGGAGTAATTTGGATATACAATATAGGCTAAGTAGACAATGTTTGAATTGTTTAGACATGACATGACTTAGTTAGTCCTTTTCCAACAACATTCTTGTTGTGATTGAATTGCTTGGGTTTGTTATAATTATTGGCCTAGGTTTGTTATGATGCTTGCACTTAGACTTGGTTCTAATTTTGGACATTGTTTTGGTTTTGGTTCTAGCTCTAATCTGATGAGGTGAGTTTAATGATCCCTTTGTTAATAAGGGATCTTTTAATCAATAAACCTTTATCAATGATTTACTTAAAGGTGTGTGCACATTATAGCTCCAAATGATAACATATCTCATTATGTAAAATTTTGGTGAACACAGTAGCCAATTATGGGTGAATCAACTTGAAAAATGTTTCCATCAATGTATATAACTTAAAAAAATTTCACCAGACTTCTATTTGGCTTGCTTTAAACCTACCAATGAAATCTCATGTTTAAGATTGTAGGAAAAGTGTTGCACAAAATTGTTAGAAAGATCATCAAAATTAGAAACTGAATTCTTTGATAATTTTAGGAACCATTCCAATGCTTGTCCCACTAAGCTCCATGTAAATAATAGTAATATTTATATGTTGCTGTAAGCCACTAATTGGCATGTAATAAAAAATTCTATCAAATGGACCTTGGGGTTACCTTTCCCCTTATATTTGTCAAATTTTGGTGCTTTTTACCCTAAAGGAAATGGTATTTGAAAATAATCCATGTTGACATGGTAGGAATGCACATTATCCAGCTTAAAATTTTTGGTCTATTTCCCAGCTTAGATGGTAAAAATTGCATTCTTCATTTATTATAGCTCTTAGGCTAAGAAACCAGTGGGAACACTGGCTTGAAGAGGAGGCTAGGTGGTCACAAGTCGGTTATTTTGACTAGGGTATAGTGGATGCATGGTCTACTATAGAATGTTGGTTATGGACCAGGAATATGCATATACAAATTAGGGTATGATTATTGAAATTACATGCACTGTTATGTGATATTCTGGTTAGGATTAGGTATATGGGCCTAGATTTGGGGAAATTATAACTGAGATAGAAGGATATGGCCATACTATGCCTGTTGAGGTTGAATAGGGATATGCTTACAACTAGTAGAACCTAATTGATTAAGGGAAACTTATGAACCATGGAACTATCATTGAACTTGTGGAAAATTTGGTGTTAAAGGTAATTGTTGCCTAATTATTATTTGTGGAGCATTATAACCTCTTGGTTGTGTGAATCATTATTAGGATGTAGATGCATGTTGAAGGTTAATAATTTGTTTCTGACCAATACTTGTATATTGTTAATTATACATCATTTGTGATTATATTGGCATGTTTGTATTTGACTGAAGAGGTATGTTTATCACTACCTGGTGAGGTGAAACATTGGTTACCCCTATTGAGGTGGCAAGATGTTTTTCCTCTACTACATGGGTACATTGGATGGTACCTATTTTTATGGAATGTTACTTGTCACCTATTGGGGTGGAGTAATATTCATCACATTTTGTTGAGGCATGGAACTATTTATTTCTTGATTACTTAATCCTTGAGGTTGGGTGCTTGAAGAAGTAGCTAGTTGAGGATTATAGGTAGTTATTCAAGGTTAAGAGGTATAATTTCATACCACCTACATTTGAAAACCACTCATGGTGTTAACTAATAGTTGTGGACTATGTTTTTGCATTTACACCACTTTGGTTTAGATTAGATGTTTCTTATGCATTGTCTCATAGGTTTTACTCATTGTTCTATGTAGAAATAGAAGACACTTCTTTGATAGTTGGGGTATTTAATATGTTTTCTACCAAAGTGATTTGTATAAATGGGTCCATACCCTTATTGTCTTGGCCTATCAACTCAATTAAAAATCCTTTTGAAGGAACCAACTCAATAAAAGGAGCATTTGACATGGTCATACTATTAAAGTTATTTACTAGGTTTAGGTATATTTGGTATATTATCTAAATCTATATGAAATGATCTTTTAAGAGGAATTTTAATGTGACAAACATACAATAGTATTGATACATAATTTACAAAATAGCATGAGGGTTACTAGAAGAGGCCTATTCACTATTTTGATTGTAAGGTATATTGTAAGGCCCTCTTACCAGACTTGGAAAATTTTCATGGGGAAAGTCTTATGAAAACTTAGCCCCTACCTCTATGACTCTAATTAAGACTTCATATTTATTCTTAAGCAAGTGATGATCAATTATATAAGGATCGTAATCTGATGTCATTATGACTTAGTAAGGTTACTATTGAACTTGTTCTATAATTGTAGGTACATTGTCAAGGTATTGGGCCATCTATTCTTGGTCTTGCTCCATGTATAGAGGTGTGATGGCCAAATAATGGACCTATTGGCTAATTTTGGCCCACATAGCAAGCTACACCTAGGTAGATCAAGTTGTTATGGATGAGAAAATGAATAGATATCTTGGATGAAATGAGTGGACTAGAGAGATCTCACAGTTCTCATAAAGCTTTTGAAACAATTTAAGATACTTAAAGTGTATTTTGTCAAATCCTAAGGGATAGGTCTGCAAAGAAAATAAAAGGGTTCTTGACTAGTTTTCATGTCAAAACCAAGAAGTTTAAGCATTTCAAGTAGGATTTCAAAAAAACTATGAACTCCATCAGAACTATAGTTTCCATCAGTGAAACTACATTGCTTAAATTGCTTTATAAGTGGTAGGCAGTCACAACCCCAAAGTAGGCTAATTCTAGAAACCTAAACTCATCTTGAGCAATGGTTTACAAGATTTTAGTAGTGGAGACTTTAGGATTTGTCACATAAGTTACTTGGGTCCAAAAGCTCAAAGTAAGTAAAAGGACATGCAAATCTTGAATTGGTCTTGAGAAAGAGGACTTTGGGTTTTTGAAGTATTAAGACTTTGAGTTTTGATATATTAGCTACTTCACCAAAGAATCTTGAATTAAGTAGGAGTTGAAAACCCAATGGACAAGGCTCAAGAATTTCTTTTGGGATTTTTTCACCAAGTGTTTTGTTTCAAAGATTTATGTTCAGGCTAAGTATTAAAATTTCCTCAGACATTTTTGAAAGAAAGTTTCGAAGGGAACTTCTATAAAAATGGTTCACTTTCAAAATTCTTAAAGGTCCTTTTCTTGAGGAAATGGTCCATTACACTTTTCCAAAAATACACTTTCAAAATCTTCGAAGGGTTATTCAAGGCAAAAGTGCCCAAAGCAATTTTTTGAAGGGTACTTGGGAGAAATGGTCCATTCAAAATTTCCAAAAGGTACCTTCCCTTCATAATGAGCCAAAAACTTGTTTGAAGGACCTTTTCAATATTTCTAAAGGGACATATCCTTTTGAAGGGACAATTTTAATAAGTTTTGAAGAGAAATGTATAAAAGAAAGGACCATTTGTAGAAAGCCTGAAGGGTCTCTTACCCTTCGAGAAAGTCTTTAACAAGAAACTTGAGGGAATTTTTTTTGAAGTAATTCCTTCAAGAGAATTATCTGAGGAAAATGGTGGTCAAATTGCTCATGGGAAATGATGAAGAACAATATCTTGCAAAAGGGTTGAAAGAATTCTCCCTGAAGGAATTGTCCCAGTGGAGTGACAAGTCAAGGGATATCAAATTTAGCATGATTGACTAGCCATTACAAGTGATCCACTTTGAGAAGCTCAAAGACATCAAGCTTGAAGAGTCTAAAGTTGAGGAGCTCAGAGAACCTAAATTACTCTTCATAGTGTAATTTGAGATTCTCTGAGTGCTTTAATTATGGGATTTATAAGTAAATTAGTAACAAAATATTGAAGCAAGTTGAGCAACTCTAAAAACCCAAAGTCATCAAGCTAGAGGAAATCAAAGACATAAGTCCTAAAAATGATGAATGAGAGGCTACCATATGGTATAATCTAGAGCAGAGGTTGGTTTTTAAAAGAAACATGTGGAAGATGCATGGCATAGGAACATCTAGTTGACAGAAAGATCTATGGTGCAAGTCAAGGATCCAAAGTGACTCCTAATGACTAATTAGTGCAAAGGGGATCCAAGTGACTAGCAGGAACTTATAGCTAAAAATGTAATGAAGTCTTTCATCCTTTAATATGTATCTCACTCCTAAAAAATAATCATTAATGTAAAGGTAACATGGTTTGACAAAAATTTAAAGGTATAAAGACTTCATCCTTCTTCAGATAGGACATGTGAAGGGGAAGGTTGCCATGACAATTTTAATATAGGGATCAATTCAGTCACACAAAATGGAGACACTCAACCACTCATGACATGTCTCCCTCAAAATTCACCCAAGGGTGACTTGAATGTAGGATGGGCTCAAGGAGATTGGGATAAACTTAAATGACTCACTCTATGGTCAACAAAGGATGATGGTGGTGGTTGCGGGAATTTATGGCTTCCCTCCCATTTTTTCATGTGTTCCCATCTTCTCTTTCCCCTTTTGTTATAAAAAGAGGCCTTAGAGACAAGAAACTATCCCCAAAATGGTGATAAAGTGACTCTATCAAAATCACTTTATAAAATACCTTTTGAAGCAATAAAAATTAATTTTTACCTATCTCTTATCTAAAAATTATGTTGAGCAAGCTTGTGCATGATGGATTTATGAAGAAGTGTTATTCTAGGCCCATTGTCCTTTATTGCTTATTTTTAGGCATTTCTAAATTAGTTGTAGGTATAGACTTGATATCCTTCCACCACTAATGGATGCTTGGTTTGAATTTCAAAATTGCTCCTTACTTCATATATGGTCTAGCGAGCCTAGCTTATGAAACACTTATGCAAATTAACTAGTTGTGAGGTTGTGTTAGAAAAATTTATCTTATGTTGAATTAGTGTTGATTCCTAGACTAAGTGGATCATTTATTTTGGTGCATCACCTCCCTTATCTTAGATTTCCTTTCATGTTATCCTCCTATCCCTTTTCCTTAGCCAATAATATATTTTAGTGTGGAAATCAAGTGCTAAAGTGAAACATCTGAGGAACTAGCCTCATTAAAAATCCTAGAGGTTTAACCTCACCATAGGATACCCACATCCTAAGGTTGTCCTCATGATTGTAGCTAGAAGTGAGAGAGCCTGAAGAACTCTCTCACAAGGGTGCAATTCCAAGCTTCAACAGTTTCTAGCATGCTTGGTGGGATGCACTACCATTTTCATTTCCTTTTCCAAGGAAGATTGGTCAAGTTTGATATTAGTTTGATCAATTTATAGTAGTGTTAGTTTTCATATTTTAGTATTTGTTAACTCCAAAGAACACCAAACTATCTAGTGGTAGAACAATAACCATTTTTCTTGCCAAAAGTAACCATAAGATCAGATTCTAGAGGTATCCCTTCCGAATTCATTGAATTACCTTTGAACTTAGCAAGAAGGTTAAGGTTTGTCCATACTCACCCATATGTAGGGCACCATTTTCCTAAACCAGTCATAAGGTATACCTACTCATGAAGATCTTTGTTATCCCCTCTTGCTACCATGATTCCCTAAAGATATTTTATGGGATTCAATAGCCAAAGTCCTTTAAACTTGCCACAATATGACCCTATACTAGTAACATCCCTCAAAAGCATCATATATTTCATAATATACCAAGATATAACTCATATTAAACATATAATAGACATAGCCAATTTTTGAAATATTCATAATGTCATAGTATAAAATGTAGCCATTAGCCTATTGGATGTATCCTTTAAGGGAAAAGCATTAGATTGGTATAAAGGTCTAGCTCCTAAATCTATTTAATAATGGGATCAGTTAGACATAACCTTACGTAAAAGCTTTATAGATATGAGTCACCATCTGTCACTAGTAAAATAGTTGACCATGATCAAGAGAGCTCCCCATGAAGTTATGCAAGACTTCAACATAAGATTCTAAAAGACTTGGGACATAATTCTATCTGCTATTAGACCATCCCCAAAATTTATATTCTTATACTATTTGAAGTCTCTAAATAGTGATATCATTTTAATAATCCAATCCATGGGAGGGGACATATTGCCAAATGTTTATGAGGTGGCTATTAAAGTAGAAAATTACCAAGTTTAGGTTGGTAAACTTACTCCTAAACCCCTAATGCTCCTTTTCCTTGAGATCAAACCACCTCCTAAAGTTGTTCCTCCACTTAATGTTGTTCTTTCAACTCTAAAAATTGCTACTATACCTTCACCAAAGCAAGAGAAGGCCTCCAATAATGGATATAGTGACTTCCAAGAGCATAAGAACTACTTGAAACTTAAGATCATGCTCCAATCCTTAGGGAATGATGTGGTCAATGTCAAGAGGCAACAATCTTATATAAAGCCATATCAAGCTCCATATCTACCTTAGCAATAGCCTTATCAAGCAAATAGGTGACCCTACAAAGGAAATTTCTAAGGATAGGGGTAGCCTAACTATGATAAACAACATAATTATAATCCAAATGCTACAGGACCTTCTAATTCCTTAGTTCCAATTCAAAATAATGAGGTTTAAAAGGCTAAAGGGATAATGCCTTGGAATCATTATTTTGGGCAATCCATTGTCCCAACTAATAGCTCTAACTAGGAATTCAATGACCAATGGTAGCGGGCTATTTATTATGGGTACAATCAAGCTCTTATGGCCCAACGCACAAAGGTTCCCATGATGACAAAGTTAAAGCAAACTCCACAAGAACAAGGCTCAGATTAGGTGATAAACTAGTCAAAAACCACAATGGTTATCAATGAGTAAGATGAGTGCTATGCATCCAATTAGTAGGTCATCCCCAGTTTTGTTCACATCCCAATCTCAACAAACACAAGATTTAAAAGAAGGAATACAGGTGATAACCAGAAAGCTTTCAAAGAACCTCTTATCACCACTCCTTCATTGACAATGGCAGCAATAGTAGCTCACAAAACCTAGGCAAAGGTTGGTGGTATGTCAATCAAAATTATTAAGCAAATGAAGAAATCCAATGTGAGTGTACCAATATGGGACATGATTTCCATGCCTAGTCAAGTAGATATCCTTTAGGAAATTTTATCCAAGATAAGTGTTACGATAGCTACAAGTAAACAACTAAACAAGGAAGTTGAGGTCTTAACTAATGTAGCTAAGGGTCCTTTGGGAGAAAGGTTAAGTGGCATGGCCAAGCCCCCTCCATTCTACATTTCATTAATTATTGGTGATTCCTTGGTGTATAATTGCTTGGTAGATATTGGGGCTAGCACTTCAGTCATGCCAAAGTCTATAGTTGATTAGCTAAACCTCAAATATGATCCATATACCAAGGGAGTCTTATAGTTTGATGATTCTTTCACAAAGCCATAAGGTATCATCAAATATTTGAGATTAACCCTACATGCTTGTCTTAGTGTTTTGGTGGTATAGGATGTGCTGATCCTTGATGTCACTCATCACTTTACATTGTGTCTTTCTAGAGAATTCATAGCCAAGATTGGGGGTTACCTTGTAGTAGATTGGTCCTACATGGCATTTAAAACAAGGTACAAGACTAAAGTCTCAATCAAGGTTGAACCCATGACATAATTCCACATTAAATCCCATCAACCAGATAACATAAACCTCAATTATACTATCCTTAATGAGGATGAGTTTATAATTGGTCAGGAGCTAAACACTCATCCTAAAGAGGTTCCACACTTGTTCTTAGATGAGCTATGGGGAGATAATCAATTTCTTAACCCTTTGGAAGGCATTGAGGAAAGATGAATTGGTGTTTCTTTATTGCATGAAGAAAACTAACTCATGCCTTCCATAATTAGACCTAAAGAAGACCTCAACGGTATGTGAAAGTTGTTATTCAATGGTTTAAGGAGCAAAAATGGAGTAGGTGGTGCAGGGGCAATGTTGGTTTCCCCTTCAGGTAATAAGATTTTATCTTCTTATAGGTTCCATTTTAGTTGCTCTTCTAATGCAGCCAAATATGAAGGCTTGAACTGTGGTCTTTAATGGGCTAATAAAATAGGAATCAAAATATTACAAGCATATAGAGACAATGAGCTCATATTGAACTAGGTTAGAGGCTTGAACATTATAAAGAATCCTTTGATGAGGTCTTAAAAAAATAGAGTGTGGGACTTAATTGAAAATTTTGAAGCCTTTGACATTCAAGTTATCCCAAGAAATTAGAATCAACATGTTGAGAAGATGATAGCTATGGGAACTCAGTTTGACATTTCAAGTAAGATAAGATAAGCCAAGGTGTATCCACATGTCAAAGTGGTGGTGATGCCATCAATACTAGATAATAAAGCCCATTGGTAGGTCTTTGAAAGTGACAAACACATTGCTTATTTCTTGTAGTATGAAAATGAGTTCTCCTCCACCAACCAAGGTAAGTTTCATCATTAATATGATGATTAAATTTTTAAAATAAGGTTGAACAAACTTCTTAAGGGACTAGTTACACTTGAAGGACTTTTTCATGAGGGGGACAATGTAAAAAAGGAAAAATTAGTAATGTCCACCAATGAACAAAACTATGAGAGAGAATTCATCTTCAAAAATAATTTTTTCAAGCTTGGGAAGGTAAGCAACAAGGCTGAGAGGCACGTTTTCATATCACTTTACCAGGAATATGTAAACATTTTTTCTTGGGAGTATATCAACCTGAAAGATTTTGATCTGAAGTTAGCCTAGCATACCATAGAATTGGAGGCCCATGCTAAGCATGTAAGAAAAAATAAAAGGCCCATCAACCCCAAGATAGATGAGTTTATGAGGAAAGAGATAACTATTTTGATCAAGTCTAGGATCATCTTTCCCATTAAACACTCATCATGGGTACCCAATTTGGTGCCTGTAAAGAAAAAGAGTGGGGAGATGAGGCTATGTGTTAACTTCAAAGATTTGAACAAAGTCTCCTTGAAGGATCACTATCCTCTACCATCCATGGAGTAGCTTCTCCATGTAGTTGTAGGTTTAGAATGTTTTTATTTATTGGATGGATATTTAGGCTACAACCAAGTATGGGTAAAAGAGGAGGACTGGTACAAGACTACTTTCACCACCAAATGGGGCATGTATGTGTACCAAAATATTCCCTTTGGTTCTTAGAATACTAGTGTAAATTTCTAAAGAGCCATGTACATGGCTTTCCAAGGGATACTAAATCAAATGGTGTTGGTATACTTAGATGACATTACATTTTTATCTAAGAATACCAACAAACACATGGGCCACTTGACGTTGATATTTGAGAGATGTAGGGAGTTTGGGATCTCATTGAATCCCAAGAAGTTCATATTTACCATCCATGAAGGCAAAATTTTGGGCCACATCATTTTAAAGGAAGGGCTATCCATTGATCTTGAAAGGGTAGATTCCATCTTAACTCTCTCTTCCCCAAGCATAAGAAAGGAGTTTAGAGATTCCTTGGCAAAAAAAAAAATTGTAAGAAGGTTCATATCAGGTTTTACAAGCTTGGTCAAGCCTATTACTACCATGTTAAAGAAGAGTCAAGTTTTTTCTTGGTCAAGATAAGGAAAAGATGCTTTTTAGGCCATCAAATAGGCCATTGACCAAGCACCCTCACTCATAAATCCTATTTTCTCCAAGGATTTCATGTTGTACACCGTTGCCAATGTTGACAGCTTGTCAGCTATGCTGACACAAAAGAATGGTAAGGGAATGGAGCAACCAATTGCCTTCTTTAGTTAAGGGATAGAAGGATATGAAGTAAGGTATACCTTCATAGAGAAGTAGATCCTTACAGTAGTGAGGAGTCTTAAGAATTTCAAACCAATGCTCTCTAAAAATAAGATTTATCTCATGGTGCCCCATCTTGGAGTTAGGGATTTCCTCTTTAATAAAGATCTGAATGAGAAAAGAGATGGATAAATCACCAAAATCATGGAGTTTGACATGGAAATAAAAGTGACCAAGATGGTTAGAGGTAGAGATTTGTGTGAACACATGGTAGAATATCTTCAAAGAGACATAAAAGCTACCATGGTGATCCAAAACAACTCATAGGTAGAAGCACCTCTACTTCCTAAGGGTTGGCTCCATGATATGGCATATTTTTTTCTAATAGGTGAGTTTTGTTAAGGTATGGATAAAGGAAAAAAAAGGTATTTCAGACTTTAGCCCATACTTTATGCATTGGTTGATGGGTTTTATTTATAAAGGAGCTTAATGGAGTGCTCCTAAGGTGCATAGATAATGACCAAATGGCCAAACTTTTGGAGCATTTCCATGATGGACATGCAGGAGGTCATTTTACACCTAGGACTATAGCAGCAAATATAATGAGGTCTGGTTATTTTTGGCCCAATCTCTTCAAAGATGCTTATTCATGGGTGAGAAAGTGTCAAAAGTGTGCTTTCTTTATAGGTAAGAAAATATTAACACCTTTCCCTCTCAACCCAATTTAGGTAGAGAAACCATTCATGTAGTGGGGTTTGGATTTCATATGAGTGATCAACCCTCTATCAAGTATAGAGCATAAGTGGGTGATTATTGAAATTGACTAATTCACCAAGTGGGTAGAAGCCATTTCATTGAAGGAGGCTAATGAAAGTGTAGTCCTGGACTTCTATGATATCATCGTGACTAGGTTTAGTGTTCCATCAACTATAGTTTTTGATAATGCATTGGCTTTCCTTGGTCTAAAAATAAGTGAATGGGATCTCAAGATGGGCATCTACCTCAACACCTCTTCTAATTATTATCCCCAAGGAAATAGACTGGTTAAGTCCAAAAATAAGAATTTGTTGAGAATCATCAGGAGAACTAGAGGACATGGCACACCAAATTAAAGATAGCCTTGTGGGTTGATAGGGTAATTCCTAAAGCTACTATTATCAATTCTCCATATGTTTTAGTATATGGAAGGGAGACCAAGTTACCCATTTCTCTTGAGTCTCCTGCATTAGAACTAACCCATCATTTGGAGATGTTAGAAGATGAACCCATGAATGTGAGATTGGTAGAACTCATGGAACTTGAGGAGACAAGAGACCTTGTAATGAAGATTCTAGAGTCACATCAAGCTCAAGTCAAAAAATATTTTTAAAAGAGAGCCATAGAAAGGGAATTCAAAGAGGGAGATCTAGTCCTCAAATGGGATTCAAATAAGGTGAACCTAGGTAACCATACCAAGTCTTATAGCTTGTGGAGTGGCCCTTATTTGATCCATAAATGAAAGCAACATAACACTTTCCAGCTCGCTCGACTAGATGGAGAGGTATTACCCATAATAGTCAATGGGATTCATCTAAAGACTTGTTATTAAAAGATTTTACAATCATTGTATATATTTTACCTTTTTTTATAGTTTTCATGTTTTCTTCTAAGTGCCTGGTGTTCATCCTTTTTAGTTGTGTGTTTCCATTCCCTAAGTGCCTTGGGCATAATTTGATTTGTTCTATTTATTCTTGTTAATTCAAGGGGAATTTATAGATAGATCCAACCTTATTAAAGAAAGAAATGACTCCATGCCCAATGGATTAGATGAAGCAAATGAGATGGGTTCTCAAGCATAGTAGACATGTTTCCTTATGAATCACCAAAAATATTAGCCAATTTTGGCCCATATACCAAGCTACGCCCAAGTGGATCAAGTTGATATGGATGAGAAAATGAACAAATGTCTTAGATGAAATGAGTGGACTAGAGAGATCTCATAGTTCTCACAAAGCTTTTGAAACACTTTATGATTACTTAAATCATATTTTTTCAAATCATAAGGGACAGGTCTGTAGAGAAAAGAAAAGAATTCTTGACCAATTTTCATGGTGAAACCAAGTAGTTCAAGCATTTCAAGTAGGAGTTTAGAAGAACTATAGACTCCATTAGAACTATATTTTCCATTAGTGAAACCATTTTGCTTAAATTGCCTTATAAGTCGCAAGAAGTCACAACCCTAAAGAAGTCTAAGTCTAAAAACCCAAACTCATCTTGAGCAATGTTTCGTGGGCTTTCAACAGTGGAAGACTTTGGGCTTTGTCACATAAGTTACTTGGGTCCAAAGTCCCAAAGTAAGTAAGAGGACATGCAAAACCTAAATTGGTCTTGAGAAATATGACTTTGGGTTTTCAAAGTATTAAGACTTTGGGATTTGATATATCAACTACTTCACCAAAGAAGCCAGAAGTAAGTAGGAGTTGAAAACCCAATGGATAAGGCTCATTTCTTTCAAGATTTTTTCACCAAGTTTTTTATTTCAAAGATTTCTATTTGGGCTAAGTATTAGAATTTCCTTAGACATTTTGTCTGAAATAAAGTTTTGAAGGGCACTTCTATAAAAATTGTTCATTTTGAAAATTCTCGAAGGTCCTTTTCTTGAGGAAATGGTCCACTACATTTTTCCAAAAGGATAATTTCGAAATCTATTAAGGGTTATTCAAGGTAAAAGTGCCCAAAATAGTTTTTTTGAATGGTACTTCTTGGGAGAAATGGTCTATTCAAAATTTATGAAGGGTATCTTCCCTTTGCAAGGAGCCAAAAACTTGTTCGAAGGACCTTTTCAATAATTTTGAAGGGACATATCCTTTTAGAGGGACCATTTTTAGAAGTTATGAAGGGAAATGTACAAAAGAAAGGACCATTTGTAAAAACCCTGAAGGGTATTCTACCCTTCGAGAAAGTCCTTAACAATAAACTTGAAGGAATTTTTTTTGGAGGAATTCCTTTGGGAGAATTGTCTGAGGAAAAGGGTGGTCAAATTGCCCATGAGAAATAATGAAGAAAAAGAACTTGCAAAAGGGAAAAAATAATTCTCCCTTAAGGAATTATCCCAGTGGAGTGATGGGTTGTGGGATGTCAAATTCAATGTGATTGACTAGCCATTGCAAGTAATCTACCTTGAAAATACTGAAGACATCAAAGCTTGAAAAGCCTAAAGTTGAGGAGCTCAAAGAACCTGAATTACTCTTCATAGTGTAATTTGAGATTTTTTGAGTGCTTTAATTATGAGATTTATAATTAAAGTAGTAATGAAAGATTGAAGCAAGTTGAGCAGCTCTAAAATCCCAAAGTCATCAAGCTAGAGGAACCCAAAGACATTAGGCCTAGAAATAATGAATGAGAGGCTACCACAAGGTATAAGCTAGAGTAGACATTGGATTTTTAAATAAATAGGTAGAAGACACATGGAAAAAGAGTATCCAACTAACATAAAGATCTACAGTGCAAGTTAATGATCTGAGGTGACTCCTAACAACCAATCAACACAATGGGGAATCTAAGTAATTAGTGAGAGTTGGTAGCTAAAAATTTAATGAAGGCTCTCATCCTTCAATATGGTTCCTACTCTTGAAAAACAGCTATTCAACATAAAGGCAACATGGTTCAACCAAAATTTAAAGGCATGAAGACTTCATCCTTCTTCAGATAGGACATGTGAAGGGGAAGGTTGCCATAATGATTTTAATATAGGGATCAATTCAATCATGCAAAATAGAGACACTCAACTACTTGTGACATGTCTCCCTCAAAATTCACCCAAGGTTGACTTGAATGCAATATGGGATTGAGGAGATTGGGATGACCTTGAATGACTCACTCCATGGTCAAATAAGGATGATGATGGTGGTTTCAAGAATTTATGTCTTCCCTCCTAGTTTTCTCATGTGTTCCCATCTTTTCTTTTCCCTTTTTTTGTTATAAATAGAGGCCTTGGAGCCAAGAAACTATCCTTGGACTGGTGATAAAATGAATCTATCAAAATTTCTTTGTAAAAGACATTTTGAAGCAATAAATATTATTTTTTACCTATCTCTTATCTAAAAATTGTGTTGAACAAACTTGTGCATAATGGCTTTGTGAAGAAGTGTCCTTCCAGGCCTAATGTCCTTCTTTCTTGCTTATTTTTAGGCATTTTCAAGTTAGTTGTAGGTCTAGACTTGAGATCTTTCTACCATTAATGGATGCTTGGTGTGAAATTTGAAATTCTTCCTTGCTTCATGTGTGGTCTAGCAAGCCTAGTTTATGAAACACTTATGCAAATTAACTAGTTGTGAGGTTATGTGAGTAAAATTTATCTATGCTAAATTAGTGTTGATTCCTAGACTAAGTGGATCATTTATTTTGGTGCATCACCTCCCTTATATTATATTTCCTTTCATGTTATCCTCCTATCCATTTTCCTTATCCAATAATAGATTTTAGTGTGGGAATCAAGAGCTGAAGTGTAGCATCTAAGGAACTAGCCTCATTAAAAATCTTAGAGGTTCAACCTCACCATAAGATACCCACATCCTAAGGTTATCCCCATGCTTGTAGCTAGAAGTGAGAGAGCCTGAAGAACTCTCTCACAAGGGTGTAATTCAAAGCTTCAATAGGTCCAAAAGGTCTTGAATCTATTCCCCTGATTGAGGATTTTAAGGTGGATAAGGATCTATCTTACAAATTACATCATCTTCATAAGGGTCTTGAACAAATTCCTTTTGCATGATAACATTACTATATCCTAGATTGTACATGACACCACTACATGTATATTGAGACATGATCAAATCAGTGGTGAATGTTTCATGACAAAGGGGATAGAGTTCTACAACATCTAAAAAAGTATGTCTAAAAAAATAAATGGTTCAAACTAGGTCTAACTTGGTTAAAGGGAAGGAGTTGTATCTCAAAAATGGTTTATGACAAAAATTAGTATAAAAAAATATAACATCAAATGTCTAATGCTAAATGTCTCACAAAAACAAGGTCAAGTGGATGAACTAAACTCAAAATGACAAAATCTAAATACTAAGTGTTCTAAATATGTCTAAAATAGGAAAATGAAAAGTTTTTAGGTCTTTTGGCCAAACACGACATCAAAATCTAGGCTCAAACAAGGCATGTGCTAAGACTCTTGGCCAAATGTGGCATAAAAATCTAGACTTAAAAAAAAGTGTATTTAATATAACAAATGTGGAACACTTTGGCATAAACTAGGCACTTGATTTCATACATGAACCTGGTCAAATTTCATGAGACAAAAAATAAAAGGCACTTGTAGATAGACTATTTTCTCCCATATAATGTTACAAACAAATAATTTTCAAATTTGGATAAATAATTAACGTAAGTTATGCAACCCAAAAGAGAAATATTGGTATCTAAGCCCCAATTATATAAGGACTAAATAAAATTCAATCAATGTTTATATTTGAACTTGTCAAAGTTAATTAAAAACTCAACTTTAAGAAAACTAGGTTTTTTGAACAAACAAGCTAGACAAAATTGAATGGCATAATGACACTAGACAAATAACACAATGGCATACATAGATTGGTTTAAAACATGAAACTTGAACAAAAGATAAGTATATGAAATAATTTGAGCAACATAGCAATGTTATCACTCTCAAAATATGCAAACAATGGTTTTTTTTAAAGACTCTAATGCATAAAATTGAAATGATTTGGGCAATGTAACATTACCCATTTCAATCAAGTGAAAACATTTTTAACAAAAAAGGTCCAAGATAAAAGCATGATGTCAAAAATATAGCATAATTCCTCCTCAAATAATAGATTACTATGAAAAAATAACTCATTTTGATGTGGCATAAAAAAAATGAAGTTTTAGACTCAAAGATCAAGCAATAAAATAAAATGACCATATACAACTAAGTAAATCATCCTATGCCCTAAAATGACAAGGTTGGTCAAGTGGGGTTGACTAAAACTATAATTTTCAAATATCTATATTGATCCCAAGTATGATTAACACTAGATTAGCATCATGTCAATTAAGTTCATAATGTTTAAATTTCTATGCAATGGTATATTCCTTTGAATAGTGATTCCATCCATGGACTACTTAGTGGAATCCCTTGGTTAACTAGACCTAACTCAAGCCTTCGTTATGAAAAGAGGGTTATCCATTTAACCCCCTAGCTCTCACAATATTCATACCCTTATTTTTATATCCCACCATGGATGAAGGGTTGAAATAATGCTTGGAGATGAAGCCCTAGGTTAATTCTTCCCTAAATAACTCATGAAGAAATTATGAATTCCCCTTCACAAGCCAAATTGCATGAAATAAATGACTATGTGTAAAGACTTTAGAGGTTGTTTTTGGATCACCCAAACCATATGGGTTTTGGGGAGAGCCTAGACAACATTCTTTCCATGCCTTGGACTAGGCACAAGTTGTAAGTGAAAAAGCATTTTTGGTCATCCAAGTTCCCTAAAGCGGATGGGAGGGGGGGGAGAGCATACATGCACTCTTCAGTTTACACAAAAAAACAACTTCAAATAAACATGACATAAAATGAAACATTTTCAAAAACATGTAATTAAGTTATTAAAGTTCATTTTTATGGTAACAAAAATGAAATGCATTTTGAATTTTTTTGGTCCCTAGGCATTAGTTGAAACTTGTAAAAACTTTGAAAACATTTAAGGCATAAAAAATGAATTAGTTTCTTTTTAAACACCAAAATATTATGTGAGAAAGATTTAAACACATTCAAATCTGATCAAATATTTCCTATCAAGCACTAAAATTAAATGTTCAATATTTAACCATTCCTTTTAAGCAATAAAATGAAGTGTTCAAGAATAAAACATGTTCAAATTAGCACTTTTCCATGTGTGACTTGAAAATTTTAAGAGGGTTTTTGAGATTTGTAAAATATTTATGCAACTTAAAGGTAAACTAATAGCATATTTTAAAATTTCTAGATAAAACATGTGGTTTAAAAAAAATCATAAAAAATGGAGTCCAAATGACCCCAAACTAAGCTCCAAAAAATGTCCTATCAGTCTTGGGTATACACATAGTGCAAAAATGCAATTCATAGTTTAAAAAAATGATTTATCAAGTTAGGGTATTGTAAATTTACCAAAAAAAATTTCATTAACTATTAGCAGCTAAGACATAAAATTACTAATGGTCATGCAATATTGTGATTCATAAAATCATGATTTTGCGATATCACAATTCTCAAAATCATGGCATTACAATATCATGAATTTCAAAGTCATGATATTACAATATTTAAAATAGTTCTTTACAGTCAAAAAATAGTCATCATAACATTAAAATTTAGGTAAAAAACCACAAAAATAGAGACAAAATCATAATTGTGTAAGTTGCGGTATTGTTGTCCAAAGAGAAAATTCATGATTACATAAACTCATGATTTTATAGAAAATGTCCTTTAACTTGAATTTTTCAAATTCCTTAGTCATCAAGATAAAATTTTGACATGAAAATCATTAATAAAATTATCTACAAGGATTTAAGAGCAACTTTGTGGTGTGCATGTCCCACTAGGCATGCCATTTGTGATCAAGGAATTTGACAAAGAAAGGAGGTTAGATCAAGTGTTAGTTCACAAAATAATGAAACCAACACCCTAACATGATAAAATGTCTAAGCCTAGATCTTAAGGGGAACATAATGGACAAAATACAATTGAAAACCAAACTAAAATGTAAAGAACAACAATCTTTACCTTCCTTGAGAGCTCTAAAGGATTTGTGTGTGGTTTGCTTGGGTTTGTGATCAAAGGTTCTTTACCAATGGAGTTTTATTTGCTCCTTCTCTCCTTGGCACCATTGTCATTTGATTTAAGTGTTTTATGCTTATGATTTTGGTATTATAACACTATATATTTGAATCATATACCAAAACCTGTATTATAACTTTACTATGTTCAAGCTCTCCAAATGAAAAAGCAAATGCTTGTATTTATAAGCTTAAAAACTAACACCAACCCAAGGTGAGTTAAAGTGTATTTTAAACATGGAATCGGTTTAAACCTAACCTAAGTGAGTTAATTAACTGAAATAGAGTTAAAATATGTCAAAACCTCATGATTTTCAATGAATAGGCATGGGTGAGATATTTTTAGATATTTGCAAAGACTTGACAACTCATAAAAGGTAATATGAAAACCTAGGATAATCTTGATTTTTGAATTTCCCTTTTTAGAATTTCATTAATTTCACATGGATAATTAAACTAGGAATTTGATTTTATTAAACATTTTAATTAATTTTATTTAGGATTTTTAACATTTTACAAGTTTTGATTTAATTTCATGTGTGCACTTGCCCCACTTAATAGGTTCATAGGCCAAATTTCATGTTATGATGTCATATGATGGTTAGAGATGAATATGTCAGAGGTTTTTGTTGATTATGGTATGATTCCCCAATTAGGGATGTCTTAATGGGATTTTGAGCTTTGATTAATGATGCACAAGTAAATTTGGGATGTTTAGTGATTTTTAGGCTTAATTAGCAATGGTTGATAAAATCAGTCTAAAGTCTGGTATGAAGCCATTGGTGGCTAGTTTTAGGTGTCTACATGGGTAACCTATGAATACTCTCATCCTTCAATAACTCATCTAAGTTAATCTACAACTAATTTAATCCAATCACTATATGATAAGCAAGACACTATAAGGTTTCCATCATGTGCATCATCTCTCCTATGTGTAGATGAAAGATACTCCTATCCAAATGCCATCTCTCCATGAAGGAAGTTAGTAATTTTAAATTTGTATTAATGTAATACATTTTATCAATGTTATATAATTCCACCACCTCAAACAATTTAAATTCATCCATAGACAACTCATGAATCCTCCTCATCACCTTCAAACATCACTCTTGAGAAACAACAGCTGGTAAGTGCTCCTACATCCACAAAATGTCAAGAATACTTAGATAATAATCTCCTCAATTCATAAAAAGGTTAAATATCATACTGACTAACATATTTTCTCATCCTATTAATGTTGGTCCTCATTACCCATTCATTTCCCCATGTGACAATTTTTAGAGTCAAAACTACTACCCAAGGACAAAGATCACCATTTCAAAGGAAAAATATGCTAATAAATTAACTACATATTTGGAAATAAAATTTGGGGTGAATCCACTACTTGCATGTGCTAATATTCCATAATATTTCATGAAATTGATAATTGATAGTTGTAGCTTCAATCTCAATGCTTTTTCAAAGTTGTTAGGCATTTTTTGTGAAACATCTATTCATGATTTTGAAATTGATAGACAATGCTTAAGGTTTTTACTAGAATAAAAGTTTCTAAAAATCCTTAAAAACCTAAAAAATATAAAAAAACACTATGACTACAGTTTAAAGCCTCTACTACTCTAATAAAATATATAATTTATGATGGTAAAATTGATATGAAGAATTTCTTTTTCATATTAGATTTGTTCTATATGGCCTTTGACACATAAGTAATGATATTAAATGCCAAAATTTTCCATATTTGTATTACTCATTAGCATGCCAGACTCTACATCTCTATGGTGCTTCTATACTCTCTCTCTTTGGTGGTAGTGGTGTGGCACACAATCCATTTCTATCTAACAAGTATGTAAACATAACATACTGAATATGATAAGAGGTAGGGTGCAAATGAAATGGTTTTAACCCCACCAAAATACTTTGTAAACATTGAATTTTAAAATATTGACCTACCTAGGGCCAATTTTTGGATTGTGAGACCATTTTTCTTCCTATTTTCACATGTCATTCCTATTTTTCATCATGATTCCAAATAAATCACCTAGATAATCAAATCCAACCATAAAGTCACTCATCTCAGGACATATAATGAATACTATGACTAACAATCATTCATAGCATATTTTACAATCTTCCTATTGACCTACTAGGGGTATCCTTGGACAAAGTAATCATCATTTAAAATACTCTATCTAACATCTAAATAAAACTATCTAATTAAGTTAAACATCTAATTAATCATAATCTAATCAAAACACGTATTCATCATCCTACCCATCTAATCAAATTAAAAACACAACTCCAATCATATATCTCAACAAACTATCAATCACATCATCAATCCTTCATCTAACAATCACTAATCTAAAATTTCTACTAACAATCCAATCATCTCAACCATATTTGATCAAGGAAAAAATCAATCTCAATCATCTCCATGGAGCACCCTTGGGATATCCTTTATCAACTAAACTATCATATCATTTATCATCACCTAAATACCTTAGAGGGTGAACTACATTGGCTTGAGGTCCATACAAATTATGTAAACAATGTTTAGTCACATGTATCTGAGGTTAACTTAACTACTATCATAATTATTTATTAACCATCATTTTCTTCTAACTAACAACATAATAATCTATAATAATTTAATCCTTTATCCTTAAAATCAATAAAAATATTAATCTATAATTAGTTAATTCATATCAATCAACTAGGATACATCACTTCCACATTCTAGCTTGCCACTTCTAATCCCTGAAATATTACTTGGGGAAAATCAAGCAAGAAACCCTTCATCTTGGGACATGTCATTTTAAATTATTTGATCAATAAGTTAATCCCATCAAATATCATATTTATCATTATCATATGTCATTGCTTTGGATATATCTAAAATAATTAATAATCAATTTATCATTCAACTCAAGCTTGCAGCTCTCCCTAGCTTGCGTTCTTGCCTAAGATACATCCAAATCTCACAACATATCTCAATCAATAATTTAACCCAATATCATATATATACCTATCATGCATTATTGCCTATGATACATATAAATATTATGACATGGCTCAATCACCATTCAACCCAAACCCACAGTTATCCCTAACATGCATCCTTTTCTGGGATACATCCAAGGCTTATGATTTTACTTATCCATTTATTCTAATTTTATAGATTCCCTCCTTATATTGGGGAATGTTTATGGTAATAAATTCATTTCCTCACATATATATTTTCTAAGGGAACCATAGACCTAGCCTATCAATCATCTCATTAATTGCAAACATCATATCACATCCACCACATCTGAATCCCCAAAAAAATCTATTACATATATCACATCCAGTAAAAGATCTATTTCTTATTGACATGTATCTCAACTCTCACTCTCTTTTTAATGGCCATATTTTTTATTCTTCCTTTCATGAATACTTTAGGGGGCATCACCTACTCTAGTTAACTTAATAACTAACACATCCTTTCACTTTGAATTGCCATTACTTTTTCTGATCACAATGCCCTTTTAAAGGGGAAAAAATTATACATTTAAAAATAACTATTTTGTCAATCACTACTAATTCAACCCTCATTCCATAATAATTCTACTTATTAATTATTTTTTATATCATTATCTGTAATTATCCTAGTCTATTGATTACATCCCCCTAAAATTTCTTTTACTAACTAAACCTTACATTTACATCACACCACCCTTTGCATCAATTAATGACTTCATTATCATCCTCTTATCATCCCATTTAACCACCAATCATATCCTCACAATTCTTTAGGGATTTAAAATTAATTTCCACCTACCCTCACCTACCACCACTAACATTCCTACAAAACACTCTTAAACCTTATCTAATCACCATTTATTAAATAACACATCTCTAAAAGCCTCTAATCCTTATTGGCCCATTCCTAAATCTTTTCTATATATTTATAGGAAGTTTTTAATTCCTACTAAATATTCTAGCCATTGATTTCCATCCTCCATGGATGAAATATGTCCCTCCATTATTCCATCAACATCTTATAAATCTATCTACATCCTAGTATGTTGATTACATCCCCCTATAATTTCCTTTACTAGTTAAAAGTTATATTTACATCACACCACCCTTTTCATCAATTAATGAATTCATTATCATCCTCTTATTATCTCATTTAATGACCAATCAAATCTTGACAATTCTTAATGGATTTGAAATTATGTTCCACCTACCCTTACATACCACCACTAACATTCCTGCAAACTACTCTTAAACCTCATCTAATCTCCATTTATGAAAATAACACATATATATACTCTTCTAATCCTTATTGATCCATTCCCAAATCCATTCTATAGATTTATAGGAAGTTTTAAATTCCTACTAAATATTCTAGCCATTGATTTCCATCCTCCATGGATGAAATCTATCACTCCATTATTCCATCAACATCTGATAAATCCATCTACATCCCCATGAAAAAGGAAGAACCTTTTAGATTTTATTGAATCCTTAAATATTAAAACATCATAGTATTATCCAAATATTGAGTTTCATAGAGAAATCCAATAAATTCGTAGAGGAGTATCTTGTATGAAAAATTGAGGTATAAAGTTTGATTTTTATGTTTCATTTAGTTTGCATTCAATTGATCTTCATTTTAGCTCCAATAAGAGGTTTTTTTGGTTTGGATATAGATTAAAATTATACTAGATTATTCTTTGTTTTATATCTAACCCCTCTAATTCATAAAAAATACATAAATGACTTAAAGGTATCCTATGGCTAAAAAGTAAATAAATCGATGCATTTTTGATATATTGTGAGGTACATGGATACTAAAGTCTAATATAGTGTTGTTTAATAGCTTGTTTATTTTAGAAACACCCCTCACATCATATCTCATTTAAAATATGATGAGCATTTTGCCTATATGATACATCCTATGAGTTTTAAAATTACCAAAATATAGTTATATAAAGAAAGAAAAAGTAAGATAAATAAATTGAAAGCTAACATAAGAATAAAATTTTATGCATGGAAATAATGAATTCAATTCAAAACCCATAGGTCAAATAGAAATTATAGAGTAGTGTTAAATAAAACCCTAAAAAGGATGATCATATTTATATTTAGTGTATGGGAATCATGAATTCAATTGAAACCCTAGAGCAAAAAATGAAAAATAAATGTTCATTAAAAAAATGGGTTCAACAATATGTTTTACCCAATTTTTATTTAATAGTGTTTAATAGGTATACAATTTTGGAAGATTATTTATATTTTTAATGTATGACATTTAATTATAAATCTTTATCTAAATCATAATTGATTGAAATTGATTAAAAAATAACATATGTTAAAAATAGTAAGTACAACCAAGAGTAAGATAAATATTTTTTTATAGTTTTTAGTTGATTATAACAAGTTTTTGACCATGATAAAAAAATATGAAACATGAATATGATAGCTAAGGTTTAGAAACAAAGTTTGTGGCTATGTTTGGATAAGTTTGTGTTTCCTAGAAAAATCATAGTGTGACCATGCCAATTTATTACAAATATGTCTATTAAGAAAATGATGAAACTATGATTATTATACCACCTATGCCCATGTCTATTAAGAGGGATGAGACATTTAGATTTAGTTAGTGCAATGTAGAAACATTTATTTTCTTATCTTTAACTTTCAAACCCTAGGGCTACTTGTGAGAGATAAAAAACTAAAAAAAATAATGGGAAGTGTAATGGGCTGATATGACCCCAATCACCCCATTGATGATTAACCACTAAATATGTACCTAAATACCCTAAGGAGGGAATGAATCCACACATAGTTATCCCATCTAGTGTGGTTGTGTAATAGTGTTTATTGACTATATATACATAGATAGACATTTATACTTGAAACTTGATAATGTTAGCTATTAATTTGATTTGAATTGCTTCAGAATATATTTGTAACTGGTCCTAATGATCAATATTAAATATTGGAAGAATAGGTAAAAATTACTCAATGTGTGATAGTGTAAATAGATAGATCCCAAATAAATATCAAGTCCCTTAATTAATGAACTTTGATTTGTAGTTATAGTTAACATTTTGAATAATTTACTTTACATGACTTGAAAAATATGCAAGATGAAATAATTGAATATTTTTAAAATTGGAAACTATCCATTAAATGGCATGGGGATAAGGCCACACTAAATGGATAAGTCCACTACCTAATATGAACCTATCTTATAAAAGTAGGGACAATTTTCCCAAGTTTGGACATAGTATAAGAGTGATATAAGGGTAGACACATAGATCTGGTCACACATACTTTCAAATGCTAATTATTGACACATCCTAAACCATGTGACTAGTGAAAAAATACACAACCCTTATTTTCTAGTCCTATAATCTATTTATAGATATACAATCTCAACCATTTGTTTAGCATCACTAATACAAAAAACATCAAATTTAAATTATAAATCTACTTGAAATCACCCTTAATATGTCTCTATTTTAAGATAAGTGTCCTTGATATTCAGGATAAATCTACCCTAGATGAGATAGAGCATTCTCATTCTCTTTTCCACCAAGACTGACTACAACATGTGCTAAATAATTTCTAGTTTCATAAATTAAAAATCATTCTTTAGGGTATTCCCCAACTTTTCATAAGGTTAACTAAAGAAAATTACTAAAAGTTTTACTTACATATAAACATCAATGGTCATTCACTAGCTGCACTTGCTATTCAATTAGTTTAAGCTTACACACTATTTTAGATTGATAAAATAATCCCTATTCCTTCTAAATTTTATATCATTCAAAAGGTGTAGCCATAATATAATTCTAAATCATCTCAAATAAATTTGAGAGCTACCATTTTCAAGTATCAAAGCCATAATTCTAGTTTCATACACAATCAAGGAGAATTTTTCACTATCACTCTAGGTAGGTTACCTACATGGGATTTATTTCCCACTTTATATTATTAGATACATCAACATTAGTTAATCATGAACGGGGTGATTGATGTTAAATCAATCCATTACACTCCCCTATTTTTCTAGGTTTTCAAGATATAAAAGTGCCATTAGGGTTTAAATATTAAATACTAGAAACAATAAATTACACATATAAAAAAATTAATTACGACATCTAAAATTACTAAACACACATAGGTGTGGAAGGTGCATTGACCATATTTTTCATCACAATCAATCAGGATAATTTTATGGTTAATGGACTCAAGAATCCTATATTCTTGTCCTCTTGAAATAGTCCCACCCATAAATATCTTGAGATTCTACTTCTGATCTTCCAACATCAACATTCTATTTATTTCTATATTTTCTTGTCAGTCTTTGATCACAGCCAACTAGGATAAGTAAATAGTCAATGAACATGAATGGCTTGTGTGGTTGTACACTTGGAGTGGATCTATCTAGGAGTAGTTTCAGATTTTGTTCCTAATCTTGAGCATGCAAAATCACCTCTATTACTTTTCTAAAATTTTAGACATTCATAATAGTTAATAAAATTCTATGTATGAGCTAAGTACATATATTCTTCATGTTTTTTTTTAAAATATAATATTTAGATATTTAGTAAATTATCAAAATCATAATTATTGATCATTGTACATATTTAACATTATGATATAATCTAATTTTACACCTATTAGTACACAACATGTACTATTGTATAAAAAATATGGTAAAACATATTGGCAAAGTTTTTTTTAACATTGGTTTCTAATTTTTGTCTTATGGTTTTAAATCAATTTATAATTTATTTACACAAAAATATTGATCTCAGATTTGGTTTTCAAATTTCAATATCAATATTCAAATTTATTTTCATTTTTCTCTTGTTTTCCTATAAATTATGTTTAGAAAGTTTTAAAACTCATAGTAGATTTCATTATTGGAAATTGATCTTCAGTTTTACCCTATCCTTGGTGTGAGGGGTATTGTCCCAATACTCAATCTAGTAGAAAACACTATATGTGAATTTTAGTTTCCATGTATCTCATGGTATATAAAAAAACACCTAAGTTTTAATTTTTTGGCCATAAGAATCTTTTGACTATCTATTATTTTAGTTCACCAATAAGAGGTTATCCCCAGGGAGTTACTCTCAACATACCCTAGAGATATGGTAGTGTGACTATGGAGTGGTGGAATCATCCATAGTTGGTGAATGTTTGGGCCATGTTAACTATTTATGATTGAGATCAATATATATGAGAGATTACAAAATAAACACACCTTGACTAGTTGTACCCCTAAATCTTGTTTAAAATTTAATTTTTTAAAATATAAATGATGATAATAATGACTAAATTGTGTTTACATATTTAAATGATCAAAATTTCATTCTATGTTACTCTTATAATTATTATTTGGCTTTATTTTATATTTACATTTATAAAATCCAAACAACATAAAAAGGCTAAAATAAATAATGTTTACTCTCTAGAATTCCTTAATTAATAATGTTGTAATATATAATTTGAACTATTACCTATCACTACCAAGCACCAAAGGGAATACATGACTCATTTCATTCCTCCTACTATAATTATTAGTCTACAAATTATATTATATTCTAATATTCACACTATCAACACTTCATGAGGTTGAATATCCCATATTATATGACAAAAAGGAGGCAATAAACATGTTCTTCATCAACCCTTTCCAATTCCTACAAGGTAGGTATATCAATCCAAAGGGTATGTGTTAACTGTTATTTTTTATTTAGAAATAAAATCTAATTAAAAAAACATTAAAAATTTATTTCAATTTATAGAATAGATATATTATAAATTTAGAATATAGTAATTTACAAAATTTAAAATGACCTAAAAATATTAAATTGAAAAGAATATATGTGAACCTAGATCAAACTAAATTTATGTTGACTACACAATCATAATGATGATGAAAACAAACCTCTAGTAACATTTGAACTATGTCACAACAAAAAACCAAATTTAAAACTATGTTGGGACAAGGACATGTTAGGAGGATAGGGCAACACTTTTCCATTTTATATTGACTATAGTCACATCCTCATTGACTATGTCACTATTTTTTTTACATGATCACCTATGTCTTTCTGAGAGGGTTTACTGATTGTCTACATGTGTTGATTAGATGAACTAAAGGCCTAAAAATTCAAAACCCTAGATCTTTCATAATGAAAAAAAAGGAGATAAATTACAAAATGGAAAATTTGGCAAGGGGAATAAATGAGCTAACATAAAAAACCACACATGATCTGAGTGATATATAAATATCCCAAAAGGGCATCATGCACCATCCTAGGGTGAGTGTGTGAATATTGATATTTAATATATAAATGTAACTAGATAGATTAAATTTAATGCTTCAAAATGTGTGTCATTTAAATGTAATAAAAATAATTAAAACTTGGCATATTACTATTGGAATAAATCAAAATTGGAAATATTATTACCCTTTTAATCAATGTGTAAACGAATTAACAAGTGATCACTAGATGTGTTTGGAGAGGCCTTGATGTGCTTATATATAAATTTATTTTAAATATTTAAATTAAATAACCATGATAAAATAACAATATTTTAATGTTAAATGTCTCAAATTTTAAAAATTACCATTGGAGTGTGGGGTACAAGGCCTCACTAGTGGACAAGACCATAGTGTGGCTCTGCCTACCCGATGTGGTTCTATCCCATAAAGACAAGGAATGTCAAGATTTGAATGATAATAAATTGTAAATATAATAGGTATGTTTGATGATTTTAATATTTTTAAGGTAGTAAAATGGAATAGTGAAGTCTCATGTAGATATTTTACATTAACGAAATGACAAATAGGCTAAGTAGGGTAAGGATGTCAAGATTAAACATTGTCAAGAACTTATTGATTAAATTTGAGTGTTTATAGTATAATATCATGGATAAAATATGGAATAATTATGATTATATTTCAATGTTATAATTTCTCAAAACAATGCTAATGTAGAAATATGTCTTTATGAAGCATTACAAAACATAATTTTAACCAGTAATGTAAAACCACCTTATGTTACCTATGTTATAATACATTATAATGGGAAAAGGGAAACATTTATTTAAAAATTGAATACTTACCTCCAAATCATATCATAAATAAACATATACCATTATATATCTAGGTATTTATGTACACAAAAGTTGTCAAAAGGGTTCTTTTGGATAATGGATCAACATTAAACATTTGCAACATCTCTTTCTTAAATCTAATGGGTATAAAATAATAGGATATTACATACTGAGACATGAACATAAAATTATTTTATAATTTTTTTTGGAAAGTAATCAGATAAACTACATTAAAAATAACCATGGGCCCTTGTATGATAGCCACTATTTGATTAGTGATGCTTAAAGATCTCAATTCTAATATTATTGTAAGAAGACCATGGATACATGATATGAAAGTAGTTCCATTTAATATACATTCATGCGTAAATTTAATTCACTAAGGATACCTATATACATTCCCTTTGGATCAAGAACCATTTAATTAATATGCATTAACTCAGCCTAGGGATCATTACATTCCACATATGCAACCACATGCAAAATAATTTAAATCAATTTTCAGCACCAATATATTATCTTGATTCAATAGTATTATCATAAAAAAAATATAGTAAATATGGATTTAGGAGTAAATTTAAAAAAAAAAAATATAAATATACAAGATAAATATTGGGATAACATACACAAGGAATTATTAATCTCAATCAAACAGTTCACTTGAAATGATGACAAAAAACTAGTTTTTTTTAAGGAACCATAAAAATTAAAGCAAAAAATGTCTACCCTAACTAATATTTATACACATTTCCTCAAATAAAATTGAGCTAGTATAGTAAGTTCATAATAGATCTACATTAAAATTGATATACCCTAAAATTAGTAATGATTCTTTAAGTTGTTTCTAGATAGTTGGACATTAAATGAATTTAAAAGTGATGAGTCCCTCCTAGAAGACCTTGGGATATATGAGTAACTTCCTTCCTTCTATCATAATAATTTATTTTTTTCATTCAACAACCAATCAATAATATGTTGGATAAATTTAAGAATCTAATGAACAAATTAGATCAAATGGTCTAGACAAAATTCCTAAATCACCATATATAGAAGAAAAGTAAACTCTAATTAATAAAGATAAAATATAATATCATTTTGAAAAAATAATGATATGTGACGAATACTTTTTATGATCTTATTAAATAAGGATGAAAATAAAAATATTTTGAAAAATATACATGATTACCCAAAATTATTCACATGGTCTTATAAAGGTATGCTTTGAATTAATCATGAATTTTCAATGCATAATTTAATACTATACCTAAACTTCAAGTTAATCAAGTTAAAAATCATAAAAATGCATCCAAAAGTAGCCTTGTTAGTCAAATAATAAATTGAAAAGCTTTGTATGGAAGTTTTATTTAATTTATTGATTATCCTGAGTGGATATCTAACATAGTACTATTTACAAAGCCTAATGGAGACACTTTATGTTGTATAGACTATTAGGATTTCAATAAAGTAGGCCCTAAAGATAATGTTCCTTTACCAAAAATTGACATGATTGTCAATTATACCATTTTTTATGAAATTTTATCATTTATGGATGGTAATTCAATATTAACCCTAAAAAATAAGAATAATGTCATATATCATACCATGGGGACATTTTTTCATGTTTTCATGCTCTTCAGATTAAATATCATAGGGGTCACTTACCAGAGAGCTATGACACAGATCTTCATTAAATATATAAAAAATATTGTTAAATATTACATGGATGTCTTACTTAAAAATCAAAATATTGACATGATCATGCTATAGATATACAATATATATTTTAGAGACTATGAAAATTGAATATGTATTGAAATTTAAAAAATGAATATTTAGAGTTACATCAAGAAAGTTAATTAGATATATCATATCTCAAAGAGTCATTGAATTATATTGAAAAAAATATAAAAATTATCATAGATAGGAACTCTACAATAATTTTTAAGCAATTACAATCCATACAAGGAAATATTCAATAAAAAAAGATGATTTATAACTTAGTTGGCTGTTAAGACATAATATTTCACATGCCTATTAAAGAAAGATAGAAAATTTAAATGGGATGTTGGCTATCAGCTTAGTTTTTTTTTAAATTAAATAATATATAATTAAAAAACTTACTTTCATGCCTCTAATACCCAAAAAATTAGTTATACATCTTAGATAATAATCACACCTTGGGAGTGTACCATCTACTACATCAACTATAAATTAGTAGATTATGAAAAAACAAATAATTAAATGTAGAAATTATGTTTATCTCATATGTTCACAACACATAAATTAGAAAATTATATGATTAATAATAAGACACAAGTTATCACAAAGGCACTTAATTTTCTCATGTCCAAGTAACATTTACCAAGACACATTTTCAAATGGGCAATGTTACTCATGTAACTTAACTTAAAATTTGTATCTCAAAAATCAATCAAAGGGAAAATTATTAGGTCCCTTAGTTGTAGATCTATTTTTGGATACATCACCAATTAATGAATCACATTTATGATGTCACTTGGATTATGTAATTTAACTAATAAAAATTCACTATCGATAATAAAGTAAGGACAATATTCATTACTCATCAAGGTTAGTCGTAGCCATTTACATTTTCATGTAAAAACTATTTATAAGAATGCAAGGCCTTAATATCATGTTAATCAACTATAAATACACTACAAATAAAATATTTGAAAGCATTTATAAATTCTCAACTAAAGGTTAATTAGGTCTTAGATATATATGAAGCCAAATAAGAAAATTTAATCTCATACAAAAAAATGTTACAAAGATTAACAATGCACTTTGAGATGTTCTCAATAGAAATCATACCTCACAAGGAAAATACACATGTTTATGTAATGACAATTGTTCATTACATGATCCTTATTGACATCAATGATGAGAAA
The DNA here is from genome assembly GCA_037957365.1 of Torreya grandis. Classification (NCBI taxonomy): domain Eukaryota; kingdom Viridiplantae; phylum Streptophyta; class Pinopsida; order Cupressales; family Taxaceae; genus Torreya; species Torreya grandis. The sequence goes on along the minus strand of JARHVA010003425.1, from coordinate 991,071 downwards.
TAAAATTTTAATAACCATCAATTAAGACACTTGTTAGTTACTAAAATAAATTTAGACACCTTAGAATCCTTTGTAGTCACTCACAATATATTAAGTTTAGAATGGTTTAATGATATATAAAATTTATTATATTAGGATATTATCCTGAAAATGATACATGTAATGATAGACAATAATTACAACATGAAGAAATGTGTTATGTTATAATCAAAGGATCCTTATTTAAAAGATCATTTGATGGGAAATTAATTCAATGTCTAAGTCATAAAGAAGCTGAAATTTCCCTAATTCAAGTACATAATAGTTAATGTGGTGGTAATTTTAGTGGGAAAGCCTTGTATTAAATATTATTACAAAAAGGTTATTATTTGATTAAAATGGAATAAGAATGTCACAAATACATACAAATATATGCACAATGTCAAAATCATAACATCCTAAATCATGCTTCATCATACAAATTGTAAACTATTATTTCATCTTGGTAATTTTCTCTTAGGGGATTTGATTTGATTAAAAAGATAAATCATGTTTTATCAAAATTTAGAATTAATTGGGGTATTAACTCTAATTAGATAAAATGAACAAAAGGATATAAAATGCTATATAATAACTTGCAACTAGAATAATTGAAATTAAATTATAGAAATGGGGAAAGTGTGAATAAATGAAATAAAATAACTATTAACAAAAGAATATTGGGTTTTTTTATACTTTTAATATGATTGTGAGTAAAACTGATCAAGTATATATAATTATGTGTGTGAAATAGAAAATATATCTATAATTGACCAAGGTCAAAATTGATTTAAATGGGATAGGATCAACTATCACTAAGGTATTCTACTGGTTGATTCTATCCTCTATTAAAAATCATGAAAATTAGGGCACAATCATCTAAACCTTCTTAAAATATGCATGTGTGCCAAAATTTAACCTTTGACTATGCATGAATGACCTAAAAATGACTTATTAAAATTTGAATCCCTAATAGGGATTGGAATAGTTGAAAACCTTCCAAGATAAATATGATAGTGTAATGGGTTAAGCTAACCCAAATATCCCCTGTGATGATTTATTATTTCCTACATATCTAATACTCTAAAGAGGGAAAACAAGCCCATGTGGTTTTATCACTGAGAGTTATTGGTGTGTTTATGCTCCTTTTGATACATTTATGCATATTAAAATGGATTGAATACTTGATAATTATTTTCTTGAATTGGATAAAATAATCTCTTGACTTAAGTAAATGTTTCTTCAAGTGAATGAAATCAAATTTGGGAAAAATAGGGAAGATTTACTTAGTGTGCAATGGTGCAATGGTGTAAGTGTGTTTGAATATTGAAATTGCCATGGGGTAGAATAAGTGACTTAGTTGTCCCTTTATATTAATATGAAAGGGTAAAAAATCACACCACCTATCCTAATAATATGGACCAAATTCTAAGGGAGGATATAAATTTTAAAATAGCCATTATTTGGGTGAAAGATAGGATCAACCCATTAGGAAAATACCAACTATCAGTCCTATTCCATTGTAGTCAATTTTATCCTAAAGGGAAAAATTTGAAATTAAGGATATATAGTGTTCATATAGATGATTATATAGGTGTTTATCAATTAATAACATTTATGTAGGCATAACACATCAACTTAGAAAGGGATAAGTCCATACATGTACTTAGAAAAGAGTAAGGTGGAAAAATAGGGCCATATTAAGTTCTCAATTAAATTAAAGTAAAAGTGGATGAAAATTAACATTATCAATTATTCATGACAAAATTTGAGTGATTAAAAATATAGAATCATCAGATGGTCACAAGTTTATCATTATAGCCATAAATTATTTTATGAAATGGGTTAAGGCCATAGCTTTATGTCTACTAAAATAGATGATATCTATCATTTATTAATGACACATATAATTTCATAGTTTAGAGTACCATTAACTATTGTAACTATTGAAATATATAATGGATTATCCTTAAAATTGAAAAAATAGTTAAGTGCTTCTATGCTAAATTCAAAATTCACCATTCTTTATCTAATCCATATTATCCATAATTTAATTGGAAATCATAAGTGATAAATAATATAATCACCAAAACATTAAGCAAATTTTTTATAAAACATGGAATGAACTAGAATAATTAGATTTTATATTCACTCTATACATATGACACAATCATGTATACATTAACAAAGGCTACACCATATTCTCTTATTTATAGAACAAAAACAATACTACCTCTAGAGTTGGAAATTACTTCTTAGTGAGTCTCTCTAAAAGACATCATCAAAGATGACTATTGGGGAAAATGTTTACATGAATTATAAATTATTTATGAGTTGTTTATTCAAGTTATTATAAACCTTAAAGTCTATCTATATCGCATTAAAAGAGCATATGGAAAGAATATTTGCAATCATGAATTTAAGATTTGGGATTTAGTACTAAAATAAATCCAAAAGAATACTAATATAAATAAATAAACCAAAGATAAGTTTAAGCTCAATTGGATAGGTCCATTTATAATTATTGAAAAGGTGGGTACAAGATCTTACCATTTGGCTACACTCAAATGGAAACCTATGAAGAACCATATAAACATAATGCACTTATATCAGTATTATACATAAATTAAAAAAACATCTAAAAAAATAAAAAATGAAAAAAATGAAAAAAATGCAAAAATATAAATAGATAAAATATATCAAAAAACATAAAAAAATTCAATATTCTTCAAAAATAAAAAATTGGGACATAATCATGATATCAGATGTTAGGTACTCTACATATTTTATTTATCACATATTTTGGTAGATAGCATAATATTTTTATATACACATGTGTTTTGTGAGGTATATGAGTGTGATGAGGGACATACATTATACATGGACTCTTATATGTTGGATTCCCTTCTATTTAATGGCCATGTAGGTGATGGAGGCATCTAATTATACATGTTACATTGTCAGTAGGTTATATCTATTTATGACCTCTATGATTATTAACTATATAAGTCTCTTGATAATAACTCATATATTACATTATGATCCATGGATATTATACATTTTTTGGGTATGAAACTAATACATATGGATGGAATAGACTAGTTTTCCCTTATTGGATGATCCTGTGAAGCTATTTACTTTCTTACATAATAAGATAGGCATTTTTTGCTTATTTTGTGTGGCACTTGGCCTTTGTGTGAAAATTTAATTAACATCTATATGAAATTTATTTTTGGTATGTTCTAAATTTTAACATGTCCATTTATTATGTCTCTTGGCCTTATGTTTTATGATAAGTTTTAACGTCCCTTATTTGTGACAGTATTAGTGTCATTTATATGTGGCCCTTGGCCTTTTTTGCAGAAACATATTCATGTATGTTATATGTAGACCTTAGCCTTATGTGTGAGATAATTTATTATGTGACATTTTAGCATGCCCATTTATTTATCCCTTATCCCTTTATGTGCAATGTTTATTTATATGCATGATATTTTAATATCTCCTTTGTATGTATCCCTTGGTATTATTATATGAAATTGTGTGACATTGTATATTGTTCTTGTTTTGCTTGATTAGTGATGCCATGATACATATAATGCACTTTTAATACATAATATACTTTAGATATGGTTAGTTTACTACATGCCTCATTAATGAATCTATCCAAACATAACACTTATATACCTCATGTTCAACATTATACATACATGATTCAATGCAAATTACATTGTTATGATGACACACTCTCCCCATGTTGACATAATTACTAAATGATTATATTTTTCACATGATATCGTTAATTTTTTATGATATTGGTGACTTTCAGGCTACAACCCTCATCTCAAAAGGGGGGCATCCTAGTGGGCTTGTATTAGAGATCTAAGCCTCCATTAATACATAAAAATAAGATTAGGGATAGAGAACATATTTCAATTATATATAGTACAATGTTAAAATATTCAATGTCATTCAAAAATGAAATTATATAATAGAGAACACATTTTCAAAGAACCAAATTAATTCAAAAATAAAACATAAGACATATATTGGCACATTGATATAAATTATGGGGAAATATGACATGTATATGCACTCATTTATAAAAAAACATAAAGTAAAAAATTATACAATTTTGAATGCATATTGTAAGATCAATTTGGTCATGTTCTAGAAAAAATCATTGGATTTAATTTTTAAAATTTAATCTTCTTAATTCACATACAAGATTATTCCAAACAATGTTACTTAAAAATAATTTGAGGGTAGTTTAAAGAACTCTCAACTTGAACAAGACATGTGAATCTCAACTAGCCACAAGCCCTATAAATGATCACCAAAATAAGGCCTTAAAGGATTTAGAATTTAGTCATATAAAATCTTTGGTATAATTTTAACTAATCCAATATTACTCAAACCTAATATGGTAGCTTAATATATTTCATTATCATGAAAAATTTTAGAAGGAAAATATCATAAGTTCACTTCACCTTATGATTCCTTCTTGAATGGAAAATAACAGAATATTTTTTGGACTAGGGAAATGAGACAAGATAATAATTTTGAACCCTTAGTCTAACATTTTCAAAAGATAACCAAATCTCAAAAGAGAACTTATGAGCACTATTGGCATTATTCCTTTACCAACATGATTCTTATTTAATAATACCTTATAAGTATTTTATCTATAACAAAGTCTAAGGTCTAAATCTCTACCAAAAATTCCTTATCATAAAATAAAAACTATGAAATAGAAATACATATTAATAATATAATTTGCATCATTATCAGGGAGTAACAAATCCAAATACATCCCTTTATATACAACTGAATGTTGTTATTCCTTAATGCTATGTAGAAAGCAATACCTTGAGGTTTACAAGCATCTCAAGGAGTTACAAAAGAATTTAAGTTATAATGGAAATTTAATAAACAAATAAAGACTCTTAGGACAACTATCTCAAAACCCACAACCTAAATTCTAAGATTAATCAATGATTAAGACATTGACCATAAAACACATAACTAAAGTTAGTTACTAGTTCCAAAAATTGATATTACTATGCCATTTTAAAATTGTAAGATGTTTGATTGAAGAAAAAATAAAACATTTTATATCTGAAACACAACATATTCACTTTTAGCTCTTGAGGTAACTTATCTCACTGAAAGAATACAATCAACACTCATGACTAAAGTAATCCCACATTTACCATTCAATGATAAAGTACTAGTACTTCCATTTTTAACTAATAATATATTTTGGCATCATTTAAAAAAATAATAACTTAAATATAAAAGAGTGTTTGAATCATTATGATCAAACTTATTATAGTTTTATAATAAACTTAACCTTCATTTCTTGCCAACAAGGCTATCTCATGGTGAAACTACAAAACTACATTCAACTACTAAAAATGACAAGTTGAAACAAATAAACCACTAAAATAAGCCTTCCATGTCATATATTTACTTAACACGTTAAGTAGTGATTGAAGATAAAGTACACAATAATTAACATTATTCCATATGGTGCTATTACATTCATCCACATAGGGCTCAACTAATATATACAATCAACTTTCAAACAACAACAACAACTAAGGTATTTATATCATCAAATAATCTAGCCCATAGTTATCATATAGTAAAAATAGAAATAAAAAATAATGTCTTTGTCATTCTAAACCCCATCTTGGGATTCTATAATAGTGATCAAGCGTGCTAAATAGGAATCATAGATGATCATATATAAATTTTGAGAAGAGCATAAACCATATGTAAAACACAATACCTTCACTAAAACATTGAAATAAATGCATCAAATTAAAAATAGAAATGTTGTTACTCTTCAAGATAGCATTATCAAACTTAATTCAAACTTCAATAAAATAAGCTCAAGAGAAATATTACCATTTCAAATTAAAATTTAACACAACCTATCCTGAGTGTAAGCCATAAATAAATACTATGCCATGTTATCTAGGATCAACCTATGATACTTATTGAATTAGGGAAGGTTAAAAGACCAATGATCACAATAACATCAAATACTTTTATTAATTTAAACTCATTAATAGCCAATAAATATGTAACATATATAAATTTTCTCATTATAAATTCAACATATTAACTATAATAATATAATACTACTCATTCAAAATAACAACCATATTAATACTTACTAGAGTAAGCCTATTATCTCATAGAATGATTAATTACACTTGCATTATTCATAAATGTTGTTATGGCCTTTACCATATAAATAAATAAGTACCTTTCAATAATTCTAAACTATAAACCTAAAAATAGATAAGCTAACACACACAAAAATAATTGATCCATAATATCATCACTATATTCACTTTCCATGACAAATGAAGTCTAAAATCAACAAAAATCCTTTCAAAAATCCCACAAGTTTAACATAAATAATCAATTAATCAAATTAAATTCACACCACATAGTACAAACCTTTGAAGTATAGATCCAAAATGGATATTATGTATAAATCAAACTGAAATAATACAAATAATTAATTTCAATGCACATATTAACCAACATATCTCTCTCTTTATATATCCATGCTTACAAAACCCAATATAAATCAACAAGTCCATGAAATATCAAGAGTAATTTTTTATTTCCACTTAAAAAACTAATGATAATAATAAAAATAGAAACATAATGGTAAATTTATCTAATCAACATAATAAAACATTTCAATCATTACAAATAATTAGATAATAGATGAACAAATTAATGATACATAAGCAAATATACAACCAACTATCCAAAGAATGTTTCCTTCATTGACCAAATGAGCAATAGTGATGCTATAGTATGGCCATCCAATCAACATGTTAGCATAAAAAATAATGTTTAATTTATCACAAAGAAAATGATAATATATGAACACATTAGATTTACACAAGTAAAAATAAGGTTATTCCTTGATTTTAAACATAAAATATATCCTTCAAATATGTGAAAGATGTAATAAATCAAGAACATTTTATCCTCTCCTTCTTATGTAGAGGTTGATGATCACTGTCATAGGTGTATAAAACAACCAGTTATTTCCATAAACAAGATTCCACTAATTTGGTATGCTATAGTAGTATAAACATATAATGAATAGAATCTAGTTTAAGTAGTTACCAAGTATAAATATTCAACTTATACGAATAAATTAAAAAAGGATAATACACCATCATGGAGATCATTTTTACCATCCAATATGTATAAGGAAATGATAACTAATTAATACATAAATTCCACTAAAAGGTATATAATGTTATATTAGTTAAAATTTGACCGTAATTTTCAACATTCAAGAAAATGATATGTTATTACCTAAGGAGACATACAATATGTATAAATAAAGTTATACAATAATTATGTTTTAACCAAAATATGAACAAATCCAAAATATGTGTAAGGAAATTTAAATCCAAAATGATTCCATAAGCATGCAAATTATTATTGGTTGATACAACCACATTCCACTATCTTGTTCATCAAACAATTAACAAAAAATGTCTATGAAGTAATTTAATAACTAATTTTCAATCATTTATTATTGAGGCATTTTGTCAATAGTTATCAACCAATCTCTATAAGATGATTTAACAAATAATTTCTAGCCATAAGTTATTGAGGCATTTTTTCAAACAATTAACATCCAATGCCTATGAGGTGCTTTAACAAATAATTTCCTATCATAGGTTATTGAGGTATTTTGTCAAACAATTAGGGACCAATGTCTATGAAGTGCTTTAACAAATAATTTCCATCCATAGGTAATCGAATCATTTTTTCAAAGCATTAACATCCAATTTCTATGAGGCTATTTAATAAACAATTTCCACCCATGGGTTATTGAGACATTTTTTCAAACAATTAGCAACCAATGTCTATGAGGTGTTTTAACAAATAATTTCCATCCATACATTATTGATGCATTTTTTCAAACAATTAACATCCAATGTCTATAAGGTGCTTTAAAATACAATTCCTATCTATAGATTATTGAGGAATTTTATCAAACAATTAACATCTAATTATATGAGGTGATTTAACAAATAATTTACATCCATAGGTTATCAAGGTATTTTATCAAAAAATTAGCATCCAATGTTTATGAAGTGCTTTAAAAAATAATTTACAGCCATAAGTTATTGAGGCATTTTATCTAATAATTAAAATCTGATGTCTATGAGGTGCTTTAACAAATAATTTCCAGCCATAGGTTATTAAGGAATTTATTCAAACAATTAACATCCAATGTCTATGAAGTGATTTAACAAATAATTTCCAGCCATAGGTTATCTAGGAATTCTATCAAATAATTAACAACCAACATATATGATCTTCTTTAACAAATAATTTCTAGCCATATGAAATTATCAAAAATAGGTGGAACATAACTTGGGAAATAAGTTTAAGACACGCCTCATCAAACTCATTAAGTAAAAATAAGTAAATTTCCATGAAAATTTGTTTTAGGTCATGGTAGAGAGTTAGACAAGTATAAATTTCAACAAATCTATGCCAGGCCATGATATAAACTCATGTGGGTATAATAAAAAATACACATATGGGTTAATACCTTCGTAGGGTTTATCGAATTGATCTCACGTCACCATTTTAGAGATTTAAAATACATAATTTATAACAAGAAGTAGATCAACATGCCTAGATAATCCATAAATCAAATCTCAATTTATAAAAAGCATGTTAAGAGGGTGAAGAAAGATTCCAAGGTATCCACTCATTTTGTTTTATGAACCAACATTAGTAGCTACTCGCTAAATAGTTTCACCAAAACTAGACACCATTGTGACATATGAACTCCAGGCTACCATGTATTTTCAAAGGGTCCATACACAATTTTCTTGTTCTTATCATCTCCCATTTGTCATTTAAAATAAATGGGTATACACTAACACCATTATGGCATCCCAGTGGTCATGCTGGGGCATGTTTTAATCTCTCAAGGCACAATTTACCTTCTAAAAAAGCAACATTTAATATAGATCTAAGAAAATTCGGCCCTTAAACTACCTAATGCATTAGATTTCTTGTTACACACTTTAATGAATATTTTATTACATTTTACAAGAAGGTGAAAGGGTAAATTAATCACCATATAGTTTCTTATAAGTATTTTGGAGTATAATCACTCAAATTTGTAGGAAATAACTAAACATTTTAATTTATAATCATGGCCACATCCTTTGTTTACCATGCATTAATAAGACCATGCCAAAATTAATATTTATTACATTAGTAATATTAATCTTGTGAAATGATGGAGTGTTAAGGTCAAGGGCATAATTAGCATAGTGCTAATGATTGCCTCCCATCAATCAAAGAGCATATTCACTAGCTCAAAAATAAAAATGTCTCAACCACAATTATAGGAGTTAATTACCAAAGTGAACTTACTTAGGTTTGAACTAGTATTAAGTTGATCAATACATTAACTATAAATTCACACCTTACATGGTAACATAATCATAATATATTTAATCAACATAAGATAGGGATATTAACATAAATCAAAACACATTCATCAACCAATAATCCACATGATAATACATAGATAATAACTAAAAAATTCACTATCTAATCATTAAGAATAATAATCCTGACTACTATAACTATTAAATAAAATAATCACAATCTGAATGAGATTCAAACCCTTAGCTTCTCACTTGGATCTAGTTGCTCTCACTTAAACTTAAATGGAACACATTCTTTTCAATTTGATGAGCATAGTCAACTACTTGCTAATGATGACCTTATAATAAAGATAATGAGGTTAAGTATGATGAAGAAAAGTAAACTTCTTATAATTTCCCATAGGGTTTAACACACTAAAATCAATATATTCAAGCACTATAGTAGATACAACTAATCATGTAGAGATTGACAAGTAGACAATAATTATATTGATTTTTTAGTTAACTATATAATAAACATGATAGAAACAAGGAACTAAAATATCATATGAATAAATCAATCCTTGATCACACAAAAAAATAAACATAAACATTATTAACTATGCTCTATAGTTCTGATCACTGATAAGTGCCCTAATTATGACAGAGAAAATGGGATGCAAAATCCTATTGTTGGGACCAAAATACCCCCCATTGTTTTTTACTTTGTAAAATAGTGACCCTTGTAGATGTTTCAAAACATCTACATCTTGGTCTGGCTTTCATGAGGTTATTCTTTTGGAATTTGAAGATCATCCACTTGAAAAGGGATGGGTCCTTATGTGTTTAATTATGCTTTATGATCTAACTCTACTAATGATTACCCTTGGATGACTAAGTGCAAGTTTCATGGAAAAAGGCAAAGTTCATGAGTAAAAAATCCTAAAGGTTCAAATTCAAATTATCATGGGAGAAAAATTAGTGGGAATTAGTTATTTTAAAAATACCCTAAGTTTAATTTTACATTAAGGCTTAGTTATGCTTTTAAACATGCCCAAAACTTGACATAAAATTATACTTAAATCTCCTTTTATGTTCTTTCCCCCTTTTATAATCCCTCCTAGCCTCATTAAATGTTATGTCCATAACCACCTTTTCATCTTAGACTTAGACCTTATCAATTTTTAGCCTAAGTTTTAATCCTAAAATGTCTTAGTGTTTGTTCAACATAGATGATGCCTTGAGGATCCTAAACTTTAGTCTAAATCATTACATGTATCATGATATAATTCGATGTCTTGACTTGGATGTAGATTTAATGGTCCTTGATTCCTCAGAGCCTTGATCTAATGGTGTGAGATCATCCTAGGACAAATGACATACTAAACCACTCACTATAAAATTTTCTATGGTATTTACTTTGACAACCACACTCTCATCATTTGACATTCATGAGGATGTCTTTGACATTAGTGAGGCCTTCAAAATAAACCCCATCCAAAATTTTATCCTTAGTATAAAAAGGGACCTTATGGATGTTTAAAATTTAGGCTTATCACATTAAAACTTATATCATAGTGTTTTTTAATGCTAAACGCTCAGCTTAAGCCTATATGCACCATAGACTAACTTAATGTTTATGTATCTTACAGGATCAGACTATCCATGTTCACTTGATAATCTTAATCCAATGGACCATGTCATCCTTGAAGTCTTGAGAGCACTAAGAATGTGACATGTGGCACATTATCATTTGGAAAAAATAACCTCACAAGCTTAAATTTGATAGTCATACTCTTGTTATTTGGTGTTCACGAGGACATCTTTGACATTAGTGAGACTGTCAAATTTAACCATGATCAACCTATCAATAATTCAACTTCAACCTCATAGATCATAACCAATGGTTCTCTCTCCATTGTTGATCTTAATCCAACAATATGAAGTGAAGGGGTACTTTTCCCAAGAAGTCTAGAATGTACCACTTGGCATAATTGGGTCATCCAAGATTTGAGCGACCAATTAGAGAGGACTTCTGGGATCTTAATCAAAGGCTCACATTCATCTTATAATCATAATCCAATGGAGTGACATAAAGAGGCTTTATTTAAAATCCAACAACTAATTTTCAAAGGGATTCCCATGGGAGTGCCATAGGAAAAAGCTTAAGGAGGTCCATGTAAACACCATGTAAGTACTAAAGGACAATCCTATGATTTGGCATGCCTAAAAAGATATGATTTGCATAAGTGGTGCCATCCATAAGATCTAATATATGAATACATTTATGAAAGCTATCACCTTCACCATTAAAGCCTTAGAAACCTTACCAAACTATCTTAAAGCCTTAAACCTTGAATTAAAGACTCAAAACTTGACTGTTAAGGACATAACTCCATTAAGCAAGCTCAAAGTATCATCTTGAACATCAAGACCATTCGTATTCCTAGGTAATTGAGATCATGGAAACTATAAGGAAATAAATGAAATAAGAGACAAACATGTATCCATCTACAGATCGTGAAGGGAGATGATTTGGAGATAATGAATTAGATACAAGGCATTAGCCAATGGCATGAGGAATTGGTCTAAGATTTTCTTCACAATTGAGGAGCCTAAACCTATATCACCTAATGAGAAAAGGGTGGTAGTCACCAAGAGGAAGTTCAAGGACCTAGTTTTAATCCAAATGATAGGTCTTCATCAAGCTGCGTCTAAACCCAAGGTATTGCATTGTATTGATATCCTTGCACCCCTGTTTGTTGATTGTAGAATAGATAATGACTAGATCATCAAATGAGGGTCAAATAGAATTTCCTATATTTCCCCAGTAGCTTTTGAAGGCTGCTACAAGCTCCTTAGAGCTCATATAGACCTCCCATCCACCAAAGAATGGACTACCTAGCATAATATAGATGTTATCTTGAGACCTTGGTTAATCTAAGGAACTAATGTAGTTATGAGCCATGTTGGTAAAATCCCTATCATTTAATTTAGATAAGGAATTAATATCATAATGACCCTATTTTTTAGAGCTTTAGGGGAAACCATCACAACCTATGTCAACCCCAGATGGATTTCCTACATATATTTCATGGTGGAAGAGAATTTAACTCTGCCTATTGGAGAGCTGATTAGCATCTAATTGGGGAGATAATTTTATGACATTAAGAGAAGGGCAATCCAACAATTTACCATGATGTCCTATCTATTAGACTCATTAATGACATCCACTCATATTCCTGGTGTTAAGAATTAGTCTTCCCATAGTAAAATTACCATTTCTCATCATGATGCAAAGTTGCACATCTTCAAGTACAAAGTTCATATGCAGTTTACTTGTGATTGTATATAGCCTATGTTGGTAAAGAATATCATAGGGAACTACATGCCCAGGATGCACCCTCTTGTCAATAAGTATGTTGAACTCATGGGAGATATTTGGTACTATCTAGAATGCACCATTATCAGAATAGAAGGGATCATGACCCAACCATTCAGGTTGCCTATCTATGTTCCCCTTAAGTTGGTTGAGCAAGAAATTTCTCACCAAATCTTCTAAGGAATTGATAATGTTTACAAGGAAAAGAGGAAGGGCATGTTGCATCTTTTCCCATTATTGATTGGGAAACATTTGATCTAGGACTAGAAATAATTGGACATCATGTCTAGACATAGGGATGCCTTCTAATTTCAGAAAGATGACCTAAAGGAATGGGAACCCAATAACAAGTTTGTCCCACATTTGCAGTCAAAGAAACTAACCAAATTAACCTATGAGCATGGGGTTATTCCATATGACCATTTTTAACCAAAGCTATAGACTTTGAGGAATTCCTTGTTAGGTGTAGGCAGCATGGTTTCAAGCTTGAGCATAGACTACAAAGAGAGCAGAAACCAGATGGGGAGAGATGGTAAATGAACCCATTGTAGTATCATCTACTATCTTCCACTTCTAATGTACCTCTAAGTTATCCATAATAACAAGCACTCCAAATTCAAAGACCTGGTGAGAATAAACTAGAAGAAAGGCTAGGAGAAGGCCCTTTATCATCAACATAGCCTACAAAACCATTTTCTCTAGTGAAACACTTTAATATGGTTTTCATAGAACCATATGAGATGGTGGAATTCAAGGAACTTGCAGAGACCTATGGGTCTAATCAAGAAGATGAGGGAACCATATTTAAGGTGACACAAATTGAGGGACCTCAAATAGGTGAGGAAGAAAAGAGAAAATAATTGGTATTAGAATTGGTCCCTATCACACAAAAGAAGAGGGAAGCTAAGTTGTCCCTTATCCCTAGGCCCTCCAAAAGACCAAAGGTGGAATGGACCCATCCTGCTAGTGAAGTAAATTTATTTAGTGATGATTTCCCCATACATGGACCTATCATTCCTAACTGGATCATATAAGGGTAACTCCAAAAGGTTCCTTCCTAATCACACTCACTAGAGATTACCAGCTCTTCAGGTGAATATCCCCTTAACAATGTCAAACCCTAGATTAAAGATCTCATGAAGGAGCAAGAAGAAAGAATAATTATTCAAGCAGCCAAAAGAAGTGGTAAGAAAATAAAAGATCTAGGAACATCAAGTGGAACTAGGATTGAAACCCTAGAGACACCCAAACCCTCTAAACCAGTGACCATTGTCATGTATAATATGGATATAATAGGGTTTGAAAGGGTGAGAACCAATAAAAATAACATTGGCACTGAGGAGTTCACCTTTCAAAAGGTGGAACCTTTTATAGACATAAATCCTATACAAGGGTAGACAATAGGGGAGCATCCCATCCATCAAGGGGATGTGGCAAGTTTGGTAGTGGCCTAGTCAATAATGACCTTGGATATAATCTAGGGGATGTAGCAGAAGATCACCAATATAGAAAAGGAGAAGAAAGACTTGGAAGCACATGTTACATTTTTAGTTCCTAAGGATATAATGAAACTATTGGATAAGTCCTTCTTTGACACCTTTAAAGGGTTGAAGGCCCTAAAGCTTAGATCAAATAACTTGACCCATAAAATTGGGAAAGCATATGCATCAATCACTTAGTGTTATAACTCTAGAGATTAGACAACTAAATTGATTAATGTCCATCACACCAAATAGATCCAAGGCATTAAGATCATCAACTGAAGCATTTACATGCCCTCCTATGAATCATTGAAGATAACATACTGGACCTAAACAACTAGTGTGATATTTTCAATAAATTTATGGAGGAGGACAAAGGCTTGATAGTAAGAATGGAGAAGCTCTTAAAGGCACTATTGGTAAGCCCATCAAATACCAATGGCATATGCCTGATGGATGATGAAGAGTTCAAGAAAAGGGTCAGTACCTTTATCTAAAACATTAAGGAAAACCAAGGCTAGCCTATCAAAGATAATTAGAAGGTCTTTGATACCATCATTACATTAGGGAAGTATATTGTAGAGGCCTAATGCATTTTGGAACTTAAATCCAAGAGTGACAAATAATTTAACACATTGGCATGTCAAAAAGAGGATTGTTTAATGAAACCTATAGTAGATTTTGAGCTAATTAGAGAACAATATAATAAGGTGAAGAACATCCTCAAGAAATAACCTAGGGGACCCACCAATGTAACATAATAATATTATTTTTTAATATATATACTATTCTGTTATCATATATTAGTCCTTTTGTCAAAGTTGGCATAAAAGGCCTTTTGTATTGTAGTCTTTGTATTAAGGACAGCTGTCCTTATCATACCATGGATGTTTTGAGAAGATAACTGGTATACCACTTATGTTTCTTATAAGCAGGTAAAGGTAACCATTTTGTAAAGGGAGAGACTCCAAGCAATTTGTATACAAAAGACCATTTAATACAATTAATGAATTCTAAAAAGATTTTCTAAATAGTTTATTGAAAGCCAATGTTGTCTCTCAAATGCATGTTATTGTCTTAAATTTGATTGGTTATCTACATTTTGAGCTATATTTTATATCATAGGGCTATTTATTTATGCTAATGCTAGATTAACTAAAAATATCTTAGGTATAGTTAATTTTATTTTCTCTGCATTTGGATGTCCATATGCTATTTAGGTTACACTAACAAATTTTTAAAGTAAACTTGGTTCTTACTTATGGTTTATATATCTCTTTTGAAGCTTACCTAGTTTGTGATGCAATATGAGTTTATACTATTTTAAACCAAAAATTAGTTCATGTATTCTCAAAGTAATTTTAACTTTGTTTGTCATAATATTTGAGATGGGAATTTGCAATCATGCTCTATTTTCTACCTTACCCTTCCTTTTTCTATTTTTTTAATCAAAACTCACCTAGTTTAAAGATCATTGTTAATATCCATTTAGATTAACTTATGGGCTTAAATTATCTCAAATATCTGGACCTTGTTTGATCCTAACCACTAAATTAAATAAATATTGTGGATAGTTCCCATACTCTACTTCTATTCCACCATAGACATAATTGAATTATCATAAATTGCAACTCATGATTTAGATTCTTTGAATCCTAAAATGAGAAGTGTTCATCAACATTAAAGAGCACCTATGAGGTAATTAGAAGCATCAACAATGAATCTTCCATTAGTGCTAGAAGGATCAATTGAAACAATTCTTACATTAAATATAAAGTATCATTAACCCTTATGAGTGATTCTTCACTCTAAGTGCAAAGATCCTTGATCTAGGTGGTTTCTCACATATCTTTTCACTTTTTTAGGCAAATATCTTAGTTATCTACAAGGAAATAGTTACATTTTGGTAAAGATAGCTTTATGATTTAAGAATTCATAGTATTTGAAATTAGAATGGTTTATTTTGGTTGAAGATTGACAATTCTTGGTAAATCTTGAGTTTATTTGAGTCATAGGTTATAAATAATAGCCATATTTCCATAATTCAATACATCTTTGAGATTACTTAATCAAAGATTGGTGTCCTTTGTCCTTTTATGAGCAAATATTCAACAAAATAGGCTTAGTGTGTAGGTTGATTGTAGTTATTTGTGAATTATAACTTGTTATACCATATTTTAAATAGGATCCTTAATCTTTAAGCTAGATTTACCAAGAATCAAGACTAGATCACATTCAGAGATAAGAGAGCCCTTGCTCAAGATAGAAACCCATATAAGAACCAAGAAAGATAGAGGAAGATGCAGGCATTCCAAGTCTCTACCATCTTCACCCTTGTAAGGGGTTTTTGCATTTAATTTTCATCTAGGTATGACATGGCTTAGAATTTCCCCCATCAATGTACCAGTTGTAGTTCATGACTTACCTCATAATCCTAAAAAGTACTTTTTAGTATTTAGCCCAACTGGTGTTGTAATTGTAGAAGAACATGTTAAGTATTTCAAGGCTACCTTAATGTTATTAAATGTCATCCATGAAGATGTAGTTTATAGATTATTTCATTTTACATTCAAAGATGCTACATATGAATGGTTCCTCAATTTACTTGACAATTGTATTACTTCATGGAATAATTTTGACACTATCTTTATTGATCAATTTGGGAACATCAAAAGGTCTTATGTCATTTATCACTAATTTACAACTATTAAGAGAGATGAAAATGAGCATATTAGATCCTTAAATGCCAAGTTCCAAAAGATATTTAGTCAAAAAATGGATCCATATGAACCTAATGAGGCTTTAGCTCTTGAAGTTTACAAAGATGCAATAGACCCCATGACTTCTATGTTTCTAAAAAGAGCTTTCCCAGCTATCAACACATTAGCCCAAGCTTATTCTAAAGTAGTGGTTATTATCAACTAAATGTAGCCTCAAAGACAAATGGATTATTCTATCCCAAATGTTAATCGTCAGATGCCTGCATTTAACCTTTACCCAAATAATAACCAAAATGCTCTAGCATTAAACTAGCTTCTTGCTCTGAATGTATTACCTACTAGCCATGCTACTTCTAATTAGAACCTAGGTTTCTTGAGTCATCAAGTCACTAATGTATTTCACACCAATGACCAAAAGGCTTTAGTACCAATCAATGGCACTAAAAATAACCAAGTCCAAAATTTTGAGACCCCAAAGAATGAGAATGAATATATACTAAAGATGGTCTAGAATCTCAACACACATTTATTACAATTAAAAAATCAAGTTGACAATGCTAATGACAACTCCAGGAGGAACTTCACCTTCTAAAATTTCAACAGGCCTAGAAATAGATTTTAAAAGTATAGTTTATATAATAATAAATCTAATGATCCTTCCTCTAGAAAGAAGACCATGGACATTAATGTCACTGATATTACCTTGCCAGACTATTATAGGGTGCATGCTACCTCTAAACACAATGAGATTAATTGAATTGAGTTTTGCAAAGCCTTTGAATATTTCCAAGAAGATCTTGACACATTTGAATTAGTCTCAAATATAGATACTACTTCAAATCCTTTTATATCCCATACATCTAACCAAGTGCAAATGGTAGAGACATTTCAATTCCCTTTTAAAGAGGATAATGAGCTAAAGAATATCCTTGAAGATATTTAAGCATTCTGATAATTCTCAAATACATAAACTATAATAAATAGAGAAAAAAATAAACCATTGACTACTTCCACTCCCCCTAATAATTATAAGACTCCTCTAGACATTGCATTAAGGAATGATCCTGAACCACCTCAGGTCAATTATTCCAAATCTACTATTGAACCTTCATGCAAAACTAGTTACAACATTTGTGGAAGATATGAAAAAGATCAAAGCCAATATTACTCTACATGAGCTAACTTAGATTACATAACAAATAAATTTACTCCTAGAATCCTTGTCTAATAAACTTTGGAAGCCTCCTAAGAGTGATAGTACCAATGTGACTATGCAAGTAACCAAAGCAGATCCCCCACCCTTCTTACTTATAGTTAGGATATTTGGGAAGATTGTCCATAATTTCCTTTTGGATTCAAGAACCTCAACTAACATCATGCCTACTGGGATATGTGAACAACTTGGGTTGACCCCAATCAAGTTTGATAGGGTGGTCACACAATTGGATAAGTCAAGAGTCAAAGTCACTGGAGAGTTATTGAATGTACATATGCAATTGGCTAATGAACCAAGGGTTTATTAATTCATTGGCATACAAGTGGTGGATATTCCTAGTGCTTATGTATTGATCTTAAGTAGAGAATGGACTAAGGCCTTGAATGGATACATGTCTATTGACTATTCCCACTTATGGTTGCCATGGAAAGGTGTACCAAATCAAATAAGGGTAGAAAGAGAACCAAGGATAAGGCACATGATAATATAATATAATGCTATCAATGAAAAGGTAAACTTTCTTGACTCTGATCTAGGATTTTTCACTTTAGAGACTACAAAAGAGCCTAGTTCCAAAGACCCTCCTCTTGTACTAGGCCTATGGAAATTGTATGTTGATAGTGCTAGGTGAAAATTAGGATTAGGGGCTAGTATTGTATTGATAGACCTTGTAGAAAGGCAATATCATGCATCCTATAGGTTAAAATTCCCATTCACTAACAATTTGAATGAGTATGAAGCTCTCATTCTAGGATTACAACTTTCTATTAAGAATAAAGTTAGGGAACTCCTTGTTTATGGGGATTCTAAATTGGTGGTCAATCAAGTAAGGAGTAAGTACCAATGTAAGCTATCTTAACATAAAAGGTACAAGTTTAGAGTGTGGGACTTAATGGAATATTTTGATGCTTTCAACATCATGTCTATCACCAAGGAAGAAAACAAAGCTATTGATGAGTTGGCCTCTATTGTAGCTAACCTTATACCCAATCATGATTCCCCTAACCTTAGTATTTAGCTAGTCCCATGCCCCTTAGTCTTGGATAATGTGAATTAGTTTCAAGTCTTTAATGATGGTCAGTAAATTTTAGATTTCTTGACCAATTTTGGGGCCTTTAAATCTCACATCATTGATGAATTTGATGAAAGTTATTATAAAGAGGAGATTAATGGTAAAATCATCCAACTAAATGAAATAAGATACCTAAAGGGATGATTTCATTGGAAAGGTTGTTTGATCATGACAAAATTATGGAAACTCCTAAGGTGCCCAAGGTAAATGGTAAGGTCTATCATGCAGTAGATCTTAAATCACATGATCAAACCCAACAACTGAACATAGGAAAGGATTGCACTAAAATAAAAAATAGAAATACTAGGGAGTTGCTTACGAAGTATAAAGATGTAATTGCATGTTCTTATGAAGATCTAAAAATATTTGATCCAAGGGTTATTACTCATACTATACATCTCAAGGAGATTTTTAAACCCTTTAAATAGAAACAAAGGCTAGTCAACCCTATCTCAAAACACATGATCTTTAAAGAGGTCAAGAATCTGCTAGATGTAAGGATTGTGTTTCCTATTAGACACTCCATTTGGGTTGCCAACCTAGTCCCAGTTAGAAAGAAGAATGGGGAAATAAGATTATGAATATACTTTAGAAATATAAATAGAGCATTTTAAAAAGACAATTACCCCTACCTTCTCTTGACCAAGTCATCTAGGTTGTTTCAAAATCAGCCATGTCATTTTTGGATGATTTCTCTAGATACAACCAAGTGCTTGTTGCTCAAGAAGATAGGATGAAGACAAATTTTACTACCAAATGGGAAACATATACGTACAAAAGAATGCCATTTTGATTGATTAATGTATGAGCCACCTTTTAGAGGGCCATGGACCATGATTTCCATGTTCTAGTGGGAAAATTCATCATCACATATATGGATGATCTTACAGTATTCTCCAAGAATAGAGAGGACCATTTCATGCACCTAAAGCAAGTGTTTGAAAGGTGTAAGAAGTATGGTATATCTCTCAACCCCAATGAAATTATCTTCTATGTCACTTAAGGAAAATTATTAGGGCATGTCATCACCAAAGAATGGATTTGCATAGACCCTAAGAGAGAGGAAGCCATTTCCAAGATTGAGCTATACAATAGTTGAAAGGAACTAAAGTCATTCTTTGGTAAAATTAACTTCATGAGGAAGTTCATCTCAGGATTTATTAATATTATCAAACCTCTAAGTGATATGCTTAATAAAGATGCTAAAATTTCTTGGGATGAAGAATCCAAGAAAGCTTTTGCTGACATCAAAAAGGGTAATCAATCAAACCCTAGTCTTGATAAGTCCTAACTTCTCAAAGGAATTTTACTTGTATTCATTTGCTTCTAACCACACCATGGCTGTAGTCCTAATTCAAAAGGTGGTTGGAAATGACCATCTTATAGCCTTCATGAGCAACAATTTCAATAATGTAGAGGTAAACTATTCCTTGATTGATAAGTAGGCCTATGCATTGGTGAAGGAAGTGAAAAAATTTAGGCATTACATCCTTAGAAATAAGGTACATGCCATCTTACTAGACCCAACCACAAAGCTTATGTTAAGTCAGAATGAGCTTGGGGAAAGAGGAGGTAAGTGGATGGTAATCCTACAAGAGTATGATAGAGAGATGAAGATTTCTAAATTGGTGAAATGTCAGGTCCTAGTCTAGATGATTTCCAATGCTAATCCCAAACTTCATGTCATGCAAGTGGATCAATAAAAATTCCCTCCTAATGAATGGTATGACTATTTAATACATCTTCTCATTATAGATAGTTGTCCCCTAGGACTCACCAAAGAACAAGGGAGATCCTTAAGGATCAAATCATCCCATTACCTCATCAAAGATGGAGTCTTTTATAGGAATAAATTTGAAGGGATCTACTTAATGTGTGTCCAAAGAAAAGGCTTCTCAAATCATGTCTACTTTTCATGAAAATTTAGGTAGTGGACATCCTTCAGGGAGAACCCCAACCCACAAGATTCTCAAATCTAGGTACTATTATCCCACCATTTTCAAGGATGCTCACAAACATGTGAAAGAGTGCTATTCATGCCATATTTTTAGCACAAAAGAGCCAAAGGCAACCATGAATTTACAACCTATGATGGTAGATAAACCTTTTGCATAGTGGGGATTAGACTTTGTAGGAGTTATTAATCTTAATTCATGTGAAGGCCATAAGTATGTCCTAACTACTTTAGATTATTACACAAGGTGGACTAAAGCTATATCTACCTAAAATTAAGGATAAATGAAGTAATCGACTTCCTGGAAGAAAATATTTGCACCAAATTTGGAAACCCAGTTTCCTTAATTTATGATAATGGATTTGCATTCATATCCATTTAAATGACTAAATGGTATTATGATAATGGTATCTCTTTGAATTTTTCCTCTCATCATTATCCTCAAGGAAATGGAGTTTTAGAATCTACCAACAAGAATCTTATGAAGGCCATCAAAAAGTCTATTGTAGACAAGCTTAGAACATTACATAAGCTCATTAAGTATGTTTTATGGGTAGATATAATAAGGATAAAATAGGTGCTCAAGGTTTCACCATTTGTGTTGGTATATGGTCAGGTACCTATCTTCCCCATCACCCTCAACTTTCCTACATTTGTATTCATGCAAGAATAAATGGAGGAATGCCAAGAGCTTGCTAATTCAAGGCTATTGGACATCATTTAGATGGAAGATGATATGAAAAAGGCATTTGAAAACTTTAGTAGACATCAATTAACTATGGAAATATGGTTTCACAAAAGGTCCAAGGTGAAAGTATTCAGATAGGGATACCTAGTCCTCCTTTGGGATAAGGCATCATAACCTAAGGGTAAGCATGATAAGTTTTCACCATTATGGATTGGCCCATTATAAATTGTAGATAACTTGGACAACAAAAATTTCAAGTTGAAAGACCTTCAATGAGTAGAATTCACATTGCCCACCAATGGGAAATACCTCAAGCATTACTTTTCTACTACTCCACTAGGGGTCTTCATAGAATAACATCTATAAGACTTCTTAGAGTTAGAGAAGGTAGGGTAGTTAGTTTCCTTTCTTATTTTTTTTCCTACTTGGCTCATATATATTTGTTTGCTTATGTTTATTTGTGTCTTTTTTCTATTTGTTATACATTTTATCCTTTTTGCTTAGTTGTGCTCCTTTGTTTTAATAAATTCTCATGGACTATCCTTGCTCAGAATTGCTCAAAATTCAAGTATTTCAAGTGAGGGCATAAATATTGAATAAGAGGACCTAAGTCTGTAATATATCATTGTGTTATAATATAGAGACTCTCAAAATACTCACATGGAAGTCAGTTACCCCCATAAGAACCCAATACATTACCTAAGACCAAATCTTTATTGTAAGAAGAATCATGTATGTGGAAGGAGAGTTTAATAGTTAAGGCATATGCATGCTTGCACTTAAAACACATCCTTATTTGAGATTAATGTTTCAACTAAAGATGATTATCCTAAGGCCAAAACATTTGACCATATCCTTAAACCTGACTATCCTGGCTCCCAACCTTTATTGAAAAGCAAACCAACACAAAAGGGACTTAATGTTAAATCAAAATATGAAAAGTCAAAGGTGATTCAAGAAACCTCTACTGGGGCTATAGATGTCTGGCTGGTAGTGAATCAAGGCCATGAGTGAAGCTAAAGGTATCTATATCAGGGCTATGGATGCTTGGATGATAGTAGAGCATTGCCCAAGCCTCCCCTGAACTAAGAGCAACTATTCCTAAAAGAATATCTAAATATTAGTCAAATTTAAATGCAATGGTAAAAAGGATATGAACTTGAATGTTACTCCCTAAAGTCTCATGATAGTCAGTAAGCAGAATCAAATAACACACATAACATGTTTAGGCTTTGACATGAGGATTTTAATTCCACACATTTTAAGCTTGTTTCAACATTAAATTAGACTAAGTAATGATATGTGGATCAAAGGAGATAAAGGACTTATGTGTTGGTTTTAAATAAGAGTTTTTAGGTTCTAACATATTACTATGTTTCCCGTATAAGTCACCATTGTCATGGGACCAACATACCCCCCATTTTTTTTGCTTTGTAAAATAGGTACCCTTATAAATGTTTCAAAACATCTGCATCTTGGTCTGGCTTTCATGAAGTTATTCTTTTAGAATTTGAATATCATCCACCTAAAAAGGGACAGGTCCTTACATGTTTAATTATTATTTATGATCTAACTATACTAATGATTACCCTTGGATTACTAAGTGTAGGTTTCATGGAGGAAGGTAGGGTTCTTGAGCAAAAAAACCTAAAGGTTTAAATTCAAATTATCATGAGATAAAACTTAGAAAGAATTGGTCCTTTTAAAAATACCCTAAGTTTAATTTTACATTAAGGATCAGTTATGTTTTTAAACATGCACAAACCTTGACATAAAATTATATTTAAGTCCCCTTTTATTTTCCTTCCCCCTTTTAAAATCCCTCCTAACCTCATTAAATTTTATGTTCACAACCCTATTTTATCCTAGACTTAGACCTTATCAATGTCTATCCTAAGTTTTAATCCTGAAATGTCTTGGTGTTTCTTTGACATAGATGATGCCTTGAGGATCCTAAACTATAGTCTGAATCACTACACGCATCATGATCTAATACAATGTTTTAACTTGGATGCAGATCTAATGGTCCTTGCTTTCCTAAAGCCTCAATCTAATGATGCGAGATCATCCTAATATGAACTACATACTAAACCCGCTCACTATAAAAGTTCTTATGGCATTTATTTGATGACCATTCTCCCATCATTGACATTCATGAAGATGTATTTGATGTTAGCGAGGAATTCAAAATAAACCCCTTCCAAAATTTTATCCTTGTTTTAAAAGGGGACCCTCTAAATGTTTAAACTTTAGCCTTATTAAATTAAAACTTAGATCATAGTGTTTGTTAATGATAAACCCTTAGCTTAAGCCTATGTGTACCATGGATTAACTTAATGTATATGTGTCTTATAATATTAGATTATTCATGTTCATCTAGTGATCTTAATCTAATAGACTGCATCAAACCCAAAGTCTTGAGATCACTAAGAATGTGATGTGTGGCATGTTGTCGTTCAACCAAAAGAATGTCACAAGCTTAAATTTGACAGTCATGTTCTCATTATTTGACATTCATAAGGATGTATTTAACATTAGTGATACAATAAAATTTAACCATTAGACTATTCATGCTCATCACTGATCTTAATCTAATAGTGCAAAGTGAAGGTGAACTTTTCCCAAGAAGTCCAAAATACACCACTTGGCATAACTGGGTCATCTAAGATCTGAGTGACCAATCAAAGAGAACTTATGGGATCTTAATCAAAGGCTCACATTAATCTTAGAATCCTAATCCAATGGAATGACATAAAGAGGATTTATTTAAAAGCTAATAGATAATTTTCAAAGGGATTCTCATGGGAGTGCCAAAGGAACAAGCTTAAGGAGGTCCACATAAATGCCATGTAAGCACTAAAGGATAATCCTAAGATTTGGTGTGCCTAAAAAGATAGGATTTTCATAAGTGGTGCCATACATAAAATTTGAGACATGAATACATTTATGAAATCCATCACCTTCACCATTAAAGCCTCAAAAACCATATTAGACCAACTTAAAGCCCTAAACCTTGACTTAAAGCCTCAAAACTTGACTGTTAAGGATATAACTACATTAAGCAAGCTCAAAGTGTCATCTTGAACATCAAGACTAGTCATACTCCTAGGAAATTGAGATCATGGTAGAAACAAGGCAATAAATGAAAGAAGTGATAGACATGTATCTATCTACAGACCATAAAGGTAGATGCTTTAGAGATACTAAATTGGATACAGGGGCATTAGCCAATGACATGAAGAATTGGTCCAATATTTTCTTTGTAATTAAGGAGATCCAACCTCTATCATCTAATGAGAAAAGTGTGGAAGTCACCAAGAGGAAGTTTGAGGACCTAGTTACAATTCAAATGAGAGGTCTTCATCAAACTGCTGTTAAACTTGAGGTATTGCATTGCATTGATATCTTTGTACCCCTATTTGTTGATTATAGAATAGATAATGATTAAATCATCAAAAAAGGGTCAAATAGAATTGCCTATATTACCCCAGTAGCTTTTGAAGGCTACTACAAGATCCCTAGAGGTCACATAGACCTCTCCTCCATCAAAAAATAGACTACCTAGCATAATCTAGATGCTATCCTGAGACCTTGGTTAATCCATGATGGTAAAATATATGTAAAATCCATGATGGTAAAATATACTTCATTTAATTTAGAGAAGGAATTAGGATCATTATGACCCTATTGTGCAGAGCTTTAAGGGTAGCCACCACAACCTATGTTGACCCCAGATGGGTTTCCTACATATATTTCATGGTGGAAGAGAAGTTAAATCCACCTATTAGAGAGTTGATTAACATCTAATTAGGGAGACAATTTTATGGAATTAAGAGAAGGACAATCCAACAATTCACCATGATGTCCTATCTATTGGACTCATTAATGGCATCCACTCATATTCTTGGTGTCAAGAATTGGTCCTCCCATAGTAAAATTACCATTTCTCATCACTATGTGAAGTTACACATCTTCAAGTATAGAGTTCATATGCAGTTCATTTATGATTTTATATACCCAAATTTGGTCAAGAATATCATAGGTAATCCCATGCCTAGGATGCACCCTCTTGTCAATAAGTATGTTGAACTCAT
>JARHVA010003425.1:600000-957500 GCA_037957365.1 Torreya grandis | reverse complement strand
ATAAGAATGTACAAAGGTTGGATAAAAGAGAGAGGAATAGAAAGGAATGAATTCACCTCATTGTGTATGTAAACCAATACAAAACTTGGTGTGATGTTGAGTGATGTTGGGTATGTGTTATACCAAGATTAATATCACAAATGGAGTTGAGTGCTCAATTCCTTAAGGGTGGCTCAAGAATGTAAAGGTTATCCCTTTAGATCCATCATTGCCCACTATGTATTTAAGCTATGTGATCATGAGTATGTTAATCAATGTTTAGACTATGTGTCTAATCCCTTTGAGTAGGTGACTTAAGAATACAAAGGCTAGCTAGTCCTTTAGCTCCATCATTGCCCACTAAGTGTGAACTATGAACTGATACTGGTATGAATGTTTGTCATATGAGATGGCTTATGAAACCCTTGAATGTTATATAATCTAATAATGTGGCATGGATAGATAAATGTGTATTAATAACTAGGCCAATATTTTCCATTCTAAAATGTGGAGATTAGGCTTGTAAGAAAACCACTCTGAAACTAAGAACTAGGCTTATATGAAAGCCACTCTCAAATAATGCCAACCATCTATATATGGAATAAGGCACACAACTACTAAGAATAGTTATGTAATACAATGAACTAAAAATAAAATAAGGAAAATATGACACACATATTTCCCCCAATCACTGGTGTATGTAATATGGATTCTGATCTAGAATTTGTATCAACTACCCAATCTAAAATTATAAGTGAGAGCCATCATACTGTGCATGATTCCTACTATATCTAGATAATTTGAGTAAACTATACTAAAACTACCCAATATAAATTAAATTGTAGCTAAAAAAATTGTAATTGACCTTACCTTTCTATCTATTTTTGAAAATTTTAGGTTTTCATCTCTTTGGACATGAGCGTCAAAAAGTGGACATTTTGGTGTTTGACACTGTAGTCCAAATATGACACTCTTATCCTTTACTATTTTTTATTATTATTCTATATTTTCCACTATTTTTTTAGTTTGTTTTGTGTGTTTTTAATTTTGATTGTTGTTCTGAGTGGCCTAAAAATTGATTTTGACAGTAGAAGGCTCTGATCTCTATGACAAAACCCTTATTTATTACCCCCTATTCTGAGGGTGGGAATGAAGACCATAAAATTAATTCCCTTAGAATAATAATCCCTAAAAATGTGTTATGCTATAAAACACATGATATAGTAATGATAATCCAAAAGATGTCTCAATAAATAACATAGTTTGTATTGGAGATTGTTAGATCAATAGGGGTATGCCTAGACAGATGTAACAATGTAGTATCATGTGTAGTATACTAAAATAAAATTTTAAATGTGGTTAGTTTTCAAGGAGAAATGGAGCATGATTTCCATCATGGCATCCAAGAAGGCAAGATAATTCATGATGTGGATCATGGCATTACAAACAACTGAGAAGCAAACAAGTAAACTAGCATGCAAGGAAAGAATCAAGAAGCATACAAAACAGGCCAAGGGGTTAAGAAAATAATGAACATGGGAAAATGTCAATAAAACCAAGAAAGCAAGTATAAAATGCATGTTCTAATGCCCACATACACATATAATTGTAAACAAGCAAGATTGGCATGAGGGCCAAAAACACATACAAGGGTAGAAGTAAAGAACATTGGTAAATTTCCTAAAGCACACATGTAACAAAATAGAAACTAAGAAATGCAATCACATCTAGCTACTCAAATCAAGAAAGGAAGGCATGTAAATTATATAAATACTATCACACCTAACTAATCAAAGAAATAAATGAAATTATGCAAAAATGTAGTACAAGACTAGGTAGATGCTAATAAATACACAAGTGGTATATACTAGTGAGTGTCGATAGAATAGTCTATGTAAGCTGGTAAGTAATGTGCATCAAAATGATAACTAGAGTGTGTGGTTTATGAATGATATAACCTAGATGTAGTCATGTAGAAGATGCCCTTGATTAGTAGATATATTGATGTATGTCTCGAATGTAGATTTAGGATGCCCCCTCAATGGGTAAAGTGAAGCAATCAAGGATTTGGGTGTCACTGCAAACACTCAAAAAAGATCAAGTGAAGCATGGTAATGTAGATAAATTTACAAACAATAACATAGAACAACACAATGTAAGTTTAGCATGGTAGTATAAATATAAATCATGGATAATATATATAATTGAAATTTTTTTGGTATTTTGAGTTATTTGAATGGTTTTGTATTTTGACATGTTATATTATTTTTGGTATTTTGAAATATTGTATTGTTTTTGGTATTTTTAAATAAGTTATGTATAAGTAATCATAAGGAAGATATGTACAAGAAAGTGAAAAGAAACTATGTATAAGTAAGTTGAGAAATTATGTACAAGAAATACTGAGAATAAATGATACTAACTGATTAGTCTCACAAGAGACTCCCTATTATGTTATCCTATATTAAGGAGAGGGATCATGCATGATCATGAAGCAAGATGGAAGGGCTAAGACTGTGATTCTAAAAGCTGTGTATGTTATAAGTGATTTGAAATATCTATAGTGTAAACTAACTGTTGGATTCCCCTATAACTCTGAGAAATGGATGTAACTATGGGGCTCTTAGGGACCCATATATTAGTATAAGAAAATTTCTAAAAATGTGCTCTATGTGTAGAGGCATGAGACCTCAATGATACTACCCTGGGTGTGAATATTGTAGCTAGAAACTATCTAAAGTCCTAAAACTATCACTGATGTAGTGGTTTCTCTAAGAGAGGCCTCCATGGAAGTGTATGAACTCTCTGTGCTGGCGAGGGAGGCCTTGACTATGTCTAAATCTCAATTGGAGGAATATTTATAACTAGTGGAGGATCTAAAACTATATTGAAAGGGGTGTTAACCTAAGTGAAAAAGTTATATCCATGGGTGTAATCAACCTACCTATCTTCAAAAATCTAGGTGATATCATGTACCTCATGATCTTTTATAGGCATAGAGCTGATAATAGGTGTGGGATAATATTTAGGTGAACCAAGTTTGAAGGGAGGAGGAATATATATATATATATATATATATATATATATATATATATATATATATATATATAAATACTAGTGTTTTCTTGTGTTTAGTAATGATATGGA
Organism: Torreya grandis; assembly: GCA_037957365.1. Classification (NCBI taxonomy): domain Eukaryota; kingdom Viridiplantae; phylum Streptophyta; class Pinopsida; order Cupressales; family Taxaceae; genus Torreya; species Torreya grandis. The sequence goes on along the minus strand of JARHVA010003425.1, from coordinate 954,374 downwards.
AATACTCAAAAGTAGCTAAAGAGTTAGATACATCTAGGTAGAAACCACGTATGTGGGATGAAATGCATGTGATTGGAGTTATAAGTTGTATAATAATATGATTATAAAGAACATTCCCTATGATAGATAACAAACAAGGGATAGAGAGAATGGAACTTTGCACTAATGCATACAAAACTTTGACTTGTAACATGACATTTCTAACATGTTTATCAAGATAGAGATGAAAATTATTTTGTATGAGAGAGAGAGTATGCAAAAGAAATAATGAAACCTTGTATTAAATAAAAGTAAAAATTTCTTTGAAGGAGAGGGATCTTAACATGTTTAGCAATAAAATTCTTAATATCATCCCATATTATAAAAATTAAGCTTGAAAGTGAAAGAATGAAGCTTTGCATTAACATATAGTAAACTTCATCATTAATGTACATGATAGGACCGAGTATGGACTCCTTATTATTTGCAATAATTTTTTTTGAAATAAGTGAGATCCATTTTTGATTTTATGTAAAATCTAGATCACTTGTGAATTAATGTGATAAAATAATATTGAAACCGATTTAGATGTAAGGTGATACCTCAAGAAGAAAAGGGACCTAGTATATTCAACTAGGGTTTGAAAGAAAATGATTTTTAAAATTACTATGGTGAATTTTAAAAATTTAATCTAAAATTATGATTTATATATGTAGGAAAAATCAAAAGCATATTGCTAAAATTAGTAAGGAATTTTCCCTAGGGTTTTTAAGGTTTTTGTATGCAATGAAGTAATTTGGGTTCACCAAATGATTTAACTTTTTTGGGAATAATAGAGTTTTATTCCTATTTTAGTTAAGTGTCTGGATTAATAAATCAATACAAAATATATCAATAATTATAGTCCTGATTTGCATTATTATTTGTTTTGTAAGTTTGGTCACCTCCTTTGTAAATGAGCTTTGAGTGGGATTTTAAAGGGAACAATTGGTCATGGGTCAGATGTATTCAAACTAGGCCAACCTAATTAAGGATAACAATCAGATGAAAATGACTATTGGGACTTAAAGTGCAAAAGGATAGGAGCACCAAAAATGGGACACTTTGGTGCCTAATGCTATAGTCTAAATGGGGCACTCCTATCTTATAGGCTTAGGACCTAAGAGAATAGGATTGGCATAGGGAGTATTATCTGGTTGAGGTGGAATCAAGTTTAGAAGGTTTTGGATGACTGGTAATGAGAAAAAAGGTGTCTATAAGGGTTGCAAGAGCATGCAAAAAGGACCTATGGATGGGGAGTCATAAGCCACACTCAAACTACCAATTTGGACATTTTATATGACTACATTTTCTTTGTTTTTGTCTCATTAAGTGAAATTTCTTTTTCATTACAAATCATTAAAAATTGAAAATAAAAAGGGAAAAAATATTTTCCTTTCTTTTAAAGAGAATTTGTCTTTCTATTTACCTTTTTTTGAACAAATATAGTTTAAGTAAGTGGCTTAACTTATAATTTAGTCACACTCTTTTCACACACAAACTGAATCACAATAATCATAAAAAATTGCAATCAAACAACTCCTACCCAGGTAGACCCACTCAGATTTCATCACCAAGGGGAAAGCTGACTTGGTATTATGGTCAAGTATAAATAATTGGCTATTAGTACATATAATAAGTGCCTAATACCCTTATCATTGTAGGGTCATGAAGTGAGGGGGTAGGCCCCAATATTAAGCCATGTGTTTCCACCAACATAAAATTGTGCCTCATTGTACCTTCTAGTATATCAAGGTTCTTAGCCTTAAACCAAACCTGAAACCAACCATAGATTGTCATTTCCTAGGACTTTCATTAATCTATCTCCCCTTCACATTTTAAAAGTTTTTAAACTAAAAATCACTTATGTTCATTCAAATCAGAGTCTGTGCTTTCCTTCACTAAAAAAGAAATAATAAAAAAGAATCATGTGTTTATTCTTTATCTTTATTTCTTTAGTACTCCATGGTTTTGGCATGACAATAATCTCTCCAATAAATAGAGTCACCCCACTTATCTTCCTCTTTGATGTGGAAAAATCATTGAGTCCCCCTACCTCTCTTGATTCTATCAAGGATGGTATCCCTTAGTTATACTATCAGGATGATCCAAATTTTGCTAACATATTAGACAATGATATGATCCATATAGATCCCCATTTCTCCCCATGGTCAAACTTCCCACTCTTTCTATGGCATGACCCTAATTTTTTACCCACTACATCTCTTAGGTTTAAATACTGGCACCACTCAACCACTAGATATACAACCACCCTTAGTGTTTAGTAGTCTTACCACCACTATTTTTCCAACACAAAATGACACTACACCACCACAAATAAGTAACCCACCACCATCTCACACACTTAAAAATCTAGTTGTCTCTATTCTATCGACCCTCCCACCTATCCAAACCCATGTCACATTGAGTTATACTATGTAACCTCCACCATCCACATAACATATCCCTATAGGTCAAAACCTTTAATAAGAAATACCCATAACTACACAATACCAAATTCATACACAACCCCTTATAGGTATTTATCCTAATCCATACCTATATCAAAACTTGCCTTTGTTATTCCCTCAATATATTGTTGTATCTCAATTGATTATCACCATGTCCATATGGTACCCCCTTACACAACCTCTCCCAACATTAGTTCCTCCATATTAATATTTACAATATAATTTTGTAGGAGGCATCCCTTAGTATTATGCCCAACTCAATCTCACGAGGATCCTCATGGAAAGGATGATGAACTTAGAGTCTTCTACCTTAGGATAGAAGAACATGCTTACGTATGAATAGATTCGCAATGATCCAATCAACCCTGACATCCCTATCCATCCATATCCTGTGTAATGGGATCTTCCCAAATTAAAAAAATTTCAAAATAATGAAGATCCCCAACAACACATTAAGTCATTTCATCACGTGTGTTATCTCATTTACCATGATGATGCCCTTATTTTAAGGATATTTCCTATATCACTCATATGACTAGATTTAGACTGGTATAGTTCCATCCCTTAGCAATCATTATTTTCCTTTGGGTAGCTAGATAAAATTTTATTAGATCACTTTTTAATAAATAACACTAGGAAAGTAACTAGTAAATCCCTTTACACCATCAAGAATTCAAATATGAGTCTATTGCAGACTTTATTTCTAGATGGCAGGTCCTTATAAACTATCTAACCTTCTCCCTACCTCAACTAGAACTAATCGAACTATTTTTAAGATCATGTCAAAAACATATATCATCCAAATTACAATTCTAATCATATAAAAATTTCAATGAGGCCATTACCATGGCTCAAAAATTAGAAATTTGTGCCTTAAAAGAGGGAAAAGTGAAGTTACAAAACAAAAAATTCAAACTAAACCCTTCCAAAGGAAACAATAATTTGAATCCAAAGGGCACAAATAACACTATTATGCTAAAATTAGATTCCTCATCCATAATAAACCAACCAATATCTTCTCAAACACAATTTTAAATAAACTTATTGAGGTTCCCACCTAAGCAATACACACCTTTAGGCTAGTCTTACACTAATATCTTATACAAACTATTAAAGGTGATAATCATTGAGCTTCCTCATATCAGACATGTTGATAACTCTTGAGAAAATTTTAGATAGTAAAAATAAAGTGATTTTTATACTTACCATCATGTACCTGGTCATGAAACTAATAGGTGCCAATATTTCAAAAGATTATTGTAAAACCTCATTGATTGAGGGAAGCTAAAATTAGATAATCTAAATGCACCCCAAAATTAATCTATAAACATATTTAGTTAACCATTCCCTAACCATCCATACTCATTTAACTCCATACAAACAAATATAGGGGGCACCTTGGATCAAGGCACCCATGTCATAAACAACATCCATGATCAACTCTTACTAAAGGAAGTTGATAGTATGATTGAATCAACTTCCACCTCAACCCAAATATTGGATCTCTTTACAAGGGATGCCTTTGACTCATTTTAATCAACCAAAACTATTTCTATCATCTAATAGAGTCTCCCAAGCCTCATTTATTGGGATCCCCCACAAGAAGGATCATCTAAACATACTGACATTCACAATAAAAATAGGAGGATAAAAAGGACTTTCATTATCCCCACACATGGAATAAATTCTTGGGTATACCAAAAGGTAAAGTATTAAAACATCCACCCATAAGAATCAAACTTCCTAGAAATGAGGATCATTATAAAGATAATTTCATGACCTATAATTGCATTTAAAAAGGAAATATGGCCATGCCCCAAGAAAAAACTAAACCATCCATACTAGTGTCACATCCTTCCTCAAAACTGAAGATCTCAATCATATAATATTCTATCAAGGGGTCTAAGTTAGTTTAAAATCCTCCACTGATAATACCCACACCAAAAAATCACTTTAACCCAATATAATTTGGTTACCCCAAATACTTAACTAAAGCACCATTACCACCCATTAAAACTAAGCATACCCTCCATACGAAAAAAAGGAAAAAATTAAGGTAAGAATGATTTAGTAATAAGTTCCTTGAAGGGTAACAAACCTACCCAATATCCTTTATGAGGATCTTATGATATTTTCCTTAACTAACTTTTTACAAAACTCTCTAGTCATATTTCCTCCCATCAAACCAAGTAATCCCTATGTCCAAAAACCCACATGGTATAGGGAAAATAAATTATGTGCTTATTATAGGATACATGGAAATCATACTAATAAATGTAATGCTATAAAGTTCATGATTAAAAAAAATTTAGATGAGGATGATTTCTTAATTGAAAAACATGATCCCCTCTTTGATCCTAAAACTAAAAATATCCATGATACTACTGTAGTAAACCCTTGAAAAGGTAAATAAAAACAAGAATAAAATAGTAAGATTAATGACATCAACTATGTTCTTAATCAACCCTTGGGACCCTAGAAAATGAAATAAATTTGGGACTTCAACAAATCCCCCATTAATTTAGATTCGCATAATAAACATAACAACCTAGTCTCAAATGTAGGATACCAAAACCCAAAAATTGAATAAATACAAAGTGTCAATAGCTAAAGTCCCTACCCCAATCATAGAAAAATATAAATCCTTCACTACCAAACCTAAAGTATCCATTTTAGGAAAGGCTCAAAATAACAATTCTTTAAAACTTATACAAATATTGGTTCTAAATCAGCTTCACCAAAATCTTGTCAAAATGTCCCTCTATAAACTAATTGATAATTACCCTCAACATCATTAGGTAATGATAGATGCCCATAAACCTAAAAAAGTATAACCTAATGAACCTCAACCAATTTCATCATTCATTAGAGCATTACATATGGTTTAATCTTTTAGTTTTAATGATTTTGAGATAATTCCCTTGCTATCCAAATACTAGGATCCACCCTTATTTGTCATATCACAAGCTAATCAAAATTGAATCAAAAGAGTAATGATTGAAAATGGTGTTAGTATTAATATTATTTACTTGTATGTGTTCAAACAATTATAACTTTTATAAATGGTTGTATCTCAATCTCTAGTAATATTTCAAGTTTGTAATGATACAGTGCTCCTACATTAGGAACTATTATCTTTCCCATCTAAGTAGGCTCTCAAGTTCTTCATGAGTTTTTATGTCATAGAAGGATAATTTCAATACAATTTCCTCTTCAGGTGACCTTGGATATTCATTATGCAGTGTGTCTCATCCACTTTAAAATGACTCTACATCCATTTAAAACCTATAATCTCACCTTTAGACCTAATGACATTTTACTCCCCTAAAAATCATGAACCATCACCATAATCCAATGAATCATTGACTAGTTCAACAATAAATTCATCATGAATATCTGATAAGGATCCTTTATATTCTATAATAGGAGAGTACCAAGTACTAGCACTTAACACCCTTCCCACTCCTCAAAAATATGGGCATCTTGATAAACAATGTGAATTCTATCCTAACCTTGGGGACGTTATTTTTGGACCCATTTTATTATAGACTCATTTGGTATATGGATGGATGGATCGATCATACTCATATCTTGATATCCCATCCCAAACCAAACCATTTTCCTCAAACTTCTCATTTATAGATAAATTGCACTTTGTTCACATGTATTTTCAAAGGAAGGGATTCGACATAGGATGATACAAGTAAGGACCACACAATGTTACATTAGGAGATTTTATAAAACCACATGAAAAAAATGTTTTGGGATTTAAAAAAACTCCTAATGTTATTTTTGAAATCACCCCCACATTTGATCCTAAATAGAATCTCATAGTGTCATCCTTTAACATTCTCCTTGAAATGGATGATGTTGTGTCCATCCTCCCAAATGTTTTTTTAGTCAATGTGATAAACCTATAATATTTAACCTATCATAGTAATTGAAAAAATAAATGCATCCCCCTTACCTTTGCTAATATGGTAGAATACTCTCCTACTATTCCAGTTCTTCAATGTCAAGATGATGAGTCTATCTTGACTTACTTAGGCACTAAGGACTCACATTTACATAATTATTTTCTATCAAAAACATATAAATTGATAAACAAAGATTTCATAGACCATTATGATCACCAAGAATTCACCACCTTCTTGGTAGATCATAGCGATTCTTTGACTTGGTCATATAATGAAATGCCAAGTATTGACCCTCCATTGTTGTTTACAATATTGTCACTATCTAGGAAGCTAAGTTGATGAATCAAAAGCTAAAAATGATGCATTTTCACATCATGATCTTAGTCAAGGAGGCTATTCAATGCCTCTTATCTATCAATTTTATTCAACCAATTGATTACCCTTAATGGGTGTCTAATATTGTGCTTATCACAAAACCCATGGGGGGTCTATGTCTTTGTACATATTTACAAGACCTAAAATTTGCTTGTCACAAAGACAAATTTCCTCTTCTTAACATTTATCAACTAGTGGACCTAATGGTAGGTCATAGAATGTTATCTATCATGGATGGATTCTTTGGATACAATAAAATCCTTATTTCTACAAAGGATCTGCATAAGATGTATTTTATTACTCCTTGGGGTTTTTTCTATAGGGTTATGCCCTTTTAACTAGAGAATGTGGGAGCCACCTACCAAAGAGATATGACTTATATATTTCATGATATAATACATAATATTATTGAGGATTATGTGGATGACCTTCTTAGTAAATCATATATCCAAAAAGACCATCTCTCTATTCTCAAAGTAATCTTTGACTATTTATTCCAAATCCATGTCTACCTTAATTCTAAAGAGTGTGTTTTTTGGGTCTTGAATAGCAATATTTTAGGTTTTATCATCTCCATCCATGGTATATAATTTTATCCTACTAAGATTAGGGATATCATAGATATGCCACCTCCATCCAACCTTAAGCAACTCTTAGCCTATAGGGAAAATTTTAGTCTATTCGACACTTTATCTCCCAACTATTTGATCATTTTTAACTATTTCATTACCTTTTGAGGAAGGATACTTGGTTCATCTATAATTCTAATTGTTAATAATCCTTTGAATATCTCCAGATAAATCTCCTCTCCTTACCAGTTCTTATTCTTCCTAAGGAAGGGAGACCTTTCTTCTTGTATATTTTAGCCATGGATCATGCTCTAAGGTCTATGCTTTCCCATAGTGATGAAAAACATAGATAAAAAGGAATGTATTACATAATTTGTACTCTCATTGAATATAAGACACACTATACATATCCATTAAAAAAAATTATTAGATTTGGTTTGCATAGATTCTAATATTCACCACCATCTACTTAATCAAAAGACCTACGTAATTATGAACATTAACCACCTCAAGTTCATACATTCAAAACTTTACCAGAATTAGTATATGTCTAGGTGTATCATGATTTTCATAGAATTTAATCTAGAATTTATTCACTAGAATTTAACTAAAAGCCAAATTATCACTGATTAGTTAGTTGAGGCACCTCTTATAGGTGGTCATCCATCTAATTCTGAATTCCTAGATGAATATATCACTTCCACATCCCAAGTATATATTAATTATCAAATGACTTTATTATTTGATAGATCAAAGTGTGAACATGGAGGAGGTGTTGGAATTATTATGATACCTCCTAAAGGTACTATTATGCCTTTATCCTTCAAACCATATTTTGATTGCACTAATAATATGCAAGAGTATGAGGCCTTAATTATAGGTCTTAAAAATGATTTAACCCTAGGTTTAGGTCACTTTCTATCTATGGAGATTCTCATTTGGTTATTAATCAAATCAATGACACATATTAGCTTAAGAAAAATGTCCCCTAGAAATACAAAATATAAGTAAACCAACTATTAACCACTTTACATTTTGATGTCATCCAATCCACCCATCGATTAAATAATAAATTTGTGGATACCATGACTTCTTTAGCTTCCTTTATCCCATCTTCCCCTAAATAATCTAAGATTTTATGTGCTAATCCAAAAAATCAATCAACCATATTTTACCATAACTGATTTAGCTTCTATCCATAATGTGGAAGAAAATCATTTAGATCTATGGTACAAAAATATGTTTGATTACCTATCTAAAGGTATTATCCCTCCTAATTTATCTAAGAATGCTAACAGTGCTTTTCAACAATAGACCAATAGTGGTGTTTTATATAAGAGAGGATTCAATGGTTTACTCCTTCGATGTCTTTATAACTTTGAAGCTACTCTCACAATCTAAGAAATGCCTGATGGGCTATGTGGGGGACTTTGGTGGCCTTTATGTTGATAAGAAAATTCTCTCAATAGGTTATATTTGACCCACTCTATATTGAGATTGTTGTGAATATATCAAGAAATGAAATGTCATCAACATGTTAATCTTTCACACATCCCTATTAACACATTGTAAGTGGATCACAAATTTTATCCATTTTCTCAATGGGGATTAGATATTATAGGACAAATTAATCCTAAATCTTCCCAATGGCATAATTTTATCATTACTACCATTGAATATTTAACTAAATGGGTGGAGTTTATTCCCCTTGTTTTGACTAAAGAAGATAATAATATTGTTTATTTTATTAATCATCATATTATCTATTTATTTAATTTACCTCATAAGATAATTATAGATAATTGAAAATACTTTAAAAATAGAAAATCCTAGAGTGTATTCAAAGGGAAATGCAACTGATCTATAAATCAATCCTAGCTCAAAGAAGATAAATCATTATTACACTTTTGATTGTTGATACATTAGATATTCAAGGTCATGACAAAGATGGATCCACTAGACCTATCCAAGGGATATCTTACCATAATGATATCATGAGGGAGGGTTCCAAACCCTCTATTCAATTGAAACTATGCAATAACCCTAACTAGGTCCTATGTTTTCATATTCATTAAACTAATAACAAGTTTAATCTAGTGCTCACCAAATCTTATGGCATAAAATAAGGGTTTAGTAAACATAAAAATAAACATGCATAATATAATCATAATTAACCTATGTATAGGTAAAACTCTAATGCATGAAGAGAGCAATATATTTAAAAGCCATTACTTATGCTACTTTTATCTAGTAAAGAGAGGAACAAAGTTAGAGATACTTACCTTAAATATGAACCCATCGATACTCAATCTCTCACTTGGCCAAAGGTGCTTTGCAAAAGGTTGTTTTGGTTTGTAAGGATCACTAAGAAAGGCCAAAGCATCCAAGACTTTTCCACAAAACAAGATTCATCTCTAAGTAGAAACTCTAAGCTAAGACTCCTCAAGTAGAATAGCAAAAGAAAAAATTGTAAATAAGTACAAATGAATAATTAACTCTTTCCATATATCTAATAATAATGAATTAATGTGTTTATATAGATGAATCTAATCTTAATCCTTTTAGAAAGTTTAGGCTAACAAGGTTGACCCAATCGACCTTGTATTATTATTGACAAACACAAATTAGGTCCCAATCTAGGTCATCCAGGGACCAACTTAGACCCTAAATAAGTTTAATTAATTAGAGTACAAGGTTCATTGGGATGACAATATAACATAAACTATTAAAATTTATTTTAGGCTAGGGAAGGGCTAATGAAGGAAAAAAATGACTAGAGAGGGTGAAAAAAAGAGGAAAAACTTAGGGGAATGTTTTTAAGAGATGATTGGATTGATAATAAGTAGTAGTAGATAGAAAACAATCATGAAAAGAACCAATGGTCTGCCCACCCCTTAAGGCATGTACTTATATATATTGAGACTCGATGGGTTCCTACAAGATAAAAAGCATCAGTAACTGATAAAGTTTGAAAATATTATGTGTATACATATGCCCCGCTCGAATCTCATCACGTGTCACTCAGGTGAAATAGTTGATGTTGCTTCGAGAAATAAGATAAAAAAAAATAATGCTGAAGCTAAAAAATATGCAATATTTTTAAATCAAAAATTACTAAAATTTAAATGACTTAAAGGGAAATAAATGAAAAAGTAAATGTATACATACCTTGAATTACCTTTATCATTGTATGGTTGTTTTTTGTGTTTTTATTTTCAATCATGGAGGGTGGAGAGACTATTTTTGACAATTTCAAGGATACAAAACTAAAAATAAAAAATAAACAAACACAAGAAAGCCAAGATAACTAATGCTATATGGATGGGATGTACTTGGAAATTTGGCAAGCTGGTATGACAAGTGCTATGTTAGACCAAAAAGCCAAGTCAAATTTAGAGTAAATTAGGTAACCAAAAAATCCAAGGCTACTAAAGACCAAAAAACTCAAATAGGTAAACCTTAAGTAAGAAAGGCAAACTCACAAGTCAAACTAAGGATACATGTCAAAAAAGATGGTAATCAAACATCAATGTGTAATTAGTAATGATCCTTACTTAAAAAAATATGGGAAAATAAATGGTAAAATAAAATTTATGAGTAGAATAGTAACAATCCTTGCTCAATCATCAATGGAAAAAGTACATGAAATTATAAATAGACTCAGGGGTCTACAAAAAGGGTATTACAATAATAAAAAGTGGAAAAACTAGTCAAAGTAATGATGGGATGTAGATTCATGGTGTAAAAATAATCCATAGTCACTCAAACATATTGTTTGGTTTGAAAGATAGATAAAATTGAAACAAAGTAGTGTAAACATGTTTTTAAGATGTGAAGAATAAGGAATATAGAAGAAGGGAAAACATATTTAGAATAACACTTTCATATCAAGGGGAAAAATGAAATGGGTAGAGGAGGAAATGAAGGAAAAACCAAGGTAGAAATCTTTATCAAAGTCAAGACACTTAAATTAGGTTTATAAAAACAAGAAGACTTTTGACCTTAAGGACTCTGAATAACTTATCCTAGCCACACAAGTCTTAAATAAAAAAATGCAGTAGGTAGATCATCCCATGAAGGCTATACACATGAGAAGTAAAATGGACCTACCTTCCCAAAACATGTTCCCCATTCTTTAGGACCCCTTATATAGCTATCAGTCTACTATGAAAATTAGGTAATTACATGAGAAAGTAGGTATCACCATCGAGTTTGTTGAATTATCCTATTTAAATATACTTGTATACCATACCCCAATGGACCTCAGATCTATTATGAGGCTAAATGTGGAGTTTGAGCTTTGATTAGAGATAGGAAATGTGCTTATAATCATATCTTTTGGTGTGATTTTAACTTTTAAAATTTGTATGTTGCTTTTTGTATATCATTTCCTTCTATTTTAAATGATTTGGCTTTAACTTTATTGATGGATTTTTCTATTCCTTCTCCATACAAATTTGTAACTCATGAGAAAAATAAATCCAAAGAACCAAAATAAGGGACTAAGGTTTCCAGAAAGAGAATGGATGCAGAGGGTGAGACCCATGTAATTATCCTACAAAAATTTGTAGTAGGATATCATATATAAATCATGATAAAAAGGGTAAGATTTAGGAAAAATACGTCTTTAAGAATTGTGCATTGGTGGGCTATTTGAAAATATGGCCTTGGTTAGTTTGAAGGTGAAAGGTTCTTGGACCAAGAATGTCGTTGACTAAATAAGGGCCCCATAATTTTTGAGTGTATTTACCTTTATTATCATGAGTGTAGTCTAGTTTAAGGACAAGATCACCAACATTAAAAGTGTGACCTTTAACTTGTTTATTATGTTGTTTGGCAATAGGGCCTTGTATTAGCAATTGTGTTACATGGCAAAAATATGGTATTCATTAAGAAGATCAAGAGCATGAAGGAGAGATTCATGTAATTCTTCATCAGGTATGATAACATGAAGAGATATATGGAGTGAAAGAAGCTCAAATTCTAATGAGAGGATTGATTCAAAACCATATACTAGTGAAAACAACGTTACCCTAGTATCAGTGTATAGGCCTAAAGAGAGGGATATAAATGAATATGCCAATCAGTATAGGTTTCATAGATAATATTTTAGAGAATTTTATTAAGATTTTTTTGGTTGCCTTAGCTTGGCCATTACATTATGGATGGTAGGGTGTGAAAATTTTGTGATTGATATTAAATTTAGCACATAGTTGTTTAACATATTTATTTTGAAGTTACCACCATTGTCTTAAATGATAGTATGAGTAATACCAAAGTGGAAAATGATTTTATTGAGGATGAATTTGGAAATGGTGGTATCAGTGACATTGAAAAGGGGCATAGCCTCGACCCATTTGGTAAAATATTATGTGGATATGATAATAAATACATGCTCATCTTGAGATCAAGGTAATTTTCCTATGAGATCTAATTCCCACATGGAAAATGACTAGGGAGATTCCATGTTTTGAAGCTTCATTGGAGCTAAGTGGATTAGATCATCATGAAGTTGGAAATGAATAAACTTTTTTTCAAATTCAATGGCATACTTTTCAAGAGTGGGCCAAACTTATCCCATACATAAGCATTTATGGGTTGTAACATGTCTTCTATAATAACCACTATAAACTCCCCCATGTGATTTTTCAATAAGAGGAGGAACCTCTTATTTTATAACATAGAGGATTAGGGTACTATTATACCCAACACACCCCCATTTCTAAAAATGAGGACCCTTATTCAAATTCTATAAATTTGTGCTATAAGTTAGATATTCCACTTGATCATGAACTAATATTGAATACATTTTGTTGATCTAGTTTACATAGGTTTTTTAACATATAATCTTTATTTGACTTTATCTAATGTTTCTAATGTTTGATTCTTATGTTTCCATGTTTCAGGGTTAAGGGGGTCTCATTTATTTGAACACAACCTAGGGGATTTATACCTTAATGCTAAATTGACTCTTTATTTTGATTAACCCATGGTATTTTATTGATTAAATTGAATCTATATTTTAAAAAATCATGTTAAAACCTTGGCCTATTTTATTTAGCCTAGGTAATTTTTTGAAATAAGTGTTAGAGGTACAAACCATTAATATGGGGTGGTGAATTAGTGGGCCCAAATATTTCAAATTAAATTCCAATCCTTTAAAACTTATTAGAAAATTAGCATATATTAACTTGATCAAACAACATCAACAAGAGAACTCATTAATTCAATGCATACACAAGATCAAACACACATCACATAGTTCTTATGGGAAACCCACATCGGGAATAAAACCCACTCTCAAGCCTATAACACATGGACTACGTTTACTATAATAAATAACAAACAAGATACTAGTCAATTCCTTTAGACCAACAAACCTTAATCATATCCTCCTGACCAAAGGCCTTTACTGAAACACCTATTTCACAAGAATCAACTTCCCCTAATGAAGATCAAGTCCTTTAGACCCTCATTTGAACACCTCAACCTTATAATTTATGTCTTCAAAACCTAATGATGGATCTCTGGTAACATAACACCTTTTACTTCTTCTTACACTCACAATTCATCCAAATCCACCTTTTGGATCAATCCACACTTCTCTACTCATACATAATCAAAAAACCTATACGAGCAGTATTATGTCATCATAAATATGACATACAAGTCATACACACCATCATAAACCTACTCTTCCCTTAAAACCATTCATTGGCCACACACAAAATTCATCTTGCCTTCACTCACCATACATAATTTGTCAAAACAAACTCTTGAGCATACTCACTCATTCTACCTCTTCTAGGCTTATTAAGTCCAATGACCTATGTGATAATCTTCATCACCTTGCTCAAAAAATAATTTATAATCCTCTTCACTCTCTACTATTCCTCACTGACCCACACCTTCTCTTTCAAATGTTCCCTCCTTCACTTGGCTCCACATTCGCATAATCCTTCATTTTAAGAACCTACTCACAAGTCTTCTCTAAAGTCTAGAAACCAACACATTTGATTTAACCATATATAGAGAATTCATGAATTAATAAGATCACAATATTTATTTTTGGCCACAAAACATTACTTCACCCTTAAGGCATATAACATGGGTCATACTTAAGCACAAGATATTTTTAAATATGCCTAAGTCACTTTTAGGTCCTATGGATACCCATTCATCTCTTTGACACTTCTTTGAGTAAACTAATAAACAAAAAAACACTTTCTCAATGCATGGAGCCATTCCACATGATCTATATGTCCTCTTTAAGTTCCAACAACTATCATAGTACCCTTTTTCTTAAGCATAATTTACTCAAAAAATATTTTTGTACACATAGTCACCATGAATGAATACATAGTAACATTTATTCATACTACATACGATTGCTCAAAAACTAATAATGCAAATATATTACCCTCATATATTATAAAACATTATATAATATCTAACTCATCATTAAACATCAAAACAACATTAAAAAGAGCTCAATTACCTTTCTCAGGTTACTTGAAAAACATTCACAAACACATAGTCAAATTTGAATCTCAATATATTTAACTTACACAATTTTAGATATTAAAATATATATTTATAGATGCACCTTTTAGTCCTATAATAATTTTATTTTCACACCATGAGCAAATTCTATATAGATCAAAAGATACGGCCAAAATACAGAGCATTGGTTTTTCCTTTGTTAAATTCAAATATTCTAATAAAAATGGTCACAGTTAAACCTCAGTTACTTTGATTTCATCTCATGTCCTCAATAATTAGATAAATAATTCACCATATATATAATTTTAATAAAATTTACCTTTACCTTTCAACACTCATTATTGGATCCTCATCTTGACTATTTGACTTAATGCACCTCATCGATCTCATGTATGTAGCTCAATCTTTATCTATGATTGATGTTAAACATCAAACACTTATCCTCATCTTGATGATTTAAAAAATATTTTTATTAACATGATATATTTATGATTTTTTAAGTAACTTGATCATTACTTAGTTTAAGCATCAAACACTTTGACCCATTTGACTTAGTACGCACCATAGATCTAGATGTACAAACTCCCGTGAACCATTGATCCTTAGATGAAGCTCGATATTTATCTCTGCTCAACATTAAGCATCAAAAAATTTAAACCATCTCAAATCATCCTAATATATTATAGTAAACACACTCCATCTATGTTTCTCAAACTTTACCTTGTGCAAATTGTACTATGGGAACCTTTGTAATTTGTCTATAAGGTCAACTTTGCACCTTCATATCTTTTATTGTGTTTAGATACATGATCTAAAATTTAGATCATATGATATATTAACATATGATAATCCAACCATGTGAAAAAATATTCATAAAACCTTAAATTGTGTGAGATAGAACTCCATTAATTTTCTTACTCATATTTCTTTTTGCCACATAGCTAACTATGTCAAAAACTTGTCTAGGAGGCCAACTTTGAACATGCATATCTTTTGTCACACTCTAGTGATAGACTTAAGATTTTTTTCATATAAAATAAGGACTAATATGATCATAAAAATATGACAAAATCCCCCTAGATCATCCATATATATAAATGGTGACATCATCAAATTGCCTACTCAAATTTTCTACCACTGGACCCAAAATGTCTAGATGAAAACAATGATCAACCAGATAAAATACACTCATGAACATAAGAATTTAAAGAATATAAGACATCTTATATGATACATTTCACATGATAAAATCACCATACTCATCCCTAAACATCTCTAATCATTCCAAGATTGAAGATCAACCAATCCAACTTCAAGCACACTAGGACAAGCATATTGCACACTTTGTCATTGTCACTTAGTATATCAAAGTACTTCATCCACTCACCAAGACACCTCCATGACATCACCATAAAATAATGAAAACTCTCTAAAAATAAGAGTCAAAATTTATGTATGGTCAAAATTATGAGGGATCACTTTATTATATTAACATAAGACTTTATCCTAAGTCCCTTATGTCTCCCAAGAACTTTAGGCTAAGTCAATTTTATTAATCATAGGGTCCCTTTTATTATTTATTAAACCTTAGTCTAAGACCTTAGATTAAATTTTTCCTGAGCACTGACTTAATTATATTTATTTTTAGGAACCAATCATGTTTAACCTAGTGGATCAAAATCCAATGGTATGTGTTGGCTCACTCATAGATGATATAACGATGCGAGATTGCAGTTGAAAGGTCAAAGGATATAAGAGCTCTATGATAATGACAAGTGGAAACATCTCAAGAGCCTAGATAATATATCAATAGTCTAAAATATTATCCCAAGGTTAACTTGTCAATAGGTTGAAATCCCTATAGAGCTACCAAGTGGCATAACATGAGCATTTTATTTTATTTTAAAACTTATCTAAGGACTTTATCCTAAGATTCTTTTCCATGTTTATCAATATGAATAAAAACTTAGGTTAGATTTATGTCCTAATTTATTTTTTCAAAAAACCTTAGTCTATGTTTATTTACACTAAGTTATTATATGTTTGTGTTTGTAAGGAGTCCTAAATAAATGACAAGTGTCAAGATCATGTGAAGTCAAAGTTCAAGCACCAAGATCTATGGTATGTTTTAACTCACACACCTTAGATATAATGGTGTGAGATCAACATCAAAGACAAAGGATTTTGAAATAAAATATGAGGGTGATAAGTGTCACCATCATAAGAGCATTTAACAAAGATCTAACAAAGATTAATGTTGACATTTTAATGAAGTGAGAGGGTAACAAGTCTCACCATCATGGGGACCTTGTCAGAGATCCAATGTTATAGGGAGCTAAGGAAAAAAGCAAGTGGATAGATATCTATGGACCACATTAATTTATACAAATAGATCCAACAGTGTGAGATCAATGAGACTTTTCAAAGGTACAAGAGATAGTAGAAAATTGACACTTGTCATGATCTCATGAGCTCAGAGGTAATAATTGACTTTGATCTCATTTCAAGAAAGCATGAAGTATAGACATGTGTCCAAAGGCAATAGTGGTCATGTTTTAATTAAATGGATATCTTAGCATAGACACTACTACATGGACATGACACATTAGATTATGAACTAGTAATGAACACACAAGTGTTAGACTTAATCTGGTTAGCAAATATAAAAAGGAAGGCTTGGGAGTAGAACAAAAGAAGAATATAATTACTCAAGCATCTTAAATATTAAGTTTACATAGCATATTCTCTTAATATAAAGACCATACAAATCATTTCAAAGGAATTTTCTATTCTGTAAAGGTAAGGGCAACATGTAACTAATAAAAATTTAGTTTCTGTTAAGTAATTATTTTAATTTTGAGGCATTGGTAAAGGGGAACTTGTCCTTAACACATGTATAAGTTCTATTATAAATGGATAAGTTAAAGTATTTGGTAGGTTGTTATTACAGCTTGTAAGAGAAGGCATTATTCTCTAAATGTAGTTTTCATGTAGTCCAAGCTATAATTGTAAAAGTTGCCCTACTTTTTACACATATACATGTCGTATATCTTTTTCAAGGGATAACTTAAAATAATGATTGTAAGAAGAATTTTATATGGTTTAAACCATATTTAAAACTCACATTTTGAATATCACATGTAATGACTTTTCCTAGACTTGGAGGATGAGGCAACCCCTTCCCTAAGCCTATTTAAACAATTATAATCCACTAGTTAGAGGGAGTCAAAAAAATTTCAATATACAAGAGTATAAGTAATTTTGATTGTTAGTAAATGTGCTTATGTATTCTCTCTCCAATTTATATGTGATTAGACTTATCTTTTTGGTTGCATGATTCAATAATTCATAGTGTGGAAATTTGTGATGAATTCTTTCTTATCTTGATTGATATGCTAGTCTTAGATGTGCAAAAGCTATTAAAGGATTATAAAATTACATTAATTATTAGAAATTGAGTTTATTGATTCATAATTATGAATGTGTATGAGTGCTTTCTTTTGATATAGTTTTTTATGCATGTGCAAAAGATGCCTCAGATACCTCATTAGCCCAAGCCATAATCTCTTAATTAAGGGTGTACAACAACTGATCTAAAAGGAGTGACTTTTGACTAAGGTTTGTGAGTTTTCTATATTAGTATCCCCTTAGACTTCTAAGCCATATCTGACTAGTAGTGTGCAAAATATTCTTGCAATAGGCATAGGTTTTAAAAGCACTTATCCATTTAGAAACTAGCTAGAGAGACGATTCCTAAAAACATATAATCTTGTTTTTTGCCTTAACCTTCCCTCATTTTTGAGTTTATTCTAAGATATATCCACTTTATATTAACAACCAGCCACCCATCTAGCTCATGTAGGAATTCACTACCCTTTAAGAACCACACCTCCATCTAAAAACCTTGTCAACAACCTACATGCCCTACCAGCTATTCCATCAACAAGTTGTTCAAACCACATAACTAAAAATCATGCCCTAGAGTGGAGTTTACCTTCATTGAGATCTTAAAATGTTATAGGCTACCTTGTTGATTATGGTGTACATAAAAATTGCATTATTAATTCCAATGGCACTAGAAAGAGGGCCTAAAAATTTGATAATAGTAGTATCCTTTGCATAGAGTTACACTGAAGTCACCTAGGAGAGTGACCAATTCTAATTCTTAAGTTAGTTTTCTAGTCTCACCTTTGTTAAATCATAAGAGACCTAGAATTATGCTAACAACCCCAATTCATAATAATCCATCTCCTCTAATAAAGAATCCTTTACTTGTAAGGAACCCTTTACCTATTAATAAGCTAATGGCTCAAAAACCACCTTGATTAGTTGGATATAATATTGCCATCCTTGAGGATGTGCATGATTTACCTAAAAATATTGAGAAGTATCTATCATCCTTTTCTTCTTTAGGGGTAAGGATAGTGGAAGAACATATCAAATCTTTCAAAGTCGCTTTGAGATTAATGAATGTTGTTAATGAATATGTTGCATGAAGATTATTCCCTTTTACATTAATGGACGCTACTTATGATTGGTATTTAAATTTAATGAAGAACTCCATCACTTCTTGGGATGAGTGTCAAGTTGTTTTTCTTTCATAATTTAGATAGGTTACCAATCCCAACATAATATACTAGCTCTTCACTAGTATGAAGAGAGAGCCTAATGAGTCTATCCATTCTTTCAATATGAGATTTCAAAAAATGTATAATTGGGTAACTCTAGACTATAAGCCAAAGGAAGCATTACCATTAGAGATGTATAAGAATGCACTAGATTTGATTACTGTGGAGTTCTTGAGGAGAGATACTATCACTAATAATTTGGCATGGGCATTATAAGAATCCATTAATATTGATAGACAACTCAATCCTTAGGTACCCACTGTGTCCAACATCCATAACAACTTTCCCACATTGAATTTGATTTCACATGCAAGACAAAATGTACCATCATTCAATTAGAACCAATTATATACGCTACCTCCCATAACATAAAGAATGCAACCAAATATGGATTCTTGAATAATCACATGTAAAGTAATATTTATGAATAAAATTGGTAATCAACTATGTCTCCTACTACTATTTAATAAGGCATTGAATCTATGAAGGTAGAAATTGAGGCTAATCAAAAGATGGTCCAAAAGATAAGTAACAACTTCCTAGGCATGCAAAGGAAGATGGGTAATGCTAACACCCCAAATAGAAATCAAAATCCTACATTTTAGAGATACAACTAACTATTCAATAGTCCTACAAAAAATATAAAGAATCCTAACAAGCTTCTAGAGATCAACATGGTAGAAATGGCTCTTCCCAATTGGTGCAAAATTCACAATACTTCTGAGCATGGTGATCTCAACTATGTTGAATTTTACACAACATTCAAAATATTTCAAAGAGAGGTGGTTAGGAAAGACCAAATGTATAATCCACCTAAACATCATCTGGATCCTAGCCCTTTTAGCACTACCATGTTATTTTAAACTCACAAGTTTCCCTTCTAGGTGAAGATGAAAATGAGCCAAAGGAAAACATAGATGAAGTTCATGCTTTCCAACAATTCTAAAAAGGTGGATATAATCTGTGGAATAATCAACCACTCACAATGTCAACTCCTCCAAATACTACTACAATTTTGTCTAATCCTAAAGCTAGTAGCAATCCACCTCCTTCAAAAGTGAATGATTGGCCTTAAACCAAAAAACCTAGAAAGGGAGGATATAACATTATTGAAGACATGAATAAGATCAAAGAAAATACAAATCTTCATGAGTTAGCTTAGATTATCAAACAAAAAGAGTTGTTGTATAGGTCTATTACTAGAAAGACACTAATGGATAAATCAAAAGTGTCTATAGATAGATCAAAAGCATCTAACACCAATGTTATCTACAAGAGTACGACAGAAGTTACACCCTTTTTATTGACTATCAGGGCATTTGATAAGAATATTTATAATTATTTAGTTGATTGTAGAGCTTTTGTAACTATCATGCCTACTTCCATATGTCAAAATATTGGTTTTACATCAAACCCTTTAAAGAGGATAGTTTCACAATTGGATAAGACAATAGTGTTTGTAGTTGGTGAACTAAGGGACGTGCATATCTAAGTAGTCTCTAAACCATTCATTCAAATGACCATTAATATCCTATTGTTGGACATACCTAAAGGCTATAGACTATTGCTAAGTAATACTAGTCCAAAACACTCAATGAATGTTTTTCTATAGACTTTTATCATATATGTTTACCATGGAGAAGAGTTGCAAATCAAATCAAAATTGATAAAGAGTTGATAATAAAGTATCCCATCATGGAATATAATTTCAAGAATGAAGATGTAAAGTGTGAGTCTCCTATCCTTGGTATTTATACTTTTACTACTCAAAATTAAGCACAAAAGCTAGAACCCAAAGGTTTTAAATATCTATGGAATTTACACTTTGAAGTGTTAGATCCAAGCAAGGATTATGCATGAGAATAGAGTTGATTGATCCATAAGATAATTTTTTTAACAACATACATATTATAATTTCTATGCATGAATAATAGAGCTGAGTATGAGGCTTTAATTTTGGGATTACAATTTGCACTCAAGAATAATTTGAAATAGATATTAGTATTTGGTGACTTAGAACTAGTGGTCAACCAAGTTAGAAATAAATATCAATGCAAGTTGTCTTATTTGAAAAGGTACAAACATAGAACATGGGACCTGATTAAAATATTTGAGGATTTCAACATAGTTTCCCTCTCAAGAGAGAAAAATCAAGATGTCAATTCACTAACTATTATTGATGCTAATCTAGATCCCCTCTAAGAATATAAGGTAAAGAGGTTCTCCATTGAATTAGTACCTTGTCCCTTTATTGTTGATAATGTAGAAAATTTCCAAGTTTTTTTTATGACCAATAAATTATTTAGTTTCTAACCAATTCAGGGGAGTTTGAGTCCCAAATAATTGATGACAAGGATATTAATCACCCATGTCAAGAGGAATCAGACATGGGAGGTATTATCCAACTCAAAGAGAATCATATCCAAACTAGGTTGATCTCTTTGGAAAGGTCATTTGACATAGACCCTCAAGCTTAGTAACTCAGGCAACCCAAGGTCAATGAATCATATTTCAAAAGAAAAAGTATGGGAGATGAACATAGCCCACACTATGTTAATATCAGTCTTAGCTATATCCCAGAAGAGAGATAGCAAATGAAGGATTTAATCATCTACTATAAAGATTCCATTGCTTAGGCATATGAGGACTTGAAATTATATGACCTGTAGGTCATTATTTATATGATTCCATTGAATCCAGACCATAATCCATTCAAATGAAGGTAGAGACTAATCAATCCTATCTTGGAACCTCTCATCTAGAGAGAAGTGGAGAAGCTATTATGCACAAAAATTGTCTTTCCTGTAAGACATTATACTTGGGTGGCTAATTTGGTCTCAATAAGAAAAATGAATGGTGAGATAAGAATCTATGTGGATTTTAGGAATCTAAATAAGGATTCTAAAAAGGACAATTATCTGCTACCTTCTCTAGATGAGGTGATACAGATATTAAGTGGTTCTAAAATGATGTCCTTCTAAGATGGATATTCAAGCTATAATTAAGTACTAGTGCAATCTGAGGGTAGAATGAAGACATCATTTACCATGAAATTGGGAACTTATGCATATAAGAGGATGCCATTTTGCTTAATAAATAAAGTAGCAACATTTTAATGTGCTATGGATCATGCATTCAAAATATTGAAGAAAAAATGCATAATGATTTACATGGATGATCTTATAATGTTTTTAAAGCATAAGATCACATAAGTCACATACAATCCATATTTGAGAGATGCAAAAGGTTTGGTATTTTTCTAAACCAAAATAAAAGTATATTTGGAGTCACTAAAGGAAAGATCTTGGGGAACATCAACACCAAGGATGGGATCACCATTGATCTAAAGAGATTGTTAGGCCTTTGAATGTCATGCTTAAGTAGGATGTAAAAATAGAGTAAACAATTGAAAATTAAAATTCCTTCTAGGACATTAAAGATGCAATATCACAGGATCTAGTATTAATCAGTCTAGATTTCAATAAATATTTCTACCTATATCCATTTGCTTCAAAAAAATACAATTGTTATTGTTATAATGTAAAAGAAGAATGAAACTAAAAATCCAATTTTGTTTATGAGCACAAATCTAAAAGATACATATCTCAAATACTTTATGATTGACAAAAAGATTTTTGCCCTTGTCAAGGTAGTAAAGAAATTTTGAAATTACATCTTGAGGAATAAAATCATTACCATTGTGTTTGATCATGCTATCAAGATCACCATAAAATAAAATGAATTAGGAGAACATCAGTGTAAATGGATGGTGAAATTACAATATTTTGATATAGAAATCAATCCTACAAAATAGTTCAGGGTCAAGTCATCATTCAGCTCATGAATAAACCTGATGCATGCATCACCATTGAAGAGATATGTGAAGATCAAGTATCCAAAGGATAATGGTATATTGATGTCATATAGTATTTTCTTATAGGTACTTGTTCCCTAGAACTTAATAAAGAATAAAGGAGAACTTTCAGGCTTAAATCTACTCATTACATGATTAAGTAGGGAGTTCTCTACATAATAAATTATGAAGGCATTGACCTCAAGTGTGTGTCTATAGATGAAGCTAAATAAATTTTAGAAAACTTGCATCAAAAAATAGGTAGTTGTCATCCTTTTAGGAATACCACAACCCATAAGATCTTAAGAATGGGATACTAGTGGCCAACAGTTTTTAAGGATGCCCACACTCATGTGAGGACATGCCATGAATGCCAATATTTATCCAAAATAGAAGTACACACAATAATTCCCTTACATCTAATTGTTGAAGGAAGGTCATTTACCTAATGGGGTTTAGACTTCATTGGCATCATCAACCCAAGTTCCTTACCTATCCATAAATTCATATTTATTTCTACTGACTATTACACTAGATGGACTGAAGACATAACCACAAAAAATCATAGAGCACAAGATGCGATTCATTTCTTGGAAGAACATATAACAACCAGATTTGGCACTCCCATTTCTTTAGTTTTTTACAATGGACCATCTTTCATATTAGTAGAATTTACCAAGTGAGTACAAAATAACCAAATTATTATTAGGTCAGCTTCTAACCATTACCCTCAGGGAAATGGACTGACAAAATCAACCAACAAGAGTCTATTAGATGAAATTAATAAATCAATAGAGGATAATCCCATAAATTGGCATAACTTGTTAAAGTATGATCTTTGGGTAGACCAAACAAGATATAAGCAAGCCCTTAAAGCTTCATCCTATCTTTTGGTATATATATGTAGGTCTATATTCCCCATTATGGTGAAGTTACCCACTTATCACCTCATGTAAGACTACATGGAACCATGTGATAAAATCAATTAAATATTGATGGACATAATATAAATGGAAGATTTGAGGATTGAGGCCTTATAGACATTCAAAAAACATTAAGATGTGGTCAAGAGATGGTTTGATAAAAAGTGAAGGTCAAAAAATTTAGAATTTTAGATCTGGTGCTACTTTGGGATAAAGCCCGTGAGAAGAAAGGACACCATGATAAGTTTTAACCACTAGGGATTAGACCATACCAAATTTTGGAGATAATGAGAAATGATGTATTTCATTTGAAGGACTTGCAAGGCAATGATCTTACATATCTAGTCAATGGATAGGTCTTGAAGCACTACTTTAGGGTTGTGTCATCTATTGATGTTACTAAGTAACGAGGTATAGATGAATGTAGTTATAGGATTAAAGTAGTTTCTTTCTCTCTTATATTATTTTATTGATTTCATAGATTAGTTTCTTGCTCTTTTAGATTAGTTTCTTATTTTATTAGATTAGTTTCTTGCTTTCTTAGATTAGTTTCTTTCTTTCTTAGATTAGTTTCCTATTTTAATAGATTAGTTATTTTTTGGCAATCTAAATTGTGATTGATT
Source organism: Torreya grandis (assembly GCA_037957365.1). NCBI lineage: Eukaryota > Viridiplantae > Streptophyta > Pinopsida > Cupressales > Taxaceae > Torreya > Torreya grandis. The sequence continues at coordinate 929,494 of JARHVA010003425.1, read as the reverse complement.
TGACTGTAACCAAGCTAAATATCCTAACCAACTGAGCTTATAACTTGTAAAAAGGGGGAAAATTAAAATTTGGCAATTTGGGACTAGTTTATAGATTGGGCATATTTCTATGTTTTTAAGTCTTTAGGTTAGAGGTATGTAATCATGAACCATTATGAATATTGTCAAAATTCAATACTTTTACTAGGCATATGGAAGTTTCTCTCAGAGTACTTCATATAATTTTATAAAGTTTTCTTATTTTATTAGATCAAATGCATTTATCATATGAAATACATGTTGAAAATAATAATTTTGGGTATAGGTGTGGTTAGCAGGGATTTTCTGGTAAAGATTTGTTTTATAATTCTAACAGCTCATTAGGGTTCCAACTCTTCTCTTCTCATTTAAGAACAAAAGAAAAATAAAATAATAAAAGAACAAATGCATTCAAAAGAGAGAAATAAATATAAATAAAATCAAAAGGCTCACATGATGAAATAAGGTCAATTTACCATGCATCATGGTTAAAATAAAATAATGGAAAGAGAAGAAAAAGAGATTAAGGTATCTCTATCAGGGATATGGGTGCTTGGCTAGTAGTAGAGCAATGCCTGAGCTTCCCTTAATTTAATGATTTTTAATAGATACTGGAATGAAATCTATAGCTTCATTGAGCCTTTAAAAAACTCATCATAGTAAGGGTTAAATTAATTACATGTTTGACACACATAGAACCAAAAAATTGGAAGGCAAGTATGTTGTGTGAATCAACTTAGGATTCTCTTTCATGTTTCTGATTAAAGTATTTCTATGTGACATACTTCATGATTGATTCAAGGATTTATAACTAAAGTTCTGTGTCCTTGAATACTCAGAAGTATTTCCCCTATGAGTCATAATTTATTGTACCCAACACACCCCTATTTCTAAAAATGAGTACCCTTGTTCAAATTCTAAAAATTTATGATATAAGTTAGATATTCCATTTGATTAGGAACCAATATTGAATATCTAGTGTTGATCTAGTTTACATAGGTCTGTTAGCATATAATCTTCATTTAACTTTATTTAATATTTCTAAAATTTGATTCTTATGTTTCCATATTGTAGGTTTAATGGGGTCTCATTTATGTGAACACTACCTAGGGGCTTTGTACCTTAATGCTAAATTGACTCTTTATTTTTATTAACCCATGGTCTTTTATTGATTAAATTAAGTCTGTATTTTAAAAAATCATGTTAAAACCTTGGCCTATTTTGTTTATCCTAGGTAAGTTTTTTGAAATAAGATTCAAAATTTACGTAGGGTCAAAATTATTAGGGATTACTTTATTAAATTAACCTAAGACTTTATCCTAAGTCCCTTATGTTTCTTAGAGAACTTGAGCCTAAGTCAATTTTATTAATCATAGGGTCCCTTTTATTATGTCTTAAACCTTAGTCTAAGACCTTAACTTAATTTTTTATTCAGCTCTAACTTAATTATATTTATCCATAGGAACCAATCACATTCAACCTAGTGGATCAAAATCCAATGGTACATGTTGGCTTGCCCATAGATGATCTAAAGACATGAGATCAAAGTTGAAAGGCCAAAGGTTATAATATCTCCACAAGAATGCCAAGTGGTAACATATTGCGAGCTTGGATAATAGATCAATGGTTTGTGGGATTTTCCCAAGGTCAACTTGTCAATAGGATGAAATCCCCATGGATCTACCAAGTGTTACAACATGAGCATTTTATTTTATTTTAAAACTTAGCCAAGGAATTTATCCTAAGGTTTTTTTCATGTTTTTTAACATGAATAAAAACTTAGGTTAGATTTATGTTCTACATTATTTTTTCAAAATACCTTAGTCTAAATTTATTTATGCTAAGTCATTTTATGTTTGTGTGTGTAGGGAGTCCCAATTAAATGATAAGTGTCAAGCTTGTGTGAAGTCAAAGGTCAAGCACCAATATTTACGATGTGAATTAACTTGAACACCATAGATATAAAGGTGTGAGATCAACATAAAAGACAAAGAATTTTTAATGTGAACATGAGGGTGAAAAGTGTCACCATCATGGGAGCATTTAACAAAGATCTAATAGAGCAAGATTAATGTTGACATTTCAATGAAGCGAGAGGGTGATAAGTGCCACCATTGTGGTGACCCTATAAGAGATATAAAGGTACATGGAAATAGAAATATAATAAAGTGGATAAAAATCTATGGACTTTGTTGATTCATATAAATAGATCCAATGGTACAAGATCAATAAAAAAATTTAATGGTCTTAGAGCCAGTAGAAAATTTACACTTGTCATGATCTTGTGAGCTCAGAGGTAATAATTAAATTTGATCTCATTTTAATAAATCATGAAGTGGGGAAATGTGTCCAAAGGCATCAACGGTCATGTTTTAATTAAATAGGTAGTGAAACATAGACACTACTATACATACATGATATGTTGTATTACGAACTAGTGAAGAACGCATGAGTCTTATACTTAATATGGTTAGCAAATATGAAAAGAAAGATATTGAAATATAAAAAGATAAGACTACAATTACTTAGGCATCTCAAATATTAATTTGACACATCATATTCTTTTAAGATAAAGACCCTACAAATCCTTTCAAAATAATTTTGTATTCTGTAAAGTTAGGGACAACATGTGACACATAGTAATGGGAAGTTAGTCTTAGTTAAGTAATGATTTTGATTTTGAGGCATTGGTAAATGGGAAATTATCCTTAATTCATGTCTAAGTTCCATTAGAAATGGATAACTTAAAGTATTTGATAGGTTTTTCTCATAACTTGTAAAAGAAGGTATTGTTCTATAAATACAATTTTCATGCAGTTTAAGCTATACTTATAAAAGTCTCCCTACTTTCTACACATGAACATGTTGCATATATTTTGAAAGGGATAACTTAAATTTATGACTATAAGAATACTTATATATGGTTTCATCCACAATTAGAACTCAAGTTCTGACTAACACATGTAAAAATTTTGTATGGACTTGGATGATGAGGCAACCCATTCCCCAAGCCTATTTAAACAATTGTAATCCAATAATTGGAGGGAGTTATAAAAAATTTAATATATAGGAGCATAAGAAATTTTTATTGTTAGAAAATGTGTTTTTGTATTCTCTCTACAATTTTTGTGTGATTAGGATTATATTCTTGGTTATATCATTCAATAATTATTATTATGCAAAGCTACAATGAATTATTTCTTGTCTTGATTAATATTATAATCTTAGATGTCCAAAGATATTGAAGGATTATAAAATTACATTAATTATTAGAAATTAATTTGATTGATTCATAATTCTAAATGTGTATGAGTTCTTTCTTTTGATATAGTTTTTTTAATGTGTAAAAGCTACCTTAGATACCTCATTATCCTGAGCCATAATCTCCTAATTAAGGGTGGAAAACAACTTATCTAAAATGGGAAACCTTTCAATAAGGCTTGTGGGTTTCCTATATTAGTATCCCCTTAGAGTTATAAACTATGTCTAACTACTAGTGTGCAAAAGTTGCCTACAATAGGCATAGGTTTTGAAAGCATATAATCTTATTTTATACCTTACCCTTCCCTCATATTTGAGTTTTTTTTGACATCTATCCACTTTATATTAGAAACCAACTACCCATCCAACCTATTTAGGAATTCACTAGCCTTTAGGAACCACACCTCCATCGAAAAACCTTGTCAATAACCTACATGTCCTATAAACTATTCCATCAATAGGTTATTCAAAATGCATACTTGTAACTCATTCCCTAGAGTGGAGTTTACCTCTAGTAAGATCCTAAAATTTTATAGGCTACCTTGTTGACTTTGGTGTGCATAAAAACCACATCAATAAGTACCTTCAACATTGTGATAATAAAGGATGTTATATCAAAATATATATTTGAAAGATTTCTTATGAATATGAGTTTTTCATAGGAATAAATTTTTAGAAGATAGTTTGGTGTTAAATAAATTGAATAATGTCTTTGTACCATGGGATTTGTTGAATGGTAATAACTTTAATATTATATGAGTGAATCTTTTGATTGAATGGAAGATGGGAATTTTTCTCATTTAGATAAGAAAAGTGGAATTGGTAAGAACTTGGTGTGCATGAAAAAGTGATGTTGAAGAAGTAAGTGAATCAATAATATAATTTTGATCTTGAAGTATAGGATAGATGGTAAAAGGAACAAAATATTTTGTAAGGGAAATTACGCTTTGATGATAATAAATGAGATTTTGACTTTTGTATTGATAATCAACATTAACCTAGTAGTAAATGAGTTAGGAATCACCCAAAGCATGTAGATATGTGATGTCTAAACTAAGGGATAATATAATGCCTATTATTAAGGATTTTTATTCCACAATGTTGTTAATGACATCAAATTTAAGGCAAAATGCCAAAGGAATAATTTTACCAATAGGACTAGTGAGGATATAGCCTACCCAACTCCTTGAAGGCACTTGGCACCATCAAAATGAAGGGTAAAAGTATCTTCATGGAAATCAAAAATATTTTTAATAATTTATTTTATAACTAATTTTTTTTAGTAGTATCAGAGAAGATAGAGGACTCATCAAGATTACTTGATTCAAGATCAAAAGTGAAATTATGGAAGTAATTTTCAATAGATATGGATTGATTAAGGCATTCAATATAGAAAATATTATCATTAGGAAGATTATCTTGAAGGTGGTTAATACATGGTATAGGAGTTGAAATAATTTGATCAACAATGACTTGCCCTTTGATCAATTTTTATGTAATAATTTGTTTATTAAATTCCATGAGGAGGACCATCCACTTACCAATTTTATCTCCAGGAAGAAAGGCTTTGGATAATAAATTATGGAGTGGGTCAGAATGAATGATAATGTAAGTGTTTTGATAAATCATATAATGTCAAATATTTTTGGAAAGAAATCATTTTATATTTTTGTAGAATGTTTCTCATAGTTTATGAGGCCTCAAATGATATAATAAATTAAATATTCCCTTCCAGTATCATCTTATTGGGAAAGCATTGCCTTAGTTGATATGGGTGTGGAAGAGGTATATAAGATCAATGGATGATCATTAGATGGTGGAAGAAGAGTATGTGGGTGAATCAAGGATTATTTCATATTTTCAAATGATTTTTGATAAGGATCCATCCATTCTAGGGCATTACCATTATTGAAAATAGAATTAATAGAGTAGATATGGTAAGCCATTTTGAGGTTGAGTTGCCTAATTGCCCCAAGTTTACCGAGGTAAGTACAAATGTATATAATGGAAAAAGTGTTGGAAATGTTGAAAATAACATCTATCTTAGTGGGATTAACATCAATTCCTTGAATAAAAACTAAAATTCTCAATATTTTTCTAGACGTGACATCAAAAACACACTTTTAAGGATTTAGACTAACTTTTTTTTAATGAGGTGATCAAAGATGATAGCAAGATTAGAGATATGAATCTTATAGCTCTTACACTTGGAAATGAGGTCATCTACATAAGTTTCTACAATTTTGTGGATAAGATCATGAAAATGTGGGTTAGTGCCTATTGATAGGTAGTTCCATCATTTTTGAGGCTGAAGGGCATTTTATAATAAAAATATGTGCCCCATTATATGGTGAAAGTCATTTTATGTTGGTCTTTAAGGGAAATTTGAATTGGGTAATAACATGAAAAACCATCCATAAGGGACAACATCTCATAATGTAGTGGAATCAATAATGGAATCTATAGAAGGTAGGGGGAAGTTATCCTTGGGAAAATCAAGATTAAGATTAAGTAAATCAATGAAAATGTGAATGACCATGGTGATTTTATTTAGAATATTCAAAATGTTAGATACCCATTCTAAATATTCCATATGCTTGATAAACTTAAAATTGATAAGTTTGATAATTTCTTTATGGTATAAAGTTGAAACTTTTGGTGGAATTTTCTATTACTTTTGTTGCATGGGTTTGGCATAGGGGTAAGTGATGATGTTTTACACCATGATGGTAGAGTCAATACCAGGCATGTTCTCATAGGATGAAGTAAAATTATCATGATATTTATGAAATAATAAGTTGAAGTTATCATGTTCAATTGGTGTGAGTTTGTGAGATACTGTAATTGGTCGAGGGCATGATGGGGTACCATATTCGATTCAAGTAGTTTCCTCAATAAGCATAAAATTTCCATATTGAAAATTATATAGTGTTTTAGGTAAATAGTAAATGGGATTTGATTTAGGATCAATGCTAGCAATGAATATATTGAAACAAGGGGTTTTCTTCTTGAAATTCCCAAGTTTGTGATGTTTTTGAGGTAGTTGACATTCTCAAGCATGAATCAATTCAAGAATGGCTTCATCGCTAGGAAAAGTAGGAAGAGGACCATAATACTTGACATCTAGTTTGATATCAATAATTTGATTATAATGATGATCATGTTTAGACTGTATTTGGCATACATCTATAGCCTTGACATCTAATGTAATCTCTAGAGTAGGTGGAGTAGGGGAAGAAGGTTGATCAAATTAGATTGATTTGTCATTAAAATCATTGATGGGGGAAGAATTAGATGTGATGATTGGATCTATAAGTGGTATATAAGATGTATAAATGTATAGAGGTTTAGAAGGTAAGATTTATTCTACCATGCAAGGAGTATCAAGGAGTGGATAATTAGTAGGAGGCATGTGACCTTCAGGTGTTAATCCAAAGTTAGTGGAAATGGTATGAACATAAATATTGAAATCATGTATTTGAGATAATTTTAAACATGCAAGTCTCATGATTGATATTTGTCCATGATGTTTTTATCATCATAGGTTGGATAAATTTTATATGTTTGAGATTCAGGAGGAGTTTCAGAAAGGGAAATACCTAGATCACTAAATTTACTTAGAGACATGATTAAAGGATCTTGGAATAATTTGGACACTCCATAATCATTTCATGAGATGGAATATTATGTGTAAGAGGCTTTTTGAGCATTTCATAGAGGGAGAAATTAGTGATATCATCAATGAGAGGGATGGTGCGATCTTGAGGTAATAAAGAAGGAGGAAGCCACTCTGATATGTAAGGAGGTAGTTGAGTAGTGTTGAAAGTATGTTTCAAGTAATTAACTTCATCATAATTTGAAATAATAAGAGTAACATGTAAGTCTAGATTTATGTTGAAAAATTTGGGTAAGGGAGCACTATTAATTTTTAGAATGGTAGGAATGCAAAAGTTAGACTTAGGATTGGGAAGTTGAATACTCCAATGGTTGGGATCATCCTCATATTTATATCTTTTTCTATTATGAACTTAATACATTGGATATTAAAAGAGGTGAGATCCCTCATTCTATGAGTTTAGGGTCATTCTAGGAGTATGTTTTAAGATAGGGGTAAATTGAGGACCATAATCTTAGTTAAAATAGTCTTAGGTCTAATTGTAAGAGGGATCCAAATACAACCAAGTGGAATTTGATTATTTTTATCAAATCCATGACATGTTAGGTGGGTTTGCTTTATATGATATTTATTATAGAAAATTTATTGGATGAGTCACAAAGATGTCACATTAATACTAGACCCTTCGTCTACTAAAACTTAATGAGTGAGGGTGGTATTAATTGCTATTTTAATGAACAGGGGTGGATCATCGACATAAAATAGGATATCATCATTAATATTGTCTTCTTATATAAATTAAATGGAAGTCTTTGAATAAGGATAAATGGATTCAATGTTATGCACATTGGTTAGTTGAGGCTTAGGAGAGGGTGATTCTTCTTCTATAGAAGATGGGTCTTCAATTTCTAGTAATTATTACATGATAAACTTGCGATTATAAGGGTAGGTACAAACTAACTCCATAAGAGGAATCTTGTAAGGCATAGATTTGATCTATTTTTATAAGTTTTAATGGGTTTTGGAAGAATAACTAGTTCAAGGTTTAGAAGGTAAAGTAGACTTTGAAGTAATGGAAGTGGTTGGCAGTTTGGAAGAAGGATACAGTTCCTTATTAGCTTCTAAAGTTAGGTGAGTGGTTTTAGTATCTTTGAGGAGTTATTCATCCAAATATGGTTTCTTAGGTTTAATGACATGATCTTTGTGATCTAGTTTATGGTGATAACTAAATTTTTATGCTTTAACATATTGAGAATCATTGTAATATTTATCATAGTAGGTATCAATGGCACAAACATCCTTAGTATCTTGTTGAACATTATATGTGGAAAAATATTTTTGGTTATTAGAAGAAGAATATTTAGGAGCTTGTCATTTTTGAGAAGCAATATTGTACTCTTGATGATGGATTTGAATCATGACTTCATGATTGAATGCATCACGAAGCATATATGAGACAAAAAAATTGGTAAGACCTCTACAGGTTTTATGGGAATGACTAATTTCAGTGTGGAACCAAAAAAGTTGATTAGGGTCATACCATTTTAGGGAGTATTGGGATAAGTAAATGGTTTAGGGCACTAAAAATTATTTCATTTATTTCAAAATAAAAGGTGTGTGAGAATATGGGGGATGTCATCTTTGGAAACACTTGGATTGGTTTGAGGATTATTTTTGGTTATTTCATTGGTAGAAGTTTGAAAATATCCTTTGAGGAATTTGGTATTAGGTCCAAACTATTTCATTAAGAAGTCATGATGCTTGGATTGGTGAAGATCTTTGTTAAGCATTTGAGGGGTAATAGTTTGAACCTTATATTGAATAAAAAGAGTTAAATTATTTATAAAGAGTTTAAAGAGATTGTAATTATTCATGTTATGGGAAACCTTATGGGACAAATATTCCCATAATTTGATAAAATCATGAGCTAATTTAGCGGGAGATTGCTTAGCATTGATGAAAAGGCTAAGGTAATTTTCAAGAAGATCATTGTGTAGAAACTCTTTAAATAGAGGATTGAATAAATCCTCTAGTTACCATATGGAATGTTAAGGAAGTTGGTTGTACCATTATAATACATCACTAGTGAAGGTTTTAACCAAAATTTTAGTTATGGTGAAATTATTAGTTTGGATCCATTCTTTGTAAATATTGTTGAATGCCTTGAGGAAAGATGCAGGGTCATTAGTCCCATCATACTTAATAGTTGGAGATATGTTACTAATATAAATGGAAATAATGAAAGGGGTTAAAGGTTCATTTTGTATGCTTTGAAGCATCTTGTTTTTCATGATAATTTAGGGAATGATATGTTCTATGGCATCTCTAAGAGGTAGAGGAATAAAGTTTTGGTTATTTTGAGGGATAAAATGGGAGGTTGATTATTTATATTGATCAAATTATGTTGTAACTACATCATTTGGGAGGTGTTAAATGTTTGCATTATGTTCATTTGTTGTACTATCTATACAAGAATTTGGGTTATATCAATTGGTGGGTTGGTGTTTATAGGAGGACTCCCTGAATTAGTATTAGGGGAGGGTTGTTAGGAGGTATATTATTTATGGGTTTTTTAGGTAGACTTGTATCAATCACTCTCATATTGTGTTGAGATGCTTGAAGATGGGAATTATCTTGATATGTACAAAAAGGATCTGATCTACCTACCTCATCATGAGACATGATTTGAACAATGTTTCAATGAAAAGATGAGGTAGGGGAAGAGGTACTCCAAGAGTGAGGTTTTTATTGGGAGGTAAAGATAGGAAGAAAAAAATACCCCATATAGTGTATAAATGGATTAAGGTTATCCAAAATGATTTTGATAGGGGATTTCATTATGCTTGATGAGAAAAAAAAAATTTAGGAAAGAAGAGAGAGAATTAGGGATAAAGTCAGCTAGATAGAGAACTAAGTTGGCTAGATAAAAGAACAAGATTGGCCAACAATGGATAGATTTGACCAATAAGTACCAAGTCGACTGGGTTGATAGAGTACTTATAAAAATAAGATGATAAGATTACAGAGTTATATGGGTTGATTGTGTACTACTAGATAAAGGATAAAATATAAGGAAGAAGACATAGTCATGGAGGTTGACTATGTACTACTAGTAGGAAGGTAAAATACATTCTATAAGAGACTATATTGACTAGAACAAAAGTGTTCTAAAATAAGGGAGATATTTTTTTAAGATAATTTAATCAAGAATGAAAATAAACACATAAACAATTGGATCAATGAAAATGATCCAATCAAGACATATAATAAAAACATTGCACTAATGCTAGTCAATGTAAGTTTTGTAATACAAAATGCCATAATCAAAGAAAAAGCAATAAACTAAAAAGGAATTTTTAACTAATTGGTCACCTTAAGTGTTATTAGATTATTATAATTTTTTGATTTAAATGTGATAAGAGATTTGGCTTAAATACGTTACTAGAAAGTAGTCTAAAGTTAGTTTCAAGACGTTTAGGATGTAAGGAATATGTGTTGGAAATGGTACTAGCTTGGTATTGGGTCCTACCCCCTCACTTAAAAATCCCATAATGATAAAGGTGTCAGGTGCTTTGCCAATATATACCATTAACCATGTATTTATACTTGGATAGAAAACCAAGTCAACTTTTCACTCGGTAATGAAATCCAAGTAGGTAGGCATTGGAAAGGCAAACATTTAAATGTGTTTTGAATGTTATGTGATTTGATAATGTGTGAAAAAGAGTAAAATAGTGTAACTAAAATGGTAATTAAAAAAACCACTTATATAGATTATGCGAGTTACTTTAAGCATGCAAACAACTGAAAAGGAAATGCGAATTAATTAATAGTAAATAATTATTAATTTTTTGATTAAGAATAATATAGAGTCAATTCATGTGACATTGTATGTAAACAATATATAATATATTCAATGGGGTCACTAATGTTCTATATAATAAAGTTATATAATAAAAGAGTTGAATAGGATGATTATGTCTCTCAAACAGAAGACAGACTACAAAACTAGGTCAACTAGGTTGACCTAGTTAGTTGTAGGGTTGCATTTTTAAAGACTGCTAACTTGTGAAAAATAAAACTAAAATAAATATTAAAATGATAGAGAGAGGAAATAAAAGAACCTTATTGTGATTGAAGATGATTTATATTTTATATTTTATATTGTAATGCCTTAGTTATTGCTTTTAAATTATGTAAACTAGGTCAACTAGTTTAACCAAGTTTTGCAAAACCATGTATGCTAAAGAAGAATAAAGAACATGGTTGGCCTATTCAAAAGTGTTTATTGACCTATATACTAGTATAAATAATTAGAAAATAAATTCAACTTGTTTGATAGTGCATGTTAATTTTGAATTGATTATGTTTTAAACTTATGTATATAAAATTAGAACTATATCGACTGGTTTGATAAAATACTATAAAAATGTAAAAATATAAAAAAATAATAAAAATGATAATGTGAAATAAAACTTGAAAGGGTTAGATTCATGTTAGGTTCATCAAAATGTTTTACAAGGGAAATGTAATTAATCTATAAACCAATCCTAACTCAGAGAATATCAATCATACTTACACTTATGATTGTTTATACATTAGATATTTGGGGTCATCATCAAGATGGATCCACTAGACCTAACTAAGGTATCTCTTACCATAATGATATCACTAGGGAAGATTCCAAAGCCTCTAGTCAAGCAAAACTATGCAATAACCCTAACTAGGCCTATATTTTCATACTCACTAAACTTATAAAAAGTAAATTAAAATCTAATATAGTTCTCACCAAATCTTGTGGCACAAAATGGTGGGTTAGTAAACATAAAAATAAACATGCATAAGATAATCCTAATTAAGATATGTATAGGTAAAACCCTAATGCATGGAGAGAGAAATATATTCAAAAGTTATTACTTATGCTAATTCTATCTACTAAAGAGAGGAGTAAAGTTAGAGATACATTAAATATGAACCTGTCAAGACTCAATCTCTCCCTTGGCCATAGGTGCTTGACAATAGGTTGTTGTGTTTTATAAGGATAATTCAGAAAGGCTAAAACATCTAAGACTTTTCCACATGACAAGATTCTTCTCCAAGTATAAACCCTATGCTAAGAATGTTCAAGGAGAATGGAAGAATATTAGATTTTAAATAAGTGAAAATGAATAATTAACTCTTGTTTTATCTCTAAGAATAGTGAAATTAATGTGTTTATAAATCTAAATCTAACCCTAGTCCTTTCCAAAAGTTTAGGTTGACAAGGTTGACCCAATTGACCTTGTATCATTATTGAACAAAAAAATTAGGTCCTAGTCTAGGTCATCCAGGGACTGATCTTAACCCTAAATAAGTTTGATCAATTAGAGTACAAGGTAACATAAACTATCAAAAAGGATTTTAGTCTAGGGAAGGGATAATGAAGGCAAAAAGTGACTACAGGAGGGTGTAAAAGAGGAGGAAAATCTTAGGGGAATGTTTTTAGAATATAGTTGGATTGATAACAAGTGGTAGTATAGGAACAACACTCTTATGAAGCACCAATGGTTTACCCACCCCTTTCCCAATGTACCCCTTAAGGCATGCACTTATAGAGATTGAGACTTGACAAGTTCTTGTAAGATAGAAAGCATCAATAATTGATAAATTTTGAAAATATTTTGTATAAATAGAGACTTTGTGACTCTTTTAACATTAATCTAAGATTTTCCTCACCTTATTATTTATAAGCTAACTAATAGGCCAAATCATCTAATAAAACCTTAATTAAAATAATAAACAAAGTAGTCAATGAGGCTAGGAAAAACTAACATATTCATATTCCCTTCACCTTATGGGTTTATTGTACTGAATGGGTTTATATAGTTGAATCTAACCCTAGTCCTTTCCAAAATTTTAGGCCGATAAGGTTGACCCAATCAACCTTGTATCATTATTGACCAAAAAACATTAGGTCCTAGTCTAGGTCATCCAAGGGCTGATCTAAAACCTAAAGAAGTTTTATTAATTAGAGTACAAGGTAACATAAACTATCAAAAAGGATGTTAGGCTAGGGAAGGGATAATGAAGGCAAAAAATGACTAGAGGAGTGTGTAAATGAGGAAGCAAAGATTAGGGGAATGTTTTTAGAATATGGTTGAATTGATAACAAGTGGTAGTATATGGACAATAATCTTATGAAGTACCAATGGTCTACCCACCCCTTTCCTAGTGGACCCCTTAAGACATACACTTAGAGAGATTAAGACTCGATGGGTTCCTGCAAGATAAAAAGCATCAATAACTGATCAAGTTTGAAAATATTGTGTATAAATAGAGAGTTTGTGACTCTTTTGAAATTAAGCTAAGATTTTCTTCACCTTATTATTTGTAAGATAACAAATAATCTAAAGCATCTAATTAAACCTTAATTAAAATAATAACCAAAGTAGTCAATGAGGCTAGGAAAAACTAACATATTCATATTCCCTTCACCTTATGGGTTTATTATACTATATTTATAACCTTTACTAGTGTTAGGTCTTTTTATTTGGTCTATGTCACAAAATATTTTCTCCCTCTAGAGATACAAATTCTTTATCTATGAATTTCTCTTAGAGACATCATTTATATAGAGGATTATCATCAAGAGCATTCAACACAGATTGAGATTTTAGATGAGCGTTGATATGTGGCCCTCAACCATCCCCACATATATCAAGAAATAATAAAGCATACATATAATCAACATCTAAAATAATGATAATTTAATATAGGTGATCTTGTCCTTAAATAAAATCAGCATGTAACAAATATGGGAAAAAGTAAGAGGAAAATTTGCTTCAAATTGGCTTGGACCATATATTATCACTCATAAATAGGGATTTAGGGCATATAATTTGGCCATTAAGTAAAACCAGAATGTGAACCTCTTAACTCTTTGCATTTGCATCCTTTTTTACTATTAATAAACTTAAAAACAAAATATAGTTAGTCAAATTTCCCCTACTTTTAATCTCAGAACAATCCAAACATTACATCTCCCATCCCCCATAAAATACTTAATAATGATAAAGAATAATGTGGAAATATGGTAGCATGCTTATCCTCATCTTAATTATGGACACCCTAATTTTATTCATAACATGTTCTAAATGGATAAACTCTACCTATAATAATAAGGATCCCTAAATCATTATTTCATAAAAATCTCTCAACTAATTTTTATTTTATTTTTAAGGATAACAATATCATCTTGTGCAAGTAGCTAGAAGCTAACCATGGTTACCTAAGAAATAAATAAAAAATATAGGATATATATATATATATATATTTCAAAATAAAAGGAAAAATTATAGACTTCTCCCTCGAAGGATAACTATTCATAAAAAAGACATAAAAATTAGACTACTCCTTCTAAAGACTGTTGGAAAGCATATATCCTAAATTATAGACCACTCCATTGAAAGATGAATATCTAAAAATAATAAATATAATGGAAAACTTCCCATATTTATTAGTATTCTAAAAATATAATTCTAAAAAACCAAATTTCCCAAACAAAAAAACCAAAGATATCCCAAGAAAGCTTCCTATATTGATCAACTTTCTAGTAAGTCGTAGACTTCCCATGTTGATCAGTCTATGTGAAAGGTTCTATGGTTAGATTTATATATCTAAAAAAACATGAGATGACACTTATATTCCTAAAAATATAAGATTTTTCTTATATGATATTGATATTAAATCCCTTCTAAAAATGTCATGAACTTAATTTGACTTAGGATTATTTTAGGTCATTATTAACATTAAACAAATCATGCACATGCAGATGCATCAAGTTATTTATCTTTGTTTAAACTCCAAGCCAATAAGGATTCATACATACCTCCTTTATTATTTTATAAATCTAATCAAATCTCATAATGTCAAAAGTTGTAAAAATAATAATCACTATAAATATCCCATTATTACTATCCATAATAACATAACAACACACATCATAATCACATAATTAATCAATCAGTATGATGAAAAAATTAAATGCATTACATAATATAAAATTTATAAATCACATCACATTAAGATTTAATCTACAAAAAAATAGAACTAACTCATGATCAAAGTCTGGAATCTCTCTCTATATATAATATCTCAAAATAATGATGTACAAGGTGGCTTTTTGGCCATTACAATAAGTAAAATATGGATAGTCTATGATTATATTTGACTCAGGTGGATGTTGGTACCTCCTCTACCAATTCCTCTATCTATACCTCCATATCCATCCCTAACACCTCTCTCCCATACCATACTCCCCAAGCTAGGTGTGCCACATTATGACTGTCGAGATGCTCTCACCTATGTTAAAACATAAGTTGTATACTAGGGTACCTATGGTATCTGCTTTTGTAAAATTGTCTCATAATATAATATATCTATAAGAACATCTTGGTAAATGTCCAAGCTCACTGTACCTCCCTACTCTATGTTAGGCCTGACACCTCTTATGCCTCTTTGACCTACCACCACCATAGCCCCTCATAAACTATCCCTCTCAACCATACATTTTTAATGATCTGACACTACCTAATCATGAATCCCTTATAAAAATTCTAAATAAACATATAATCCATCTTTGATCCTCTATGCCTCTACCAAATCTACCTATAATGTAGTAACCTGGCCCTATAAATCACCCTACTCTACCCCTCAGTGCATCATGATTTGTAATCAACCCATGAATGTCTATCTTTGGATCCTCCTCTACTAGCCCCTCCTCTACTAGTCCCTCCTCTCCAACCTCATCCATCTCCACATCATCCCCATCCTATCAAGGTTGTAATACCCTCTCCTACCTTACCCCCAACTAACTTGATAACCACAGTGAATAGGTCAATGTAGCTCCTACATCATCTATATCTACTGTAATTGGTTCCTCCTCTAGCCCTACCTATAGATCACTATAGTAGGCTTATGGTATCATAATATATTAATCATCCTCCTTATTTAACTAAGGTGCATTTAGTACACCCTATATCAACCCAAATTAGCACCACACCTTATCAACTTGGAAGTACTCTAAGTGCTCCACTCTCTACCCTCATATCCACCTATCTATTTATCTCCTTGATAACTCCCTTTCCACCCTTGGCCATGCTAAAAACCCTAGATATAACATCTAAATAATATCTCCTTCCTTTAAACCCTCTAACACCCCTTGATAGTATGCTAAGTCTTATACAACTCCATATGTATGAGCTCAAATAAGGTCTTCCTTCCACCAAAGGAATCCCATGTTATATGTGCCACCATGCCCAAGGGGTACCAATTGGATGTACCACCCTAATGTGATCATATTCCTAGCACTGTAAAAAAAATTAACATCGATATTAAACCATCACTATGTCATCAATGCCCACAACTCCATGTATACCTATGCTAGAAGTATAGGATCCCATATAAATATAGTGTGATGCTCCCACATGTCTGCTACTACACCTGTCAAGCTATAAGAAAATTGGCCTCCCCCTAAATCTAGTAGTGCATATTATGATATGGCTAGCATCATCATGGATATAACTAATCTCCCCTCTATTTCCTCATCATATAAACTCTAAAAAACATATCCCCAATAGTGAAAGTGAAGTCTAGTGCATCATCTCCATATAGTCATGATAATGTTATAATGAATCCCATCTCATCAATTGGTACTATCATTTCACCCTATAATGGTAGATGTAGTATCTGATATATGTCCTACAACATCATGGTGATCTCCCTAGTTAGTAGCTAAAAGGTCCATGTGGCTACATCCCATCACTCTAGTAATGCTACTAATAACCCCACATCTTTATGAACTCGATGATAGTGGCATATAACTCCCAAGCCAACATCCTCCAGATGCCTCTAGTTGTCATCATCTTTATGATCACTTAGCCACTTTAAGAGTGGTGAAACCTGATCCTACATCATGAGTTGTATCCATGCCTTCAAGTGTAGGTTCACCTTAGTTATTTTTCTTACCCATGATCCTAAGTTTTTTTAATTTTCTATCCTATCTTAAATTATCCTCAATCCTAAATGATAAATACCGATCCTTTAGGAAAAATGTTTATTGAGTGTGATTAGTGTCAACTGTTAGGTAATTAGCATCAATCTTTAGAGATTGATGTCAATACCTACATGATCCTGCATCTAAAAATCTAACTAAATATCAATAAAATCTAAAAATAACAATATTATAACATTCTAAAAATATTAATAAATATATAATATTTCTAACAATTTTAAATATTTAAAAAACTTTTATAAAAATCTCAAAAAAATAAAAACATGTAATAAATTCAAAAAAATTTAAAAACTTAGTAAAAATCCAAGCCTAACTCATCATAATATCGTCATCACCTCCTTTGTGCACTCTCATTCACCTCTATCATTTGCATGTCGTGATGACATGTGGATGGGTAACAAGTTTTTTATCTCTTGATTACATGGTTTTGATCGAAAATGAGCACTTAACACATTAGGCATCCTATTTATATCCCTCATAGATTGACATTGATTCTTTTAAAATCGGCATTGATTATTTAGAATTGGTATAGATCCTATAGATCGATGTCAATTATGTCTAGTTTGTCTTATTCATTGCATTAATTGAAATTTTTTTCCATCCTTCTAGTCTTGACCCAAGGCCACTCAAGTTATCTTTTGTTATAACTATCCCATTTCTTATTACCTAGATTTACTGGATAGTGGACATAGACCCCCTATTGGTCCCACAACCTTTTATAGGTTTACAATAATTTAAGATTTTATCCCCTATAGGATCCTAAAAGTGTACCTCATCTTGAGAACATCTATCTCTAGGTATCCCACATGTACCAACCACATCGAATGCTTTGGTTATCCCATCCTAGCCTTTGTCCTCTTGATTTACTTCAATTGAGCTTGAATGTTTGTAGTTGTGACAATCCATTACTTTTTTTCTTTGGGGAATATTTGTTCAAATCTCCTATACCTTGTTAATGTAACATTGTACTTCATGTTTATCCTTGCATCTTGGATGATCATTTTCTATCTACATTATCCATTACCACCTCATTTTCAAATTTGTCTCTACCTTGGCATCCTTTGTTGGATCCTAATTTGAGGGGGGATACCTCCTCATATAAACCTAAGGCATTATAACTCTCTTATATTTTGTCTCATGGTAGTTTATTACAAACTAATCAACTAAAAGGGGCAAATTTAGGCACTAGTATTTTTCACGATAATATTTGTGCTAACTTATGTCTTAGGTCCCATTCTTATTTATCCTTATTTTAACCCATGTAAATATTTAATTACCCTTTTACCATTTAACTTACATACTTACATTTTATTAATTACTTCTAACTTAAGTAAATTAATTCAATTAGTACCTATGATAAAATCTAAATAAATCTACCCAAAATAGAATGCAAGGTAAGTTTTTTTAACCACCCTTAACCTATTCATATTCTCAAAATCACTTAAATAATTAAGATCTTAAATTAACTTCTTAGTTGGATTATTTTAACAACTTGGGTAAGTTTAGTTGAGAATCATTGATGATCCTTGAAATCAATGTCAATTATGTTGAATCAACATCAATTTAACCACAACCTTACCTAGGCCAAAGGACCAATTTATTACACTTGTGATTGCACTGAAAGGCTAAAAAAAATTGTCTAGAATATCAGTTAATGAATTGTTTATTACCATAAATATTTGACACCTACATCAACTCATACACCCCATCAATAGATAAATAATCATCTTATCAAAATTTTACTCTGTAATAGGTTGAAATAATTAAAAAGGTTAGTTTTTGATTTATTTTGGTAATTCATTTTGTAATTTATTCTATTTGTATGTTATTTTACATTCAATTTTATATTTAGTTTATCCCTATAATTTGTTTTATAATATATTTAGTCAACCCTAGAAATCCTCAAACCTTCTTTAATCCCTTTAAATCCATATTTTAAAACCATGTCTTGAGACCTTTGTCTACATTTATAGAATCGATGTTGATTCCTTGAATCGACATTGATCCTATAGATCAGCATCGATCTATATCAAAAATCCATTTTGTCTACACCCAAATCCATTTTAGTTTATAGTTTTATTTATGTATTAGATCCATGTTTCTTAAAGCTATGGATTTCTTGTAGATGACTCTTCCTGGAGTTATTCATTAAGTAGCCACTATCTAAGACTTTACTATAGTTCTACATCCCCTTTTTGTAGATCAAATTGACATTTCATTTGAGTTAGGCATTTGTGATATTGTGTTCACACCCACATTAGAATCAATTTTAGATTAGTTAGAAGTGATCTAACCTAAATAGGATGTTGTTGAATACTATTAGAATGTATGATTTTCCAATTTCTATCCAATAAATGTAAATTAAATCTTAAATCATTTTATTATCTTATCTATCTTATTAAATGCTTTATTGTAATTTCAATTATATTTATCCACTTAATTGCTAAGATAGTGGGTTGACATCCTTTTAAGGAAGTGTACCACTTCATGGGACTAGTCTTGTACTAGGTAGCTAACTCATTTATCATATTAATCTATCTTTTTTTTAGTTATTTATTTTGTGTAGGTAATCCTTCTAAGACAAAAAGGAGTTCCCACATTGCTGGATACAGTGTGCAATCCATTTCAATTACAAGTAATCTTCTAAAACCCTATATCTTATTTAAATTTTTGAGTAGTTTAATTTATATATAAAATTAATAAAAATACCTTAAACAACTACCATCAACCATTTTTGAATGACACATTTAATTGATGTATTTAAGTTCATTGAGTGATCAACTCTCAAATACCTCTGAGTATGTAGCTATTTCTAGTTCTAATAAGCTATTATAGAGGAAAAAATTATAATTTAGACATTTCCTTCAACTTCATTTACTACTTAGGAGGGATTCCCCACACATCTCCCCACTATAAGTAATTCTTCCCTTCTCAAAAGGTCATATGAAAATATTAGAATAGTGTGTTTTACAATCTCTATCAGATGCAATAGTCATATAGACCCTAGAATACATCATCTTTTATACTATGACATCATACACATATGAAGGATATAGTCTATAAACAATGTATACAACCATAAAATTAATTTGGCCAAAGATTTAATTATAATAATCAATAAATATTGAGTTTTATCCACACACAAACCCGTACTCCCTTCTAAATACATCATCCTAAAAGTTAACCTGATAAAGAGTACCTTATGAAAAGGCTTCCTCCCTTATATTACTTAGTACCCTATAACATGGAATATGACTCATGAACCAATCATGTAAAATAAAGTAACTATAAATAAGAATACATCCCAAATAATTTAAATAACCACAACATACTAAGAAATTATAATGCATTTATGTAGGTATATCCTAATTTTTAGCATTATAAACATCATTCATAAAGGCAAAAATCAATACAAGGAGTTCTATGATTATTTTTCAAATTTTAATTATTTGAGAGTCCATGAAAATCACACATCATGACTTCAATGATTCATAAAATCATAGTTACAATATACACTAAGTGAAAAATTCTCTAAGTATAGGCCCTAATTTTCTATATGTAGGTTTGCCAAACTTATGTATTAAGGCATTATAAGATACTTTGAGTATGCCCCACTATAATACATAGTTGTATTCATCATAGGCTTTTATTAATCTTAAACCATGGTTTTAAAGAGGGACCCTATCCTTTACAAAGGATAAGCAAACATGCTCATACAAACCAAATAAGGTAATTCTAACTGAAAAGAAAACAAAAAACAACCAGAACTACAACTCATAAACAAACAAAAATAAAATAATAAAACAACACTAAAAGCTAGTGCCCATGGAACTTCCAACCATTAAGCACATCAGTATAGTTCTTTGTCATTCTCATGATGTTATCCATATCCTAAAAAATATAAGTGTTGACCAAATTTGACTTTAAGGTTAAATTTGGACCCCTATAGGTAAAAAAATTGGTTTTTTATATATTTAGGGGTCAAATCCTTTATCATAGGCTATACTATAATTCATTTGATGTTATCTAATGCATTTTTAGCCTTAGTCATGGTCTAATAGGTTTATTTGTCATTTTGACTCTTTTAGTGGGCTTTTAAGGGTCATAAATGCAAGTGGCATAGTTACCAAGGTGCCCATGTGTCATTTTTCCTTGAAAACATCCAAGAAGTTAGTTTAACTATCAAGGATATCATTTACATCAGAATATTGTAGGTTGTATAACTAAATCTAAGAAACCAATTAAAAAAGGGAGCATTTTGCACTTGTACGAACCATGGGGAAGTGTGTCATATGAGAGAAGATCATGGAAGGAATCTTAACCTTAATAACACTCATATCAACATTTGGTTTGCTCTAGAAGTGCCATATTAAATCCAAAACAATTATGTTTATTATTTTTATTTTTAGACATACAAAAGTGACTTTTAGGTTTATGCTTAGTACATATAGCTTAAGAGGTTTCAGGACAAATTATTTTGGGAGGGAATATTAAACTTAGCTACATCAATTTCCATATAAATAGTGAAATTATTAATCAAATATTATTTATGCACCCTATAATTTTTGCTCATTTTGGTCAAATCCATACAAACAAATTGGTGATGTTGACTATAGAGGATGTTGGATACCTTATCAAATGGTCTCCATTCTTATTTTCATGTTTCATAATGTTTTGATGACAAAGTTAGTCCATGCTACAGGAAGGTGCCACCATTATGAAGTTTTAGTCAATTCTACCTTATTACAAAATGTTGGTCTTCGAAAAAGGTTTGATGTGAGTTGAATATGGTGTTCCACAAGTATTTGGGTCATATGAGAACCTCTTCCCATGTTTTGTTCCACTAATCATGCTTTGGGAAAATTCCCATCTTATCATTCTCCATTGTCAACTCTTTGCCCAATTTCACTTACAGTCACCTATATAAGCTTATTTATCCTATCCATGGAGTTGTAATCATAGTTTTTTAGTTATCCAAGCCATAAATAGATGAGAATAGTACAATTTTATGCTTGGGAAAATTACAAGTATGATCACATGCTCATTCAATATGCCAAACAATCATGAGATGCCTCTGTTTGCTCTATTTCATATATATGCAGGTGATTTTCACATTGAAAAAGATGTTTTGGGACTTGTTTCAAGATATATTTGGTAAAAATAATGAATTTTTAAGGTTTAAAATAGGTTTTAGCTACCCATTAGGCCTTTTATCTACTTTTGTTACTCTCTTCCACTCTCATTGCCTATATATATAGCCAAATAACACCTACAAGAGCTTTACTAACATCATGTTGAAGGTGAAGGATTGGGAAATGTGTAAATATTTCAAAAAAATTAATGTGAATTTTATTACTTGATAAGTGCATAGTATTTTTTCATAAATATAGGTGCCTTCTATGTTGCCTAGTCCACTTTACTACATGTGTTTGAGAATGTTCATCTACAAGTGTATTAGTAGATCTTTGAGAATCCTTATCTAGAGATTTGAAACATGAAAGAATCCTCATATTGGATTATAACATGTAAACTTACCCTTGTAGACATGTTTTAAGTGTCAAGGAGGAAAAAATAAGTTGTAGATTACTATGATGAAGCAAAGACTAAATTTTGGGAAACTTTTCGTAAAATATCAAAACAAAGGTCCAAGGGGTTCTTGTGGACCTCATATGACATGTTTTATAAGGGTCTAAAAGCATATAAATAAGTGAATATTTTTAATTATATCATATAAAATACCTATACCAAGAATGGAGGCCATAATTTCAGTGCAAGGTGGGAATTGAAAGCCTCAAAGTGACTCGTATAAACACTGAAAGCATGCTATCTTATATATAGGTTTTGAAGTGTGGGTGATAATTGTAGTTAAAACTAAATAAGAAAATAATTTTATTATAGTTATATTGATCCCACCATTTTTAAAATATGAAAATATACTTGAATATCATCATCATCATCATATTGGAATGTGGTATTTTAGCTGTATGATTGCCTACAAGTGTCCTAATGAGAAATAGGCACCTACAATAGAGTATAGGATAGTGACCCTAATTTGATGCCTAAATGGTGTTTTAATAATTTTAAAGTTGAGTTTAGGATAAAAAATGTACTTTTTTGCCTAATGGGTTTCAAGGTAAGTATTCATATATCATACCCAAGTCCTCAAGATCTAATGTTCACCTACAATATTCTAAAGGTAGAATTCACAGTCAAAAGGTAGTTAGTGACTCAGTCAAGGTGCCTAATGGTGTATTAGCTCATTAAAATTGGATAAAAGGTAAAATAAGATACCATATGGACAAAAAATTCAAGGTATGTCTCCAAACATCATAACCCAAGTCTCAAGAATCAAAACAACCTACAAGTAAGGTTTAAAAGAAAGGTGTCTAAGTCAAAGCAGTGGAAGACCCATTTATGAATGAAGGTACATGTAAAGGGATAATGAGAGGAAAAAATTATTAATTAAACCTATATAAACCTCATACATATCCATTATTATCCTCATAATCTCTAATTAAATCAAAAGAAGCCTATATAGACCTCTTGAAACCTTGTATGCACTTACAACATAGTACAATCTTGATGAAGGTAAGTTTCGAGATGAACTTGTCTAGGGAGAAGAAGAGGGTTAAAATAAATTAAAAATGGATCATTATTGGTAAAAATGTTTTTTTATAAATCCTCAATACTTTTCCAAGTTAATCATCCACTCTTCCTTCTAACCAAAGTCATCAGTCCATACATTTGCTCCAATAAACCTCTTTGCTCAATAGATGAATATGAGGAATCTAAAGAAGAGAAATGTTTTGGGTGAATTAAAATATTATTAATAATTAATTTAGGATTAATAACATGTTTAAGGAGCATAGTATCATTGGTTTATCTTAGAGAGGTCAGTCTTAGGTGGATTTGAGAAAAATGCAAGAAAATAAGCTTTTTAGAGGCCTTTTTTTCGGTGTTTTGAGCTGGTTAGGCACTTAAACTAAGGAATACAGATAAAAAATTAGGTGAAAAATATAATTATGACCTAATAAATCTCCAAAAAATTTCAATTTTCCTTGTAAAAGAGGGATATACCTCACTATTTTGTCTTAGAGGTCAGCCAGTCAAGGAAAATCAGGTTTTAGCAAAACAAGCTAGTGAGGTTAAAAAGGGATAAAGAACTTGATGTAAGGTTTGGAAAAACTATATAAGAATTTTTTGAGGTGTATGGAAGATAAATAATTTATATGTAACACTAGGTAAATCTCATAACCCTCAATATGACCAAAATACCCTTGCACACAGTCTAACTAGGCAAGCTTTCACTAGGCCTATTTGGTGAATGAGAATAAAAGATGAAAAGGAGTACTTGGGAGGTTATGTGATGTATTTTTAGGATTTAATGAGGTTTTTAACTTCATAATACACCAAAAAAACCATGAAAAATCAATCTAAGTAACCAAATCTAGTTGGGTGCATGCTAGGCCTATTAGGCCTTCAAGGGACCTAGAGCCAATTAGGGGTCCATATTCATTTCCAACTCTTGGTGGGATATATAGTTGATTGTGACATGTTATGGAGATGTAATTAGAAATTTTTGAACTTTTATTATGTATATGAACCTAAAATAAAGATATCTCAAAGAGAGTCGAAGCATGCAAGGAAGGCAGAAACAAGATTGATGGGGTGACTTCAAGTGTTCATATCTCTTCTAAGAGTTTTTATGGGAAAGAAAGGAGTTTTTAGGGGTTATTAGGGTCAATTAACATCAGTTTTGTGGCTTTTTTTGGAAATTTAAATGTCAAAATTTTATGAATAATGCTTAAGACTAAAAATTACCAAAAATCCTATTAAACCCTTAGTCAAGACCTGATGGAAAAAACAAGCTTGGAGAGATATCTATATGACATATTTTGACCATGAAATATATTATAAGTTGTAGAGGACTCACTAAAACTCCCTCACATAATTTTTAGCTATACATAATTGCATGGATAGGGGCAAAATAGGGTGTTTTTGACCATTTTATGTGTTTTCAAGGTGTTAGAAGAGGTTTGAAGATGCAATCAAGTTTGAGAGGAAGATCTGTAATTTTGATATCTCTCTATGAAAATATGATTCCAAGTAAAAACAAATAAGTTTCCAAAACATATCTCTCATCTTAGCCAATCAAAATTGGCATAATGAACTAAGGGTGAGAAGTGTGAAATACTCAAGTGGATGTCATTTTAAGGTGCACCTAATTAGTCTAAGGCCATGTCAGGTATTTTAAAGTGTCATCCAATCCCTCACATGTATTTTAATGGAAAAATTATGCTAATTTTTAGGCCAATTGTGAGGGGTGATAGAAAAGAGGAGTTTTTTAAACTGCAGGCAGTGATGGCTTCCTTCCAAGAGTGTCTAGATGAGTAGGACTAAAACCAATGCATGAAGAGGAATTTATAAAATACTTCTATCTCATCCCAATAATAATTCCTATCCCTAGTTATTCTTGGGATGTTCAAACAAGCCCAAATCATGAAGGCAATTTTCTAAGCTAGAATGAGGAATTTCAAGCCATTTTTCATATGTTTCATGACTTGTATGGACATTTGGACCTCCTAAAATTGCATGGTTTGTTTCACATATCTTTATAATTCATATTTTAACCTATTTTCACAGATTTATATGTGTCCAAGTCACCTTCTAACTTCCCTTGTTTCACCCCTCTCCCAAATGCTATAAATATTGACCTTTTTAGCTCTTTTTGGCAGCCTTTATTGGTTGATGGTGAAACCTTGGACAATTTTGTACTCTAATGTCTCTTTTATAAATTTAAAAAAATTAAATTTTCCTACTTACATGTTATACAATTGAGTGTTTTTGTAATATTTTTGGTCTTGTCTAGTAGAAGATAATCTTTTCTAGCATGTTATCTTTGATTGTTCACCAAATGTGCATAAGAGTAATTGTTTTAGGTCATTTTTAGTGTTATGTTTTAAGTTTATGAATGTTTTAGAAGTGGTTCATTATTTTATTCCCCAAATTAATCATTCATTACCCTACTAAGCATCAAAATACCTCTTGAACCTAGTATATGAAACATTGATGTGACAATCTGTCTTAAGTTATGAGTTTCATGTGAAAGAAGCTTAATTTATCTCTAAGTAGTATAATTTCAATCAATAGGATGAAATTTAATATCGGTGCATCACCTTTAGTTATCTTAGTTTATCTTCTTAACCCTTTTCATGCAAAGTTGATAGGTAAGAGAGTGTTTCAAAAAGTGCATCAAGGAAACTAGTCCTTCTAGAGATTCATCTTACAAAATTGTTTACCCACGACAAGTGAGATGTCTCCATTATGCCACTTAGATGAGGAGATCTAATAATCTCCTTAAGGGGTGCAAATCTAAGTGACAATAATAATAATTCTCATTTTTTGCAACCATCCCTTTCATTTTCTTATCTAGCCTACCAACATCTAGATCATACTTTTACATCTTAACCAAAAGCTTTAATCTTTCCATACTTTGAATATAATTTTTCATAGCCAATCAAATAAAATTAACAAAAATTATGAAATTATACTTTAAATTATCATTTTATCTCTTAATTCTATCAAATTTATCAATGAGCCTTTCAATTTGAGAGGTTAGCTCTAGAAGATCAACCTTAGTTCAAAAAATTCCTTCATTTTATCTCATTTTATTAATCACATCCTTAATTTCAGCATGATATTTCATAAAACAATGAAGAATCACCTTATGCATATCAAGATCATTTTTAATTTGACTCAGCTTGTGCTAATATTTAAGAGAGGCTACAAGAGTATTAAAGTCCATACAAACCTTATCCTTATCTTTAGAAGACTCTACCTCCTTATTGTTGACCATGGGATTCATAACCCATCTCTTTGAGCCTCTGCAAGACTTCAACCACTTCATGAATCTTATTCTCAGTCTCACCTAGGGATTTGATTTATATTTTCTCCATTTAGGGTTTATCCTTTTCCTTGCCATTATATGTATACCAATCCATCTTAGCTTCCAAAAATTTATCCTCAATCCCACCTTGATTATCAATCACTTCATTAACATTATCTAGATCAATAAAAACACTATATTGGTTTACAAGCTTCTCCATACTGTAGTTTTCTTTGGTATTGCTTATTAATTTTCATTTAAAAACCCCAAAACATTGGGTATTCCCTTATTTGAACTAGGGTTAATAATAGGAACATGTTTAAGGCTATTTAAGAACTTATAGACGAGTAAAATAACCACTTTGTGAAGTGGGACTTTCTTTTTCCCCCTCTTCACCTCTAACACAAAAATTTCTAGATAATGTAAAATGTATAAAGGAAGACTATTTGGAATTTGATGCCTAAAATAATTTAATATAGCAAAGTTATAAAAAAGCACAACCATAAACCTTCCTTTGACGGTAACATACCTCATAATCTACTCAATAACATTGTCATAATACACAAGGAAATCCTCCCTTAGATAACCCAATTTATATTCAATAAATTACTCATTCTAAATAAAAAAATTATCATTCTTAGCTTGCTAATCCTTTCTAGATTTCATATGATCAGTGTTCTCAATTCTAAGACAAATAACTTGGGCAATCAAGATATTAGAAATCTCCACAGTCATATTGTTAATCTCAACCATTCACTCATTCCAGCTAGCAGCAAATTTATTGGACAAAATGTTCATCATAACCTTTAATTATATCAATAAAAGTAGGGAGTCTATGTGTTTGATTAATTTCCTACACTTTTAGGTTATTCCTAAGCTCTTCAGCTAACGTAGATTCAAATCTTTTCAATCTTCCTCCCATATTTCTAACATTAGAGATGTTACTATAAACAATAGAGTTTGAACAAGATAACACCCTAATTAAAACCACACCCATGATTCTAACTTCAAATCTTAAAAAAAAATCTTAATCATAAAATTACACAAAAAATCATGATAATCATGGCATGTTCTAAAACCATTAAATCTAGAGTATAAATATCTCTTGTCACATGAGTACACTTCCTAATTATTAAAATATGTATACCTTCAAACCTCAAGCCATTATAAGGAACATGATTAATGATGATTATGATGGCTCTCTCTAGTAATAATGTTAATGGCATTTGGTAACTTATCCTCTTTTGACCATGTATTACAATTAGGAGCAATCACTCCCCTATTCTCAAAATAGTCCACCGACTGATTACCTTTCATATAACATGATGAAAATAAACATTATGAAAGTAATTACTAATGCTCAAATATCATCTATAACATGATTGATTATACAACTAGAGTTATTAATATTATTGAGGAAATTTATTATATTAATAGAGTCAAACTATAGCAATACTCTATTCAGGGTAACTTTAGTGTCTATTTGTCTATAATTCAATAATATTTTGATTTTAACAATTGACATTAGGATGTTTTATTGGGTGGTGAACAATGTGGATTCACCTAAATCATCTGGGTGTAAGTTATTTTTCCAAGTCAGCTCACCTATTATTTAAAATAATTTTCATACATATAAATATAATTCGCTAATCCATCAAAAGTTAATATGACTTATTTACCATTATATGTAATATATAATCATTCAAAGACCAAGTTTTTGAATAATATAAACACATCTACCATACAAATGTGTGTATGTCACTTTGCAACATATTTATCACTTACGCACAACATTGTCACCCATCAGATAACACAAATGTCATTTAGTAGCATAACTATCATAGGAAAACTATGGTGTTATCCAACAGATATGTGTTTGAGTGACAATAATGTTGTTGAGGTAAATGAAGCTGAGTGATAATAATGTTGTCAAGTGATAACATTACTGTTGAGTGAAAATAATGCTATTAAATGACAACATCATTTTTGAGCAAAAACATAGTTTTCAAATGATAGTATACCTATCATTTGACATTGTGTTTATCATGTGATGACATTTGATGAGGGGATACTCCACCCATCATTTACACATAACACAATAACAAATATTTTCACAAAAAATGTAAGGAAAGAACTCAAATAACCTTTATTTCATTCATAAATGAAGTACAACATTAGAATATACAAAATTACAATATCATGGTTGTTTCAACTCAAATAAAATTTTAAACCTATCAAAATTCTTTCAAGCTAGAGCCATAATCTACATTGACAAAATTGAACTTCCAAATCCAATAATTTGTTGAAATGGCCAAAATATCCTCCCATAATGAAATCATGGTGTATTAATACACAAGATGCCCAATAGTGATTCCAAAATCAAGATTCCTTTATTTGGGGAAAGGTGACAAGAGTTATAAAAAATATCTAGTCCGTATAATTATCCACTTGCCCAATATTCATTTGGATGCTACTTTTTCCCTATTTAGTTTATATTTCTAAACTTTCCCAAATATGACCCACTTAACTTGAGGATAATAATGAAACATAACTTAGTAAGTTTCCTTGAAACCTCATCATTATCCTCTCCTAGATAACCACAACCAAAATTGGTGAGTTTCCTTAGAAACTCATCATTCACTTTACCTAGAAATCCATGCCCCACTTTGGTGGGAAATGATCTTGATCTGATTCTTTCACCAAAGGATTTGTTTTTAAATTTTGGAGATATGTGTAAAATTTCATGTCCATACATGCACAAATACAAGTTTACTAAAAATAACAGGTTACTATTTTTTAGCCTTCAACAAATTATGACAGTCTTAAACCACTAGAAACTTTAACATTTGCTCTAATTGAACTAGGAAGCCTACAAAAAATAATTCAAAAAGAAAAAATATTATTTTTTGGTGATGCAAGATTTACATTACACCATGGATGCTCCTACATTAGACACCTAAGGTAATTTTTAGAGGTGACCTAATCACATCTCAGGTGTTTGAAGAAAACCAAAATGGTCAACCTTTTCATTGGAAAACCATGATGGATCTTCAACATGACTTCCCTTCCACATAACCAAGTATTATTCATACTATCTATTTATTTTACTTCTTCCCATATAATTATCCATGATTTATTCTATCTCTTCCTTATTTAGAGTAGTTGCCAAAATTTTCCATAATTATTCTATTGGTATAACATCACTATTTCCTTTATGATATTCTATTAAATCGACAATGTTAAACATAGGTGAAATGTTAACTCTATTTATCAACTCTATCTCATAGGCATTTATTGAATCATGTCTCTTTATAATCTTGCATGGTTCAAAATTCTTCATTTTTAGCTTGTTATATGTTCCAACAAGAAATATTACTTTTCTTAGGTAAAACATAACTTCATCTCTAACCCTAAATTACTTAAACTTCCACTTTTGCTTTACCTTTGGCTTATAATGAGTATTCATCTTATTAATATGCCTTCTTACCTCTTCATACAAGTTCTTCAAGTGTTCTGTAAAGTCCTCAGTATCAACACTACTATTTTTTCCTTTGTCCATCTTCCTCAACTCAGAAGCATTCCTCAAACTACTCCCATATACAATCTAGAGTGGGGATTTAATAGTAATCATATTAACATAATCTTTGTAAGAAATTTTTTCTTGTGGTAAAACAAAATCCAATCCCTTGGGATTATATCCTATTAATCACCTTAATAAGTTTCCCAATTTCCTATTCATCACCTTTGTTTGTCCATCAGTTTGTGGATGGTGTGAATAACTAAACTTTAAATCAATCTTAAATTTCTTCCATAATGTCCTCTAGAAATACCCAACAAATTTGGTATCTTGGTCTGAAACTATAATTTTTGGTAGATGATGTAGTCTTACCACCTATCTAAAAAAAACTCAGTAATGTGAACATCATGAATCTTTTGACATGAAATAAAATGTATCATCTTTGAAAATCTATCAACCACCATAAATATTGAATCATGTTCTCTCTATGTCCTTGGTAAACTAAGAACAAAGTCCATTCTGATATCTTCCCATGGTCTCTATGGTATAGGTAATGATTGATATAGCCTAATATTCTAATTTACTCCTTTGGCCATATAGCATACTTTACAAATTTGAAAAAATTATTCACATCCTTGTGTAACTGGTTCAATAATAATTCTTAGTAATAAGAACAATGGTCTTATCTCAACCAAACTATCTTACAAACCCTCCACTATGCTTCTTATTTAGTTTCTCTCTCATATAACTCCTTGGAATACACAACTAGTTTCCTCTAAACAACATACGATCTTGGATCATGAAATCTAACCATTTTTTCCTATCCAAAGTAATAAGTTTAAAAAACTCTTTTCAAGCCTCTAAAAAATCTAGATCTTTATGATGCAAAATTTTGAGTTCATCTAACCCAACTTCTATCTTCATCTTTGTCAACAAATTTTGCCTTCTGATTAAGCCATCTATAACTCTATTTGACCTCCCACTCCTATGATTCAAAATAAAAGTATAACTCTATAAAAACTCAACCCATTTTAAGTGCCTTTGATTCAACTTTCCTTGGATATTAAGATACTTCAAATCCTAATGATCATTATATAAAACAAACTCCTTTGGTAACAAATAATGTCTCCATTTATTCAAAGCATGAATTATATCATAAAACTCTTGATCATAGATATAATAATTTTGATTGTCATTATTAAACTAATCACTAAAATAGGTAATGGGCTTACCTTTTTGGATAAATACAATGCTTATAACACTACCACTAGCATCAAAATCTACCCAAAATACCTTGTTAAAATATGGAAGTGATAAAACAAGTTATTCTATGATTTATTATTAAACATATCAGAACTATTATGTGCTCCTGTAGTCCACTTAAACTCCTTTATATCACCTCTCATTGTTTCAATTAGGGGTGTACAAATACTACTAAAATTCTTGATAAACTTCCTATAAAAACTTATCAAACCATGAAAAGATCTTACCTCTGTAATACTCCTTATTGTAGACCAATAAATAATAGCCCTTAGTTTCTCTAGATCCATCTTAAGACCCACAGTTCAGACAACAAATCTAAAGTATAGAAACTCCTTTATAAAACTACATTTCATCAAATTAATCAACAACTTCTCCTCCCCTAGCTTATAAAAAACTCTTTTGATATGCATCAAATGCTCTTCCAACATCTTATCAAAAATCAAAATGTCATCTAAATAAAAAATTACAAATTTTCCAAAAATGTCTTTCAATACCTCATTCATGAGCTATATAAATGTGCTTGGTGCATTAGTTATCCCAAATGGCATGACTAACCAATCATACAAACCTTACTTTGTCTTGAAGGTTATTTTCCACTCATCTCCTTCTCAAATCTAGATTTGGTGATATTCGCTCTTCAAATCTATGTTTGGTAAGTATTGGATCCAATAAAGCAATAAATTATGTCATCCATCCTTGGTAATGGGAACCAATACTTGATGATGATATTGTTGATGGATCTCAAGTCTGTAAACATTCTCTACTCTCCATCCTTATTTGGTGCTAGTACTGTAAGTACTACACATGGAATTAGGCTCTCCCTTATCACTCCTTTATTCAAAAATTTTGAACTTGTATATTTATCTCCTCATTCTCTATAGGGGTCATTCTTTGGGTTGCCTTATTTGGCAAACTAGATCCTAGTATCAAATCCATTTGGTGACTTATCTTTCTCACTAATAGAAAACCTCATAGTACATTATTAGATATAATATCTTGAAATTCCTCTAATAGATCTGAGAATTTTTATGGTACATCTTCACATTCATCCTTTTTTATGTTATGGATTAATGAAAATCACATATGATCATGCATGATATCATCCAAAAATTTCCTGCCACCAACAAAACAAATTCAGGAACTACTACATACCTTCTCTTCTACCTCCTTCAAGGGTTTTAATTTGTAACAAACTCTATCTTTTATTAGGGAATAGGAATTTGAATGGACATCATGGACAAAACACATATCATATTTACATAACATCCCCATTAAAAATGACATGCATTGATTGAGATGATGTCACATAGTACCTCATCATGGCAGTCTCTAATATTGAACTTGACTATACACTACTCATTAACCAAAGTTTTATGGTCCTTCTACAACCATGCAATCTGACATGGATTTGGATACTTTCTCATTTCCAATTTAAACTTTCTCACCATCTCTTATGAAGCTAGGTTATCAGTACTACCACCATCAATAATAATTTCATAACATTTACTTATAGATTTTCATATTATTTAGAATAGACTCTTCTTATCGACTATTTATCTATCTTCATTAAATAACTCTCCTTATGATAAGAGCTTCCCCTCTTTTAGCATCTTTAGAATGTTTAGATTGATCATATTCATATACATGTGTAAACTTTTCATTGCCTTCAAGTATTCTATTTATCATTACTTGATTTTGGGGACACTCGTAAGCTCGATGTCCCTCTTCTCCACATAGAAAATAGGTTCCTCTAAAGCCTCATCTTCTAGGTCCTTGTCTAGGTCTTCCTCTTATTCTTTGTTCACCATTATTTTGGTATTAATGGTGGTAGGCATTACCTCCTATTTGATTTTGGTTGGTGTTTGCTTATTCATTCTTATTTTGACATTTAATTATTCATCCATAGGATCTTTTTCTAGTCTTTCCACCATGATCACTTCCTTTTTTTTTGATTTCAAATATTTTATTTATTTCCTTGTCTACCTTCATGGAAAAATAATATGCACCTTCTATAATATCCATTCTAACCATACTCAATTCGTATTGAATGCTTGGCCTCAATCCATTAATGTAATGGGATACCTTCTCCTTGTTGGCCTTTAAATGGCCTATTTTAGTAATAATCTTGTAAAACTCTTCCTTATACTCCTTGACCATCATGTTATATTGTTTCAAACCTTGAAATTTTTCAAAACCTTTAACTCATAATCCACAAGAATAAACTACCTCATTAATTTTTACATCATTCTATCCCATTTGGTGATCTTCTCCTTTCCTATTTAATTTCTCTCTAACTAAACTTCCTTCCACTAGACATTGGCATGGCCTTTTAGCTTGGTCTTTAAAAATTTTAATCTTTTAGGATCTTCCACATAGTCGTGTTCAAATTATTCCTCCATTTCATTAATCCAATCGATCAACTCTTTTGGGTTCATAGTTTTGGAATATGTAGAAACTTCAATCTTTGGCCTTTTTCCAATCTTAGACATGACCATGAATAACCTAAATTTATCAAGATCCCCTGAAAAATATTTTTATTATTTATAATTATCTTATTCTTCTAATTCATCTTCACTTTCCTCTCTTTTTCTTGGCTCAAATCCTCTTTGAAACTCTTATTGTAATACATTGATTTGTCTTTGTAGGGCTCTAAAACCCACTTCTATCACAAAATTTCTCTCAGCACCACCATAGTTTCTTCTTGGAAGCATCTTTATATCTATATCAAACCCACAACCTTAGGTCCTGGTGAAAAACTACCTCATGGTTGGTGATATATATATACACACTCAAGAACTACTATTCTGATACCACTTTATTAGGGGCTACTCCAACCATCATTCATACATAACACAATAACATAGATTTTCACAAAAAATGCAAGGAAAGAACTCAAACAACTTTTATTTCATTCATAAATGAAATAAAACATCAGAATATACAAAACTATAGAAACATGGATATTTAAACATAAATAAAATTTTAAACCTATCAAAATTCCTACAAGTTTGAGCCATAATTTGCACTAACAAAATTGAACTGCTAAGTCCAAGAATTTGTTAAAATGGAAAAAATACCCTCTTAGAATGAAAACATGAAATATTAATACACAATAGGCCCAAGAGTGGCACCAAAATCAAGATTCCTTGATTTGGGGAAAGGTGAGATGAGTTAAAAAATCAAGTAGTCCCTATCTTTTTCCACTTTCCCAATATTCACTTAGATCCTACTTTTACCTCTTTAGTTTCTATTTCTAAACTTGACAAAATGTGGCCCACTTAAATTGAGGATAAGAATGAAACATAATTTAGTAAGTTTCCTTTAAACCTCATCATTATCCTCTCTTAGATAACCATGCCCAAAATTGGTAAGTTTATTTAGAAACTCATCATTCACTTAACTTATAAATCGATGCCCCACTTTGGTGGGAAATGATCTTGAGCTGATTATTTCAGCAAAGGCTTTATTTTTAAATTTTGGATATCTGTGTAAATTTCATGTCCATACATGAAAAAATACAAGCTTACTAAAAATAATAGGTTACTATTTTTTATCCTTCAACAAATTATGATAATCCTAAACCACTAAAAACTTCAACCTATGCTCTAATTAAACTAAAAATCCTATAATTTTTTTTTCAAACTAAAATTAAATATTATTTTTTGGTGATGCAAGATTACCCTTACACCATGGATGCTCCTACATAAACATTTATATCATTTAATGACAAATCCCTATCATCCAAGAAAACTATTACCATCTATCTATGATTTTTTCATATAGTCACATGTCAACATACCTTCTACAACAAGTTACATTTCACATGTTGATTATCTTGCATGCCCAAACATCATCTATTAACTTTTTCTAGACTTTCAAAACACATAATTATAAATTTGCCAAAAAAGCACATGTTAATTTCTATATGGGACACTAAAATTTACCCTGAGTCTATTAAAACCTAAATACTTGGATAATTACACACCCACAAAATAGTTAATGCTTCTACCCAATCATTAGTTTGAAATCCCATATTACCCTCATAAGCTACTAGCATCTATAATTTTTCATCTCTCAGAACTCCTCCACTATTAGACATACCTGGATTACCATTTTATGACCTATCATAATTTAATTTAACCCACGCAAGTGTAGGGGATATCCATTTCACATTTTTTCTAATTTCAATTCTAGGATCTATATAATAATTATTTTCCAAGTTTAGCTACCAATTATTATGTATAGTCTCTTCATGATGTGTGAGGTACTACTATTTGCACTAATTGATATTATTCAATTTCTCAACAAGAAAATTCATAGTTTTTTTAATTTTCCCTTTTAATTGAGCTCTTATAATACCTAAAAATCCTATTATTATTCTCTTTCTAAATCCCCCAAAGAAGATGATGGAAAGCCAGGTTCTAGAGTTTTTCTAGTTTTTTATTTAAAAAGGGGATAACCATGCTA
The DNA here is from genome assembly GCA_037957365.1 of Torreya grandis. Classification (NCBI taxonomy): domain Eukaryota; kingdom Viridiplantae; phylum Streptophyta; class Pinopsida; order Cupressales; family Taxaceae; genus Torreya; species Torreya grandis. Next base: position 893,415 of record JARHVA010003425.1, on the reverse strand, counting down.
GCCACAAATCCAATAAAGAAGAATGACGAGTCCAAAAAATATGAAATATATCAAGGATTACTCCCCACACTTTGAAATCAAAAGGACATTCTAACATAAGATGATGGATAGATTCATTATCAACTTTGCAAAGAGGACATATATTAACAAGAATTAATCCTACCTTGCCTAAATTATCCATAGTGAGGATTATATTTTGGATACATAACTAGAAAAATATATTGATTTTAGGAATAAGGTATTTATCCCAAATTCTAACTGAAGGAATTTCCTCATTGACAATAATAATCAATAAATTGTATCTTGATTTAACATTATACTAACCATCAAGAGAATCACTCCACACAATCTCATCTTCCTTTATCAAATTAGTAACATGAATACCTATAATAATGGTGATTAAATATAAAACCATAACTATCTATTTTTCTCTAGTACTCTTATTCTATAATTATTTCCACTGACACCTACCATTTTTTAGTTGGATGTATTCAACAACCAATACAACATAGTAACATTGCATTTGGGCATAAATAAGATGTCATAGATCTAATTCAATCAAAAGAAGGCTTAGTAACCAAGGATTCTCCCAAAATATGACTTAATACTATTTCCAATGTTCCATTTATAGCCTTTGAGTATAACCTCCATGTTTTTGGTAAATAAATTTCATATAACTAATACTTTAATGAACACAACATCAAAAAGGAAAACAACATTTATATTTTCTAAATATTTGGATTGAAAGATTTAACCCAATGATTTGACCCCTTGATGAACCTCATAGATAACTTAACAACCAAATCTTTATTCATTAGCTTCAAACTACTGAAACCTAATCCACCAAACTATTTGCGAAGATAAACCTTCTCCAAAAAAAACCAATGTAAATATTTATTTCCCCTCAACCCCCATCCATAATTTTTTTTTATGGATCCTTTCTATCTTATCCTGAATCACTCTAGGCTTTTTAAAAATAGACATGATATAAAATGGAAGACTATGAAGGACACTCTTGATAAAAAAACCTTACCAACTTGAGAAAGAATAGGCCTTTTCCATCCCGATAATTTATTCTAAATTATATCAAGAAGGGGAATCCAAAGAATAAGAGTCTTAAGACTAACAAATAAGGGCATTCCTAGACACAAGCAAGCCCAATATTTTAGTTGAAACCCAAAAATGTGTGTTATGTTATGTTTTATGATAAGAGGAGTGTCAATAAAAAATATCAAACTCTTGTCATAATTAATATTTTGATTACAAACCTATTCATAGATAACAACAATCATTTTTAGTTCTTTAGATTCTTTGATTAAAGTAATACACAAGAATAATGGTGTTATTAATTATTTTTTTATGTAGGGTAGGATCCACTCCAATTATAGGCCTAAAACCTTTAAAAACCCCTAAACCATAGCATCCAAGATTTTTATACTAAGGGAATCTACCATAATGATGAACAAAAAAGGAGATAGATGGTCTCCCTATCTTATACCTCATTTTATCCAAAAAAAGCTAACAGGAATTCCATTTATGAGAATGGAAAAAATGGTTGTAGATATATAATTCTGAATCAAAATTCTGAAATGAGGATGAAATCCAAGTTTATTGATGATAATATACAACTACTTCCAATCAAATCTATCATAAGCCTTACTTATATCAAGTTTAAAGATCATGCTATCTTGCTTACTTTTATTCATGGATTGAATGATTTCATGTACAATATTGATCACATCCTGAGTCTATTTATAAGGAACAAAACCACCTTGATTAATGGATACAATCCTCTCTATCATGGGCTAAAATATCAAATCAATATTTTTTGTGAAACCTCATAGACCAAATTGCTATAGTAATCATATTTACACCCAAGTAATGATTTCAATATATATTTTTACATGTTACTATACAAGTTGAATTTTTTTAAAAGCGTAATCCTATCATGAGCATGTGTAATAATGAGAAGGTACACCCTCTCAAGGGTTAATACTAATTCTATCCCAAAATAAAATTTTCTTTCATGAGTGGATAAACAACTAGTTCTACTTAATTAATTAACCATATTCACTACACATGTAGATTCTTAGTAGTATAAACATACAATAGATAGAGATGACTCATTATTTTCTAGGGTGAACACACAACCTATCTAATTAAATAAGCAACTTGGTAACCTCATTTTAATGTCTAAATGAAAAAAAAATCAAAATGTATATTTCAATAGGACCATACATATTTTCATTTATATTTGCTTTGTTCATCAAAACAATAATGGTCTTTATATTATGCCCTAGTTTATGACATAGTTCAAGTGTAAGTTAAAATCATGAAAAATAGCTATTGAAAGTAATTTCCATAATCATAAAACACCAATTACTAAACAATAATTGTCCATTCTATTTTTTCTTAAGCCATGCATGGTGTCTCAAGAAAATCCAAGAGTGAAATCAGAAATCATACAAGATAAACCTAGGCCACATCATATCCACCATTAGGAAAACTAGAATACAAACAAAATTCCATCCAATATTCAATGTTGAGAACAAATTACCTAGGCAATAATATGATAAAACAAGCTCAAACCAATAATATAATCTCAATGCAAATATGTCCCAAGCCATGGCATGAAGAAATCAAACATATATCCAAAGTAATAAAACATTTAGCTAGATAAATTAATATTCAATTGCCATTACCGAATACAAAAAATCATCTTGGGTAGTTTATAGAATAATTTCAGCATATACAAGAAATGTCATGCCATAACCCAACAAACATACAACATACCAAAAGTGAAACATAGGGTTATATATTAAAAATGTGTTTTCTCAATCACTATATATCACAAAATAATGAATTGGCATTATTCCATGACCAATGTGATTATTATTTAAGCATCCCTTATAAGTATTTTATCTATAAAAAGTTCTAAGGTTAAAATATCTACCAAAACATCATTATCATAAACCAAAAATATGAAAGAGCAAGACGTAATAATAATATAACTTGCATCATTATCAAGGAGTAACAAATCCAAATACATCCATTTATATACATATAAAAGTAGGCATTTCTTAAAGCTAACTTGAAAGGTTTCCAATTACTTCAAGGATTTAAAAAATAATTTAAGTTATAATGGTAACTGAATAAACAAAGTAAAACTTTTAGGACAAGTATCTCAAAACCCACTTCCGAAATTCAAAGCTTAATCAATGATTAAGACACAAACCATAAAACATATAACTAAATCTAGTTACTAGTTCTAAAAATTGACATAACTATGTCTCTTTCAAACTATAAGATGCTTGATTAAAGAATAAATAAAAAATTCTATAGCTAAAACACAACATTTTGACTTTCAACTCTTGAGTTAACTTCTTTCAATGAAAGAATAAAGTCAAAAATCATGACTAAAATAATCCCACATTACCATTCAATCTAATCCTTCCACTATTAACTAATAAGATCTTTTGGCATCATTTTCAAACTTAACAACTTAAATATAGAAGATTATTTGAATCATTATGATCAAACTTCTTATAGTTGCACAATAAATTTAACCTTCATTTATTTATAATAGGGATATATCATGGTGAACTTACAAAAATACATTCAACTAATAAAAATGATAAGTTGAAATCTAACAACCCCAATAGGTTTTACCAAAATATAGTAATTTAAACAAAAATTAATTACACGAATTCAACTAAAAATTTTCACCATGAGAAATTTAACTAAGTGATATTTAACTAAATGTATTGTTTTAGTTAAACCCACAAGGTTTATAGCTAATCCATTTAGCTATTGATCACCATGAAAATGATATAATGAAATATGAACAATGTTGCATAAACAATAAAGACTACATTTATTTTATTTAAGTGAATATACAATTTCATCCACAACTGTATATGTAAAAATGAATAAATAGTATAGTTTCATAAATAATAATGTCACAATAATAATGATACAAAGTTCCACGGAACGTGTGTCTCAATGACTCAAGTATCTATCTATAGGTGTAGTACTATTTTAGGGAGGGAGAGCATCATCTCAGTGCTTTTCGACACCAACCATAGAACATTGATCCCCCCCACTATCTCCCAACAAAGGAATGGCCCTCCCTTCATTAATGGGTAGATAATGACTTGGCATGAATCCAAAGTGACAAACTAGAGCCTGTGTGCTATAAGATGAATAATACATGATATATACCATAAATAAATCCATTTTAACATGATAACATACAAACATGTAAACTATATCAAACACCTTAAATGACAATGTTTAACTATAAAAATTACTTTGGCCAATTTTTTTAAATAGTTAATGATTTTTAGGATTAGTACATTTCATATGCAACACTCAATTAGGTTACACCTCATATTTTATTGATGGCACTAATTAATCTAGTGGAATCTGTCACACTACGTATTTAGTGTCTTAAATGTGAGCTTTGGTTAATATTAGAATAATATAAAAATCAATAGATTCAATCAAAATATTCTCTATTAGCAAATATAAAATATGTTAGGTACGAAAATATCAAATACATACATTTAGTCCATCAAATGTAATGCAATGAATCTAAAAATCATTTAATTTATTATTGAATAATAAATAGAATCATGTACAGTCCTCAATAGAAACATACCATCTGGTGAGAATCATATCTAGACTACAAGCTACCCAATATTAATATGTAAACTAAAATATTATTTCATCCACATAACATAACATTAATCATAACTTTTTTCTTTGGTCATATTCCATAAATATAACAATAAGCCAATCATATAACAATTAAATATGATCTATATTTAAACATTTTAAATACATTATTTTTAATGCTTTAACTAAACATTAAATACATAACAAAACATGCATAATACTATGTTATATAATTATTGGTCACATGTATTGAACAACTTGTATACATCTATATATGGTATACCATTATAGTTTACTAACTAGTTGGTTATTCACATTTGCATACCATATATTTATGTATACAATCAAAACACGTAGGTTTATAAAAAATATCTTAGTGAATCAATTGTAGAATAAATCATATGATATACTCCAACAAGACTATATCTAATCCCGAGCTTAGAGTATCACATACATGAAAATTATACTATCAAACTATAATGTTTCATCACTAATCTTCACAAAACCAAAAAATCCCCAATTTAGTGATTCAACTAATTATACATAGAATTTAAATGGTTTTCAATTCAAACTCAAACAATCAAATATTTACCATTAAAATTGTTTTGTAAGACATAAAATAATCAGTCCATATATCTGTTCAAATTTCATGCATATATAATATTCAAAATATTATATACTTAGCCACCTATGTCTAAAAGGAAAATTTCAATAAGCACAAAAATGTATCAACAAACATATATCTATACATAATCTCAAATAATTATCTCCTATAGTTCTATTCATATGTAGGCTAAATCAAGTTCAAAAATATAATAGTCCCTAGTTCATATATTGAAAAGTATGCAAACATATACAAGTTCAACCGACTATATATTCATAACATTTATCAATAGTATTTAAGATATGTTTACATCTTAAAAACTATACTAAGAATAAGCTGACATGTAACTAACCTAGCATGAAATTAATTTTGGTTTTATCCTTATGTTTCTATAATTCATGTTATATAAGTGAGAAAATTCCAAAAAACTAAATAGGGTTATCCCAAATAACAAAGATAAATATAGAAACACAAATATTAAATTTGAATACCCATCCATATGTTTGACTCAGTAGACTGGTTTAATATTTAAATATGTAGAGGATATATACATAAATTTGTATACAATAGAACTATCTTTAACATAACTCAATTCCTCATAGCCAAATTCCACAAACATTTCAAATCGATTACTCAAACACACACACACACACACACACACACACACACACACACACACACACACACACACACACACACACACACACACACACACACACACACACACACACACACACACACACACACACACACACACACATTATATATACACTTGTATGTATGTATACCTTAGGTCACTGAAGTCTTATAGGGTGCATATACATACCATTGTATATGTATATATATTTATTATCTAGATATACACATAAATGAAATAACCCAATTTCATTTTTTTTCCAAATGACTTATACACATAGTCGAATACCTTCCTAGGTTTGTATAATTGAAACCCAAAATAAAATACATAAAAATCCTTTATCATCTATGGAAAAATAAGGGATTCAAGTCTAGGTTGAAAACCCCACATTTTTCCTCATACCATATATGGGTTCTTAATTTATGCATATGTATTTAAGTCTAAATTATCCAAACTGGTTCGATATGAAACACTAAGTCCAAAACTCTATTGAGTCAAGTAAAATACCCATTAAAATAAATAATTATACCCTAAAAAAAATTTCATAGGATTTACAAAATTGAGGAACGTATTTCAAACACATAATTTTATCCTTGAAGTATACTAAATATCAAGGTAGAAACATAAAGTCTCAATCCATTCAACTAAGGTTTTTTGAGTTTCATGTAAGGTTCTATGGATGGCTGAACCATCTACAGGGCCTACATTTAACCCATATTTTTTAAATTTAAAATTAAATGAAACTATTTAACCCTTTATATATTTTATCAATAAATTTTTTGTCAAACCATCAAACAATAATTTTAAGTACATCACCAACCTGAAAGAGATTTATATGCAAAGGAAGTGAATTTGTATTCTTTCTCAAATCAAGATTTTTTCATCTAATTCTTCCTATTATGCCATATTATACCATCTAGGATTCTCCCCTACTCTTCTTATTCTCATTCATCATCCCAAATATTTTCCATCTTAACACAGAATGCAAAAGTGGGTTATAATGTTTTGTAAACATAGATGGATAGAGATCATGTTGTTATATTAATAATTTGCCTTATGGTTCAGAAGGATTCAAACCTTCACAATAATAGGAGCAAAACATGAGAAAAAAAAACCATCTTACCATTTCTCCACTCCCTATTTTTATAGGATGCTAATCAATTATGGATTAATCTATGCATGTCAAGAATAATTAAACAAAAAAAATAGTCTACCACCATTTTCTCATGCAGAAGACTTCAAATTTGCATAATGGTTTTGTTAAGTGATTTTTTACTCAAGTCAAAACCAATTAGAAACCCTAATAATCTCAAATGTTCCCAATAAAAATAAAATAATCATTATATAATCCTTAAAAATGTGCATGTTTGTTGACTTTGATTAAAATCATGCATCAAATTTATAAAGGTCCTTAGATGTTATAATTTCCATGTTAAGTTGAATAAAAAACAAGTTCATTAAACATTATAATGCCATATGACAAGGTTTATATAGCATATTTATATTAAAATACCATCAGCTATATCAACAAGTCTTTTAAACATTACAAATATATAATGTAAATGCAACTAATACAACCCTTGATATAAATCATAAAAATATTACTTAGCACTATAACTTCACCTAGTCATACAAACAACATTATCATTATTTAATAATATTAATAATTCAACCTTAGTCAACACTAAGTTAAATATAATGATGGTTCCTTTTATAATTTAGCAATTAAAGTACCTATATTGACTTGGATACGTAATAATTATAAACAATAACAATCTTCTACGTATGATAGTCATTTAACAACTTGATCAAGAAAAGTATTGGAATATGTCTAATACTTAAAACTATGAATCCAAGAAAAGTATAGTTTGTAATATACATAGATATACACTAAACTATAGTAAGTCATATTAAAACATGCATGGGTTCTCTCATTCAACCAATAAATATTATCAATAACTATTAATGTATTATACAACCAGATTAGTACCATCATACAACTAAATCAACAAGATTAGATAATAATAATTAAGGTCACAATAGAAATATATATCAGAAATCAAAACATACTAAAACTATTTAACTCAAAAAATGAACATAAAACATGTTAATCTACTATGGTGTGTGCATGGGTTTATATTATTTCTCTCTATCATCCCCCAGTGCCTTTCATCTACACCATCCTCTCCATTGATTCCCTCCCTTTTTCACACTCTAAGGAATGGATCTGTCCTGCATCCACCTCCCAATAATGAATATAGTTATCTTGTAATATAAATATATCCATAAAATAATAATATATAAACTAACTAACATGATCATCAAGTAAAAAATATAGAAGTATAACTAACCCCACAACTAATCAATAATTTAACTTAAGCAACATATAAATATCCCATTATTAGCATATGAAATAAATCTTGATTAAATAGTAGTTAATCAAATAATAACTATGAAAATCCATGGATCAAAAGGTTATTCATCTTAGAGATAAATCAAGATGTGGCATCCTTCTACCTAAAGTTGTTCATCATCTTGATGACACATTTAAACATAAATTCTATTTTTATTCATCAAAAAATAAAATAATATACAGTAATAAATCAAGAAAACAAATGTGGAAACAACCTATAAAAATCATCACAGTCTTCCCAAGTGGCACTATCTTCAAAATGTTAGTCCCACTAGACCTTACACTGTGATATCTCTACTATGAAAAATGAGTTTATGAGTGTCAATTATTTTGATTGGTTCTACCATGACCACCTTAGGATCCATAACCTATAAAGCTATGAAGGATAAACAACATACTATTTAAGATAAGACACATGGAGGACATTATGAAAAATACCTAGAGCTAGTGGCAATGAAATTGTATACGCTACAAGATTGACCACTTCTAAAAACTCAAAGCTTCCCACATATCTAGTGAAAGTTTCACTAACTTCCTAAACTTAATCAATATTTTTTTAATCTTAACCCACATAAACACTATCACCTATATAAAAATTCATTTTTATTATCTTTAGATCAACATAACTTTTATATCTATCATTAGCCTTGGCCAACCTCTCCTTGATTGTCCTGACTTGTTCTTCCATTTCCATGAGAATTTTAGGTCCAAATACTTCCCTGCCCTCTAACTTGTCTTGAATGATTGGCTTTTTACATCTCTTTCCATTTAATTCCTCAAACAAAGATATATTCAATGCTGATTGGTATGAGTTATTGTAAGTGAACTCAACCAATGGAAGGTACTCCTCCCACTTGTATTGTTGATCTATGAAATACATATGAAAGAGATCTTTTAAAACCTCATTAAATATCTTTATTTGACCATTCATTTTTGGGTGATAAGTAATGTTAAAATTCCAATATGTAACCAAATATAAATTTAGATTCAATCAAAATTTATAAGTCATTCTTGGATATCAATTTGAAATGATCTTTTTTATAAATCCATGAAATTGATACACTTATTTCATGAATCACTTTGCAAGCATAGGTGCACCATATATCAAGTTGTATGATATGAAGTGAGATACCTATTGAGAAGTGTTTTCATTTATGTCAAGGTCAAGGTGTATATCATTGATGTTAAGGTCAAGGTGGATGTCATTGATGTCAAGGTGTATTTGGTAAAGATGCATGGTGAAGTGGCATATGACAAGAGAGAATTTGAAGGAAACCTATTGTCTCTTTATTATGAGAGAATTGGAAGGAACCTGATGATTCTTCTAAGGTTTATGTCAAGGTTTAGTACAAGGAAATCATGTTTGTGTACCAATTCTTGATATAAGGTTCTTAAGAAGGCTTATATATTGGATGCCTAGTCTGGTGCAAGAAGGATGATGGTAGCTTAGTGACATGAATACATAGATGCATAAGATGATGTTTTAATACACTTGATAATGTATATGGAACATTAAAGAAATTGATATTCAAAGTGTGCCTATAAGGGTAAGACCTATAGACCTAACATGTAACTAGACTAGTTTTAGACCCTAGCTGACCCAATAAAGTAATATGAAGTGTTTTAAAGACCCATGCAGGATGAAAATTAGTGTTATAACATGTGATAATTTTATTGATCATGTGAATGAGGTGGAGATTGCATGAACAGTGGCTATAGAGTTAGTTTCAAGGCCTAAAATGACTTGTAGGTCATAAGCCTAAAGAGCAAAGAGAGATATGGTGCACTAATGGGGTATCAGGATCAGTTTCCAAAATAAGCATAGACAAACGAGTATTGATAAAGGTATTAAATATTTTTTTAGGTGTGTTGACCAATTTTGAGGTCAAATTTTTCAAAAAAAGGTATGGTATATGGTTTTGAGGTTCCTATGTGCACAAAATGAAGGGTTCTTAACTTGAAAAGGACTTTCATGTAATCGTTGGCATGTGTAACCTTTACATGAGAAACTAATAAATTAATGGTATATATTTGAGGATCATAGATCAAAGTTTTAAGAATTTTTATGGATTAAGTGTTAGGTTGTGGAGCTAAAAGCTTCAACTGTTGCAGACATGGAGGAGGTTACTGAGTTTTAAGGAGACCGGCATCGGCAGAGTATAGTGCAGAAGGCAACCGATATCAGCAATTTTGAACTGAAGACAACCAGCATCGGCAAGAGGTCAGCCAATGTTAGTCACCTCTAGGTAGACAGGGACTGATGTTGGTCACCTGTGGCAGTTCCAAAACTATTTGTTGCACGAACAGTTAGTTCGTTGAATCGAGTGTTTGCATGTTAAGGGATAATTATAGTCTCAAGCTGCGTGTCTAATTATTATAATTAGAGGTCTAATTTTTGTATGCATGGGATCCTATTTAAAGACCCATGAGGCATGTATTGTAATCAATAAGGCAAGTAAAGCATTGAAGCAAGGAAGCAAGGTCAAGGAGATCTACAAGGTGTAAGGTCAAGGAGATCAGCTGAAGCATTCAAGGAGGGGATAACAACTCAGGTTGTTGAGTTGGTTGTGGTTGAGCAAGAGAGAGAGGGAAGAAGTCCTTGAGGTGTGGTAAGCCTTTGAGGTGGAAGAAGAAGTGACATCTTCTTTATTGTATTTTCTTCTAAGATTATTTAATACAAGATTGTGTATTATCTCTCAAATTCTTTGTTGTTTCAAGTTTCTAGTTACTTAATCATTCTGGTATAATTCCGTGTTTAATTACTTATAAGAAAGGTAATCAATTGTGCTTCCTTGGAGGGGTTCCTAACAGTTGGTATCAGAGCTACGGTTGTAGGGATCAGGTTGTTGTTTGATTACAGGTCATTCACAGGGGTTTTTGTTTGAGTGGGAGTATATCAATGGCAGAAGAAAGTAAGCTATGAATGGAGAAGTTTAATGACAAGAATTATCAACATTGGAGGATGCAAATATAAGATTATCTATATCAGAAAGATTTGTACTTACCATTGGGTGGGGTTGCATGCAAGCCCATAGATATGAAGGATGAAGAATGGAATGTTCTTGATCGGAAGGCTTTGGGATCCATAAGGTTGAGCCTTGGATTGTTTGTCATTTCCAACTTATCATAGTGTAAGACAATGGAAGAGTTGATAAAATCTTTGGCAAATTTATATTAAAAACTCTCGGCTTCAAATAAGGTATTTCTTATGAAGCAATTATTTACTTTGCAAATGCAAGAAGGTGGATCGGTACATACTCATCTTAGTGATTTCCATGGTTTGGTAAACCAGTTAGCTTCAGTCAATATTGTTTTTGATGATGAAGTAAAGGCTCTCTTAATTTTATGCTCTTTACCTGAAAGTTGGGATAGTTTGGTTATGGCAGTAAGTAATTCTTTGTCTGCTTCTAAAATCTTAAAAGTTGATGATGTTGTGAGTGTAATCTTGAATGAATAAATACGCAAGAAAAGCACAGGTGAATCATCAGGGAATGCTCTAAGTATAGAAAGTAGGGGAAGGCAAAGAGAGAAGGTCGAGCAAGGGAAATCAAGGTCAAAGATGGGAAGGAGATCTGAATCTAGAGGTATCACCTACTAGTTTTGTGGAAAGAAAGGACACACAAAGAAAGAGTGTTGGTTGAGGGATAAATAAAATCAACATGAAGGTAATGAAGAAGCAAAGGATGCAAGTATTGTGGCACAAGATGCTCTCATACTTTCTTTAGATAGTTAGATAGAATCATGGGTTTTAGATTTTGGTTCTTATTTTCATGCATCCCCAAACAGAGATTTTTTCCATGAGTATGTCCAGGGAGACTTTGGAGAGCTTTATTTAGGGGATGGTACGCCTTGTCAAATAGTTGGCAAAGGGAAAGTGCAGCTGAAATTGCAGATGGACAACACATGGGTGTTGAAGGAGGTTATGCATGTCCCAGTTCTAAAGTAGAGTTTAGTTTCTATAGGAAGGTTGGGTGATGAGGGATGCATAGTAACCCTCACAGCAGATTCTTGGAAAGTTACCAAGGGTGCACTTGTTTTATCAAGAGGTAAGAAAGTAGGTACTCTTTATCTATCTACTTGTATTACTAATTCTACTTTTGGTTTATCTACTTTAGCTGTAGATTCGAAGATGTGGCTTAATAGGCTTGGTCACATGAATAAGAAGGGAATGGAAATTCTTGATTCAAAAGGTATGAGTTCAGATTCGGAAGGCATAGATCAAGTTCATTGCAGGAAAAGGAAATTTGATGTTTTTGACAAGAACAGGGAAGCCTTGGTGTTTATGGAGGAGATGATGGACAAAGATCAGTCACAGGGGCTAAATAATTCTAAGAAGGGTAGTATGGATAGGGTTTTGATCCAAGATGATCTCGTGGATAAATAAGTCATCACTTACAGGAACACACAGGTACCGACATCAGTCACATGGAACTGACGTCAGTCAAGTAGATACCGACATCGATCATGTGCAGACCAGCAGGGTCAGTAGCATTAGGCAGGAGAAGTCTGACATCAGTCAGATAGGAACTGACATCGGCAGAGGGGACATCAACGTTGGCCAAGGAAATGATGTCGACAGTTAGGGTCAGTGCAGGGAACCAACATCAGTCAAATGCAGACTGGGAGATGGCTGAGATCGGTCACTAGAACAGATGTTGGGCAGACAACAAGCTGTCAATGAGTCTCAAAGACCCATATGGAGGTTAGAAAGGGTATGTGAACCTCATATTTATTGTTCACCTTCTTTATTTTATTTGTTACTTACTGATGGTCAAGAACCAGGAAGATATGAAGAGGCAATGCAGGTAGAATCCAGAAATAGTGGGAGCTAGGCATGGATGAGGAGTGTGAGTCCTTGGAGAAGAACCAAACAAGTGTTTGTTGGTGGAGTTGTCAGCTAGAAGAAATCACTAATAGAAGGATGGATTCCCAGGTTAGAGAAGAGAGTGGATGGACATGTGAGATAGAAGGCCAGGGTAAATGGTCTTGAGTAGGCTGCAGGACAATGGAGGTTTGACCATTGTATTTATCTTTACCAAGTTGGATAATATTAGCTACATTATCTTGTTACTGTATTGTGTTTCTTGTTGCAAGGTTACATATACAGGGAGTTTATGAGCTAAAGGTAAATTTAGTTCAGAGGTATGTCATGAAGAATTTGGGAGCAGTAAAATTCTTTTGGCATAAGAGACATGGAAGATCACAGGTTGATTTTGTCTCTAGTGGGAGTTGTCAAAAAGTTTAGATGTGGCAGGGGACTTGGATGACAGGTATATCATCATAGGTTTTGTGGTGGTTGGTCTTCAAGAGTGATTTTTGAAGAGGGATACAAAGCCAAGGGAACAAACTAGATGATGTATAGGTACAGGTATAGTTTCAGTTGTTTATCTCCAAGTGGGAGATTGTTAGGTTGTGGAGCTAAAAGCTTCAACTGTTGCAAACATGGAGGAGGTTATTGAGTTCCAGGGAGACCAACGTCAGTAGAGTATAGTGTAGAAAGAAACCAACATTGATAGGTGTGAACTGAAGACAAATGGCATCGGTAGGAGGTCGGCCGACGTCGATCACCTCCAGGCAGACAAGAACCGACGTCGGTCACCTGTGGCGGTTTTAGAACTGTTCATTGCACGAATAGTTAGTTCATTGAACCGAGTGTTTGCATGTTAAGGGCTAATTATAGTCTCAATCTATGTGTCTAATTATTATAATTAGAGGTATAATTTTTGTATTCATGGGATCCTATTTAAAGACCCATGAGGCATGTATTGTAATCAAGAAGGCAAGTAAATCATTGAAGCAAGGAAGCAAGGTCAAGGAGATCTACAAGGTGTAAGGTCAAGGAGATCAGCCGAAACATTCAAGGAGGGGATAACAACTCAAGTTTTTGAGTTGGTTGTGGTTGAGAAAGAGAGAGAGGGAAGAAGTCCTTGAGGTGTGGCAATCCTTTGAGGTGGAAGAAGAAGTGGCATCTTCTTTATTGTATTTTCTTCTAAGATTATTTAATACAAGATTGTGTATTGTCTCTCAAATTCTTTGTTTTTTCAAGTTTCTAGTTACTTAATCATTCTGGTATAATTCCATGTTTAATTGCTTATAAGAAAGGTAATCAATTATGCTTCCTTGGAGGGGTTCCTAACATTGAGGGCCTAAGCTTTATGAATGATTGTTAAGACTATAAGGTGGTTTAAACTTGTCTAAAACCCTAACCTTGACTCGATATGGAATATATTGATATAAATGGCTCAAAATTGATTATATAACCTATTTTTATGTTTTTATCATGTATAGGACTCTTTTAGGTACCTCCAATTGGCATTGGTCTGTTAGGTGAGTGAGTGGACCCTAAAGAAAAAGCCATGTTTCTCAAAAAAATTCTATAGCAAGTAGAGTTGACCAAGTCAAAGTTGACAAGTGGGTGGAGGTTAAATATTGAGACTTATATATTATTAAAATTTTGGTTTTTTATTAGTGTATGTACTTAATATGTGCTAAAATGATCACACAAGTTGACCTATCACTAAAAGGCCTAGTGATATTGATAGTGAGAAAACTAGGCAAAAGTGAAATTGAGATTAGGGATGTGTTGTCATGGACTAGAGATAGATAAAAATGCATGGGATTATTTTTAAATACCTTTATTACACATTATTATTCATTATATTATTTGGATTTTAGTTGGCATGCTGAGAATGTTGCTTATAAGTTGACCTATCTAAGTGCAGATGAGATAGTGAAGGTGTAAGGGTGTGAGATTGGTTTCCAAGTCCAATATTATCACTTAAACATGGTATATTTATATTTAAGAGTTACATAATGATATAATAGGATCATAAAAATACATTATGTGTCTCAAAAAGTGTATATATAATATTTTAAAGTCATTTTCACCATGACTAGTTTTGAAGATGTATTGACAAGTCTAAGTAAACAAATGGGAGTGATGAGTTGGAGGTTTTATGACATTATATAGAGCATCCAATGCATATATTGTTGGTTTTTAATAAATTATTTTTTTATCCATTATTTTAAAAATCTTTTTCATTAGTATAAGAGGATTGGAACATAGAAGCCAAAATGGCTTATCTGTCTGAGTATGGTCTATGAAAATGGAAGTCAACAGATTTGTCTGTAAGACCAATAGTGGTCATTTATGATTGTGATATTTTTTATTTAATTTTATATAAGTATGATATAATATCATATTCATTTATTTTAATACCTTAATATTTTTCCTTTAGGTGTCAAAAGTTCAATATTCCTTAACTATGTTTTGAGACCAATTGACAATTCTGATGAAGCTTTTTATAGGGAAGGGTTTGAGTATTTTTGCCTTAAATTTTGAGGTTTTATGAACATGGTGATGACCATAAGGTAATAATTATTATTTTATTATGTATTTTTTCTATGATTTTTTTAAAAATCTATGTTTATGATTCAATTATTTTAGACATACTTTCTAGGTAAACATAGGGCTAATATGAATTATTATAATGATGTGCTCCAAGTAGTGATATGAGATAAAAAGTGTTATGGAGACTATATGATATTAATATATGTATATTGGTAATAAATATTATTTTATTCTTCCATGTAAAGTGTTTTAATGTTCCTTAAAATGATCAGAGGGTAACATGTGCTAATAAGGCTTAATGAGATTGGTCTGCATGAGACATAAAGGAAAGATAATTCATATTTGATAAAGGTCAGATATAAAAGGAATAAAAGAATTTTTGATCCATGTATATGATGTGTTATAATATAGATAACATGTCCATCCTAAGAGGATAATGGTGCTTGGTGTACTAAGAAGGATATGAACAAGAAAAGTCTTGTATATATACTAGGCATTTTTAGGCCTAATATTGAAGTAAGGTGTGTAGATGCGAAGTGAAGAATAAGAGGATTGTGTTAGATCAAAAAGGTGGTGAAAAATATAAAATAAATGATATGAATCAGTCATAGAAATTTAGAGGACTTTATGAGTGATTTTATGATAGTTTCAAGCCATATAAGAGCTAATTAAATGAAGAAGGCAAAGGATATTTTTTTCTTATGTGAAAGGTATATCTAAGTGTGATAGAGAAAAATAAGACCATAATTAGTTATGATTGGATAAAAATAAAAATGTGGATAGTTTATAAGAGTTATTTGAGTGGGTGATTGATTAGAAAGGGGGTTGTAGCCTCCTATCAAGTTAGTGCTTGATAAATTTAAGGGTTTGTTGGGTTAGTGCTCAACAAAATTTAATTCATGGTATTATGGGATAAGTTTTCCAAGATATATTTTAGTGTGTTTTATTCTAATTGAGGGTTTACCACATACATATTATGTTCATGTGTTTCATGCTCTCATAGTTGATGCTTATGCTTGCTAAGATGAACATGCTTATCTAAATGATCTATGATTGCTTAAGTAATATTTTTTAAAGTATTGAAGACTAACTACCCCCCTTCTTAGTTATTTTAATTCCAACATTTCGTATCAAATCTCGGTCCTTTAAATCATGTTTAAAGGCCTAAAAGAAGATCCTATAAGTAACAATGGCTAGTTAGCAAGCTCAAGGTGGTTTCTCTACTATGAAGTCTCTATTATTAAATGGATATAACTATGCATTTTAGAGTGTCATAATGAAGATATATTTGATGTCAAAATGACATGATATTTGGTAATTAGTTATGGATGGTTATACTGTTCCTCTTATTTCACCAATAGATGCAGTAGGTAAGAAGGCTAGTGAAAACAACTCCAAGGAAATTAATGCCATTCTTTGTATCCTATTAGAGGTAGATATGGTGAAGGTAATACAATGTGATTTAGCTAAAGAGATATGGGGAAAAAATGAAGACCATCTATGAAGGTGACACCAAGGTAAATATGGGAAAGTTGCATACCCACAAAAGACAATTTGAAATCCTAAAAATGAATGAATATGAAACCATTGCACCTTATCTGTTGAAGGTTGATGAAGTTATCAATATAATTAAAGGATTAAGAGAAGAAGTCAAATAATATATTATTATGAAAAAAGTGTTTAGATCACTAACTTATAAGTTTGACTCTAAGGTATATGTAGTAGAATAGATGCAAGATTTTCATAAGTTAGATATGGATGGGCTTCATGGCATCTTGACTACCTATGAGATGAGAAATAATGAAGGAAGACCTCCCAATAAATCAATAGCTTTCAAAGTTAAAAATAAGTCAAAATCCAAGAAGTTCAAGGTTGAGGAATGATCATATGTTGATGATGATAAAATGATATATATGTTTGTAAGGAAGTTGAGATTTGGATCAGTAGTAGTACAAAGGTAATTTGCCATTCAAAATTTTCAAATGTGGCAATATTGGTCATTTTACATCCAAGTGCCCTAATAAGGATAAATTTGATCATAATGAAGAACATGATGAACATCATGGAGATGACAATAAGACCTATAAGCCTAATAATAACAAGGAGTTCAAAAAATATGAAGGCAAAAAAAGAACTTTCAAAAACAAGAAAATCTTATACACTAAGGACGATAATCCTTTGGATGTAAGTGAATCAAGTGAGTCTGATAATGATGATGGTAGACATGAACTAGAACATGACAACAACATAAATTTGTTTATGGCCATAGAATCAAACAATGAGGGTTGTTCAAGTGGGAAAGGCATTATGGTTGATATAGAATCAAATGAATAATAAGCTAAAGTAGATCTTGAGGTAGAATTGATAAGTGCACTAGAGGAATTGAAGTTTCAAAAGAAAAGAATCACAAACTAAGAGCACTAGTTAAATATCATGAGGAGCAGATTGACTTGTTTGAGGAAAGGTTGAATAATGCTTCTAAGGATTATGATGAGATCATCAATCATGTTGAAGCATATATGGAAGTGGTCAATGCAATCTTAAAGGCTAAAGAAGAAGAGTGCATCAGGTATGAAATTCAAGTGTAATCCTTGAAATTTGATTTCAATCAAGCATATAATAAGGTGAGGAGATTTGTGAAGTTTAAAAAGAGCACTGAGGCATTAGATGATATCTTAAGTTGTCAAAAGTTTGAAAGTGACAAAATAGGTCTTGGTTTCAAAGAATTCCAAAAGGTGGCACCTCAAGTCAAGGATAATATTGTTGAAGACAAGAAGGTCAACATGAAAAGACCTATCAAACAAGCTAATGATATAATATATGATAGTTCATTCAATGGTTAATATTTTATATGCAATCAATTTGATAATGGAGCAAGAGAATGTAGAAAACCCTCTAAGAATGAGTATTCATGGGACTATGGAAGGAGTCATAACTCACATCAGTCAAAAGGTATGTATAAGTAGGTTTAATATAGTTGTAATGATATATGATACATTACAAAATTCTTTCCTAATAAGGTTATATGGTCATCAAGTCAAAAAAAGAGGTTTGAAGCCTCTAAAGTGATAGAGAGAAGACAAATGAATGTTTGGAAATGAAATATAATGAATATGAGTCATGACTAGTCTATAAGCTCAAGTGGACTACTTGTTGTGATAGAGTATGATTCAAATGTAAATTTTTTTTAGGAATGCTTGTTGTCAATCCATATTAATGATAAAATAGATGATGAAGAGATCAAACCTATGATGCAAATCAAGCCTATAAGGGTATTGAAGGACATTCAATTAGATAAGAGCATGAAGATCTAGGAATATCCTAAAATTTTAATGTTTTAGTGTCTTATAAGAAGTTGTGACTCCATTTGGGCTTCATGGAGACAATATTCAAGTAGCATAAGCATTATGAATGCTTGGTTTGAGGGGGAACTATTCAAGTTTGTGATTAAGTTTGTTTTGGATTGAGAAGTGGTCTTGTTATCAAAATTCATTTGAAGGAGGTATTATTATATTAATGGGGAAAATTTTGCCTTAATGTTTTGAATTACGAGTGTTGAGATCCTATAGAAATAAGGTATGGCCTCATGTGATAGTTATGCATGACCCTTTGTCATTAATGTCAAAGGGGGAGAAAGTCCAAGAAGGGAGATTGACCAACTTGGGGAGATGAAAGAAAGTGGATTGAAGAATATTTTTCCATCAATGATAAAGGGGGAGATTTTTGAGAATTTATGTCAGTTATTTCAATTTTAAGGTGTATATCATTGATATCAAGGTCAAGGTGGATATCATTGATGTCAAGGTGGATGTAATTGATGTCAAGGTGTAATTGGTAAAGATGCATGGTGAAGTGGTATGTGATAAGAGAGAATTTTAAGGAAACCTATTGTATCTATATTAAGATGGAATTTTGAGTCAACATAATTATTATTTTAAGGTTTATTTCAAGGTTTAGTATAAGTCAAGCATGTTTGTGTACCAATTCTTGAGTATAAGGTTCTTGAGAAGGGTTGTGCATTGGATGCCTAGTCTGGTGAAAGAAAGAACATGGTGGATTAGTGAGATGAATGTACATAGATATAAGATGATGTTTTAGGAAACTTGAGCACATATATGGATCATTGAATCACTCATGGGAGCTTCAAAGTGTGCTTACAAGGGTAAGACCTATAGACCTAACATGCAACTAAACTAGTTCTAGACCCTGGCTGACCTAATAAGGTGCCATGAAGTGTTTTCAAGACACATGAAGGATTAAAAGTAGTGTTATATCATTTTATAAGTTTATTTATCATGTGACTGAGGTGGAGAGTGCATTAATAGTGGATAGAAGGTCAATTTCAAGGCCTAAAGTGACTTGCATATCATAAGCCTAAAGAGCAAAGAGAGATATGATGGCCTAATGGGGTATCAAGAATAGTTTCCAAGGTAATAATGGAAAAATTAGTATTGGTATAGGTATTACATGTTTTTTCAATTGTGTTGACCAAGTATGAGGTCAAAGTTTGCAAGAAAAAGGTATGGTATGTGGTTTTGAGGTTTCTTATATGTATAAAATGAAGAGTTCTCAACCTGAGAAGGACTTTCATGTGTTCATTGGATTGTATAACCTATTCATGAGAACATAATACATTCATGGTATATGGGGAAGATTTATATATCAAATTTCCAAGTATTGGTTTCTAGATTAAGGGCCTAAGCTTTATGAATGATCTTTAAGACTATAAGGTGGTTTAAACTTCTCTAAAACCCTAACCTTGACTTGAAATAGAATATATTGATATAAATTTCTCATAATGGATTGGATGACCTATTTTTATGATTGGATAATGTATATGACTCTCCCAAGTACCTCTAAGTGGCATTAGTTTGTTAGGTGAGTCGTTGGACCCTACAAGAAAGCCATGTTTTTCAAAAAAAATCTATAGCAGGAAAATTTGACCAATTCAAAGTTTCTAAGTGGATGGAGGTTGAATATTGAGACTTATATATTATTCCCATGGTGTTTTATGATCAATTTATATACTTTATATGTGTTAAAATAGTCATGCAAGTTGACCTATCACTAAAAGGCCTAGTGATGTAGATAGTGAGAAAATTAGACAAAAGTGAGAATAAGATTACGGATGGATCCAAATGTATTTTTTTGTTTTCAAATAACTTTAGTACACATTAATATTTATTATATTATTTGGAGGTTATTGGATATGTTGAGAATGTTTTTTATAAGTTGACATGTCTAAGTGTAGATGAGCCAATGAAGGTGTAAGGGTGTGAGATTGGTTTGCAAGACCAATGGTTTCACTTAACCATGGTATATTTATATATAAGATTTACCTAATGATCTCAAAGTATCATATAAATTAATAAAGTGTCTACAAAAGTGTTTATATAGGAGTTGAAATCCATTTTCACCATGACTAGTTTTGAAGATGTATTGACAAATTTGAGTAAACAAGTGGGAGTGATGAGTTGAAGGATCTCTACCTTTAGATAGAGAATAAAATACATATATTGTTGTTTTTTAATACATTATTTTAATATCCATGCTTTTAAAAATCTTTTAAGTTAGTATAAGAGGATTGGAACATAGAATCCAAAATGGCTTATCTGTCCGAGGAAGGTCTGTGAGAATGGAGGTCAAAATATCAGTTTGTAAGACCAAAAGTGGTCATTTATGCTTGTGATATTTTTTATTTAAGTTTATATAAGGATTATTTAATATCATATTAATATATTTTAATACTTTAAGAGTGTTCCTTTAGGTGTCAAAATTTCAAGGTTCCTTGACTATGTTTTGAGACCAATTGACAGTTCTAAGTAAGCTTCTTACAGATAAGGGTTTGAGCACTTTTGACCTAAATTTAAAGGTTTAATACACATTTTAATTACCCTTAGGTTATAATTATTCTATTATTATTTTTTTCATGGTTTTTTTTAAATATATGTTTGTGCTTTAATTATTTTAGATAGACTTTCTAGGTATACACAGGGCTAATATGAATTATTCTAATGATATGCTCCAAGTAGTGATATGAGATGAAATTTGTTATGGATCCTAGATTATATTAAAATATGTCTATTGGTATGACATATTATGTTATTATTATATTTAAAGTTTTTTAATTTTCTCCAAAAGGAGCAAAGGGTAACCTGTGCTAATTAGGCTTAATGAGATTAGGTCTCCATGAGACCTAAAGGAGAGATAAGGCCTATCTGAGAAAGGTCATATCTAAAGGGACTAAAATATTTTTTTTCATGTATATAAAGTTTTATCATATCCATTCCATGGATGAACTAAGAGGATAAGAGTTCTTGGTGTACTAAGAAGGATATGAACATGAAAAGTCTTGTATATATACTAGGCATTTTTAGGCCTGATATTGAAGTAAGGTGTGTAGATGTGAATCAAAGAATAAAAGGATTTTTTGAGCTGAAATAGGTGGTGAAAAATATAAAATAAATGATATGAATCATTCATATACATATATAGGGTTTTATGAGTGTTTTCATGACAATTTCAAGCCATAAAAGGGCTAATTAAATGAAGAAATCAAAAGACAAATTGGATCTAGGGGAAATTTTTGAACATCCCTAATCCTCCCTAAACCATCACCATTTTATAGGGATCATTAAGATATTTTTTATGGTATGTATAACTTTGGAAATAGATATCATTTTCTCTAGATACGGTTGGTTAAAGTTTTGGTCAAAGTTGGTCAATTAATGATGTGGCAAGTTTTGGGCACATGGAAAACAAAGGGTTTGTACACCTCTAGTCTTTAATGGTCAACTATGGGGACCATAGCCAATTTATCCCACTTTTGTGATGGAAGGGGACTCTATCACCATGGTTTATTAATGTAATTTTAATATTTCTAATTACATTGTTTATATACTATATTATTTTTGGTGTTTCTAGTTGTGACAAGTGGAAGGATGAGGAGAGATATAGTGGCATTATTTGAGATTCTCATGTGATAAGACCTCAAGCTAACACGTATTTCCACTACTATCCACCTATATTTTCCAAGTCACTATTATACCAAGTTCAAAACCAAGCTTGAGTGCTAGTTGAGAATACCAATTCATCCAACCCAGCTTAGAGTCTAACCCAACCTGAGTCTAACTCAGAGTTCAATCTAATGCAAGTGTCAGCTTGATTGAGATCATATCCTTCTCAAAGGTTCATAGAAACCAAATCTCATATGTTTGGTGTAGAAAAAATAAAGATTATATGTGGCTAAAGTCACGTTAGCATTGGCGGTTTAGGGCTTTGAAAATCCATCTCTATCCTCATTCCCCATGAATGTGGGAGTTTAAACCATGTAAAATCTATGTTAGGAAAAATGTGGTTGGAAGAATATAACCCCCAATATTCATGCTCTATTTCAAGCCCTTTGTTGTTACACCAAATGTGGATGGTTGAAATGTAAAGGGAAGATTTTCTATTTGAGGAGGATTTACCGAAAATGGAGGAAAGAGAGATTCGACCCTGTAACCTCTGGCCAAAAGGATAAGCATCCTTGCCACTATGCCCAGAGGTGATATATATATATATAAATGCACAAATTTTGTTTCATTTAAAAAGAACATAGATTTGGATCCTCTTAGCATTGTAAGGCTTTTTAAGCCAAGATTTTAATGTTTATTTTGTAAGCCTATGCATATTTTGTAAAGGGCTTATAAGACACTCTTGGAGGCCGATATTGTAGGATTATTTTAGAGAAGTAGTTTTTTAATTCTAAATTATAAGGATTAATTCCATTGTAAAGGTAAAATTCTTATGGGAGACTTCAATTTATAGTTTATATCAGAGTTTGTATAATCTAAATGTAAATGAGGTTATTTTTTATTGTAAAGGAAAACACCTACAAAACCCTCATATGTTGTTTTATCAGAGTAGCCCATCACTATTATGGAGTTGAGTCATATTCCTTGGTGACAATATATTTACCCATTTTGGAGAATTATTTTACTCTTGTATGGATAATTATGCCCAAATTTTGGAGATGTTATATCGGTGTTACAAATGAAGGGGAGATGAGTTCTTGATCAGATCAAGTCTTCATTCAGTCTAATTTTAGTACTATTATAGATTAATGATACATGAATTTAAGTTTTATAAAATTATACTTTTGTCTATTATGAATAGATTGATTCATGATTGTAGTGAACCTAGAGATATAGCCCTTAAAAGGTGAACTCCATTTTCACTTTGGTGTCAATATATCACTATTTTCCATTCTTCTTTTAGTTTTACATACAACATTAAAAGGTAAATGCTTACAATGAAAAATTAGTTTAAATAGGGTTTTCTATTCACTCTATATTTATTTTAGAAGCCAACTATGTATTTAATTATGGGGAGATAATTAAGAATGATAACTATTTAAAAACTATTTGATTAAGTAGGGGGTCCCTATCAGTTTATGGATAAAATTTTGGTATCAAATCAGTTTGATTACTATCATGTTTATGCTTTTATGATTTATGTTCTTATATTTGATTTGACCATGCAGGATTGGCTAGTGCAATGGAAAATTAGAAGATGTTCCAATCCAATGAAATAAGACAAACTTCTAATAGCCAAAAGTCCAAAACCACTAGTCCTACATGGATTAGTTCATAAGAGGAGAAAGCACACCATCACTAGAGGATGATGAGAGTATGTTCTAGATGATGTTGTGAAGGGATCAATCTTTATTTTTTGGGAATAATCTAGATAAAATTCCAAGTATTTTCATTGGTGTACATCTAGGAACAATGAGTTTGGTCTTGTTATCATACTAGCATAGTTTGAGGTAAAAATGGTTTTTTATTTGGGTTAAGTAGACTTTTTGGATTTGTATATTTTTCTATAGTTATGTGTATGGAAGTACAATTTATTTTTAGGGTAAACCATAAGCAAAACCTTAGAATATATGCCACTGATAGATTAGTATATTACTCTGATGGAACTTGTTTATAGTGTGATGAAGGTATGGAGCTGGATCTAGTTAGTATTGGTATTTGACACAATGTTTTAATAATCATGTTATGTAGCCTTTATTTTTGGTGAAGTGACTATATTTTTAAAACCTATGTCCTTAGAAATAGTAAGCAAGTGAAAATTCCAATTTCCATGGTAAGATATGGAGAATGGCAATATGGCATTTTTCATGAATTTGAATAAGTTTTGCACTTTAGTTTACTGGGTATTAATTGGTTATTTAATATTTAACCTTTTCTCAATAGAGTGTGTAGTACATAGTTTTGAATGAAGGTAAAACTATTCCAATGATTCTTGTCTATGAGAAAATGACTATTTACATAGTATATTGGTTTATATCCATGTTTGATTTGATAACCTTGTGTGGATTGTTGAAAAAAGAATGTACCTTGTTTCAGAACTTATCAAAAAGTAAGAGGTTTCATCATTACCTCTTAATGAATGAGTTTTGATGTGGTATAGTCTTCTATTAAAGTTGTGGAAACTAGGAAAGGGGATAACCCTTGATTTGGTTAAAATGGTTTATTGAATAGTTTTATTTTGCATTGTTAAAAGTTTGATAAACATGTTATTTTTTATCATCAAATTTTTTTGGGATTATTTATTTATCATATGGAGGATTTTTTAACCAATTTTGAAGTTAAAGATACCACTTTTTATATTGGATTTGGAGCAATCAATCAGTAGGAAGAAATTTAAAATAGGGTTATCATTCTTAGTTTGTCTTTTCATGTTTATGATATTTTCTTATTGATTACTTGCACTAGATGGTGAGTCTGGTAAAGAAGATCTATTAAAAAATTATATAATTTTAATTCTTGGAGTTTAAAATGGATTTCATTTTCCCTATTCACAGAATTTTATAGAATCCAGTTGGTGATAGCCTTTAGGAGAGAAGCTAGTATGGGTAAACTTGTGTTGTTTTACCTCATTTTGAGAAATACTTTGTATTGAGAGATTATACCTTTGTGTATCTTTTGACTTATTATTGAGAGATTAACCTTATTTTTGAGATAACCCCTTTATGGAGAAACCATACCTCATTGTTAGAGAGAAACTGACATTATAGAACTGGAGTTACTTGCAATAGGAAATACTTCACAACAGGTTTATCATGCTTAGTATTTATTCCTATGTTTTTGGTTTTTGAGATCTATTATGAAATTATCCAAGATGGATTTGGAGTTTTGGCAATAGTTTATGGTAGTTTTTGATACTTAGAGTTTCATATCATATTGAATTCAAGTTCGTTCTATTATATTTTCTCCTATATATATTGATGTGTGTATGAAGATATGAATAGAAGAGATGCATTACCCTTAATTGGAGAGTTGATCCTGAGTGGGAGATTTTTCCCTAGTGTAGAGAAGCATCTTTAGTTGTTTTTGGATACTATATATTGTGATCAATATAGGAAGATGGATTTTGTAGTGAAGAGAATTCATGGAGGAGATGTACCTTCATTTTCAAATAATTTAGAGATTGTTCCTTTTGGAGACCAAAAATAATTTGTGGGGAGTTTGATCTAGAGGAAATTTTTTAACATAACTAATCCTCTTTAAAGTAGAAACATTTCATAAGGATCATTGAGTGCTTTTTGATGGTATCTAGAACTCAAGAAACATAGCTCATTTGCTACAGATATAGTTGGTCAAAGTTGGTCAACTAGTGGTCAACTAATGACATGGAAAGTATTGGGCACATGGAAAAAACTAGGTTTGCATGCCTTTGATCTTTGAAAATCATAAAATGGCTAGCTATAGGGACTGTAGATGATGGATCCCACTTTTGTGATGGAAGGGGACTCTACCACCATGGTATATTAGTGTAATTTTAATATTTCTAATTACACTATTTATATACTATATTATTTTCAATGCTTCTAGTTGTGATAAGTGGAAAGATAAAAAGTGATATAGTGGAGTTATTTGAGAGGCCCATGTGACATGACCTCAAGCCACCATGTGGCCTACCACCATTTTCCACCTCTATTTCTAAGTCACTATTATGTCAAGTTTGAGACCTAGCCCGAGTGATACCTTAGAATACTAATTCATCCAATTTAGATCAGATTCTAACCTAACCCAAGTCCAACTTGGAGTTCAATCCAATGTAAGTGCTAGCTCAGTAAATCTTATATCCTTCTCAAAGGTTCCTAGTAACCAAATCTCAAATGTTGGGCATAGCAAAAAGTGGGAGAAGATGTGGCCAAAACCACGTTAGCATTGGTAATTTAGGGATTTAAAAAGACATATATATCCTCATTCCCCATGAATGTGGTATTTTAAACCATGTAAAATCTGCATTAGGCAAAAGGTGGTTGGGGAGGATCAAACCCCCAACCTTCATGCTCTATTTCAAGCCCTTTGCCATTCCACCCAAGGTGGATGGTTGAAATATAAAGAAAGGATTTTGTATTTGAAGAGGATTTGCCATGGATGAAGGAGGAAGGAGGGATTCAACCCCATAACCTCCACCCAAAAGGATAAACATCCTTTCCACTATGCTTGGAGGTTAAACATGTATATAAAGGCATAAATTTAGTTTCATTTAAAAAGAACACAACTTTGGATCCTCTTAGCATTGTAAGGATTTTTAAGCCAAGATTTTGGTGTTTATTTTGTAAGCCTATGGATATTTGGTAAAGGCTTTATAAGACACTTTTAGAGGCTGATATTAGAGGATTATTTTAGAGATGTAGTTGTTTTATTTTGAATTATAAGGAGTTATTCTATTGTAAAGGTAAAATGCTTATGAGAGACTTCATTTGATATTTTGTATTATAATTTTTATAATCCATCTATAAATGAGGTTATTTTTTGTTGTAAAGGAAAACACCTATGAAACCCTCATATGCTATTTTTTTGGAGTAGTTTATCACTATTACAAAGTTGAGTCGCATTCCTTGGTGATGAGATATTGACATATTTTGGAGAATTATTTTACTCTTGTATGAAGAATTATGCCCAAATTTTAGAAATGATGCGTAGGTGTTGTATATGAAGGGGAGATGAGTTCTTAATCAAATAGAGTCTTCATTTAGTCTGATTTCATTACTATTATAGATTAATGATCCATGGATGTAAGTTTCATAAAATTATACTTGCATCTATTATGAATAGATCAGTTCATGGTTGTAGTGAACCTAGAGATATATCCCTTAAAAGGTGAACTTTATTATCACTTTGGTGTTAATGTGTCACTATTTTCCATGTTGCTTTTAGTTTTACTTGTAGCATTAAAGGGTGAATGTTTACAATGTGAAATAAATTTAAATAGGGTTTTCTATTCACTCTATATTGATTTTATAAGTTGATTATCTATTTAAGTATGAGGGGATAATTGAGAATGATATCCATTTAAAAATTATTTGATTAAGTAGGGAGGTCCCTATCAGTTTATGGACCACAAATAATGCTTATATGAAAGGTAAATCTAAGTGTGATAGAGTAAAAAATATAATCATCCATTGTGAGAGAATAATAAGAACAAGGTAGAAATTTTTTGAGTGTTGATTGAGTGGGTGCTTGATTATCAAGGGGGTTGTAGCCT
Source organism: Torreya grandis (assembly GCA_037957365.1). Classification (NCBI taxonomy): domain Eukaryota; kingdom Viridiplantae; phylum Streptophyta; class Pinopsida; order Cupressales; family Taxaceae; genus Torreya; species Torreya grandis. The sequence goes on along the minus strand of JARHVA010003425.1, from coordinate 865,187 downwards.
CCTAACAAGTTGATGCTTGTTAAAGTCAAGTTGGTGCTTGATAAATTTAGGGTTTGGTGCTACTTATTGGGTTGGTGCTCAACTAAATATGATTCATGGTCTTATAGGATAAGTTATCCAAGATTTTTTAGTGGGTTTTATTCCCCTTGAGGGTTTCCCACACACATATTATGTTTGTGTTTCATGCTCTCATGGATTGATGTTTATGCTTGTTATGATAAACATGCTTGTCTAAATGATCTATGATTTCTTAAGTAAGATTGTTTAAAGTATTTAAGAATGATTCATAACCCCTCTTAGTCATTTTTATTTCAACACTACCTTGGTTAGTTTATCAACTATAACCAATATCATATCATGTCAGTTCCATGATAATGGTAACCCTTGGATAAAGTCCATGCTAATAACCTACCACTTATATTAAATAATATCATGCAGATATAACAATCCAACTAGATACACATGTTCAACTTTCACATATTGACATTCCATAAAATGAGACAAAATCCATTACATCTTTATCAATCCCTTTCTAAAAATAGAGTGGTATTAGCTTAGCCATGAGCTTGGTTACACTTGGATGTCTTGAATATGGGGAATTATGTAGTTACTTTAGAACTGTGCTCCTTAGATTCTCTATATTAGGCACATACATCCTACCGTTTTACTTTAAAAGACCATCAATATTATCTTAAATCCTTTATACCTAAGATTATATGCATTTTTAGATAATGTTTTCTTGACCTGATCATAAAATTCATCTCCTGGGAAGAATTTCATTACTTGATCTCAAAAAGTACTCTTGATACTATCCATGACTTCTATGTACCTTCTATGACTTAGAGCATAAAAAAATATGTTCTCCTTGCCTTTGATATAATTAATATAAAAATCATAATCAGATAAGAACTCTAACCATCCTCTTTGATGAGCATTTAGGTTTAGTTGGGTGAAGATATACTTGAGTCCCAAGTTTTCAGTATTGAGCTCAAATAGTTTCCCCAAGAGATAATGCCTCCATACTTATAAGGCATGCAAAATATCATAAGTTACAAATCATGAGGGGCATAATTCACCTCATATGGATTTATTTTTCTAGATTCATATACTACAACTAATCCATCTTGCATAAGAAATCCTCCTATTCCATCCCCAAATGCATCTATAATAATTAAGAATTGACCATTAGGTTCAGGAAATATTAGAACTGATGCTGAAATAAGCCTCCTTTTCATCTCTTAAAAAGATGTCTCACACTTATCTAACTAGATAAAAATCTAATTCTTCCAATAAAGAGAGGTAATTATATTATTTATTTTAGAGACTCAGAATGAATTTCCTATAATAGACTACAAACACCATGAAACTCCTTACCTCATACACATTCTTAGGAATTATCCATTATATTATGGCTCTTATCTTCATTGGATCTAATAAAATATAAACTACGAATATAATATGTCTTAAATACTACACTTGGGTAACTTTTTGTATAACTTGTGCTTTTGCAAACTCTAAAAAACTAGTTTTGAATACTAAAGATGTTCTTCCTCATCTTTAAAATATATGAGGATGTCATCTATAAAGACCAAAACAAAATGATATATAATCTTTGAACACACTTTTCATAAGATTCATAAACATTGTTGGAGTATTTATCAACCCAAATGATAACACTATGAATTCATAGTGCCCATATCAATTTTTAAACACTATTTTTAGAATATCTTCATCACAAATTCTCATTTGATGATACCCCAATCGAAGATAAATCTCAAAAAATATGATTTCCACTTGAATATATTCAAATATATCATCAATACAAGGTAGTGGATATATATTCTTGATCATCACCTTATTCAACATATTGTAATAAATACACAGGTGAAGAGCACTATCCTTCTTCTTGATAAAAACTACTAGTGAATCCCATGATGACATACTTGGTTAAATTATTCCTTTCATCAAAACTCCTAGAGTTGATCCTTTAACTCAACCAATTTGGTGTTTGTCATCGTATATGGTGCCTTAGACTATGGTTCCAATCTAGGTATGATATCAATCAAGAAATCAAACTCATGCTTGAGTGGAAATCCAATTAATCCCTCTGGAAACACATCCAAAAAGTTCCTTAGAAAATGATAATTACCAATGGATGGTTCCTTATATTCCTCCATATTATTTATCTTAATGATAAATTACTATCCCTTTTTCTTAGATTTATTGATTTGAATTATAGAAATATGCCTAAGCTTCAACTCCCTTTTCTCACCTTGATGTTATGTTTGATTTCCAAAGTCATCTTGACACTCAAACTTCTTCAGATAGAAATCAAACTTAGATTTATGATTCACAAGCCAATTGAATCCTAAGATTACATCATATAACCCTAACTATGTAACATAAAGATCCACTACTATAGTGACTTTAGGTAACCTAATCTCAACTTTGACTAGATACTTGTCAATTTAAACCTTTGACTCATTCCCATACTATACTAACCATGTATTTTCCATAACTCCAACTTTTCTAGAGAATTTACTAAGCATTCTAGGAGCAATGAAACATTATATTGATCCCATGTCAATTAAAATAAAAATTAGATGATCAAACAAAATACTTGAAAGTTATATGGGTGAAGCTTGATACTCAACCTAATGATTTTCAACAACTACATGAATCTACTGCTAAAATGTACTCTACTAAGAAGTAAAATCTTGTTCTTTGACTTATCCTAAGTAAACTCTTGAGCATAATGGTCACCTCCAAAAATGAAGCAACCTCTAGATGGTCTTTTCCTATTAGATTGTTGGTTTACCTTATAACCTCCCTTGAAACCATTACCAAGTTTATTTTTCCCTGAATTACTACTAAACTTGGTGTTTTATTTTTTGAACTGACTCTTGGGGTCTTCACTCCTCTACTTCTAGTTATTCTTTTTTAAAGTTGGTTTATGACTTCCAAATTTTTTCTTAAACTTATCTCTAAATTGGGTAAGAGGTTTCATTTTTTTTTACTACTTGACTACCTTCTCAAAAACTTGATCCATGATAAATATCCCATACACATCTACTTCACAACCTATTGGGGGTTTTAATCCCATAATGAATATTTTGATCCTAAGCCTCTAATCCACTTGATACTAAGGTACATAATTAAGGATATTGGTGAATTATTCCCAATATTCATTCACTGATAGGTCTCGTTACTTAATATTTTGAGAATATATATGACTTTTATCAAAGTATAGTTATGGAATCCATCATGACTTGAATAATGTCACAAACTATTCCCAAGTGGTGGTGGTAGATTTGTGGTTCATCTTGAGATTCTTGTTTTCCCACCAAGTTGTTGTTTCACCAGCAAGATGATATGATCCATAGACTGCTTTAGTGACTTTAGAGTAATTTTGAACCTCAAAATATTTCTTCACCTTTGTCATCCATGCTTCAGATCCATTTCCTAATAAAGTTCCATCAAACTTGGGTGGATTCACCTTTTTCATGTCTCATGCCAATTCTAAAACTACTTGAGCTCTTATATCTTGTGTAACTTCTTCATGCCTCTTCTTTTGAGGATTTTTATAATATATAGGATGATATTCAAGTTCCTCCTAAGTGTTATCCTCTTCATGACCATGTACTTTTGGTTCTAGGGTCATGATTTGATCCCTAATCTCTTGTATGGTTGTAATGATTTAATCAAACTTTATAACTTACTCAATGGTGAACTAATTTGAATCAACAAAAGGATTGGTATTCTAAGTACACTCAAATCTTAGTCTAACACACACCATTTTTCTTTTTACTTAATATGAGGATAAGTTTGTGTTAGTAGACACATTAAGTCTTAGAGTTTGAGTCTCAACTCTGATACCACAATATAAAAACCCCGTTGGGTTTTACTAGAATAGAATATTTATTTTTGAAAATTAGTTACATAAATTCATCAAATAGATTTCACCATGATGAATATAACTAAGTGATATTTAACTAAATTTATTATTTTATTTAACCTCATAAGTTTATAGCTAATCCATTTAGATAATGATCACCATGAAAATGATATATAAAAACATGAACAATGTTGAATAAATAATAAAGACTACATTTATTTCATTTAAGTGAAAAAATATTTTCAACCATGACTGATACAATATTACAACCACTAATATATATGTAAAAATGAATAAATAGTATAGTTATATCAATAATAATAATATAATGATACAAATATCCATGGAGCATGAGTCTTAATAAACTCAAGTATCTATCTGTAATCTCAAGTGTAGTCTCTAGTGTAGTACTATTGTAAGGAGGAAGATCATCCTAGTGCTTTACACAACAACCATAGAACATAGATCCCCTACACTATCTTCTAATAAGTGAATGACCCTCCCTTCACTAATGGGTAGATAATAATAGTACAGGAATCCATAGTGACAAACTAGAACCTGTGTGCTATAAGATAACTAATACATGATGTATACCATAAAGAAATCTATTCTAACATGATATAATAAAAACATGCAAAATATATCAAAAACATGAAATGACAATGATTAAATATAAACATGACTTTGGCCAAAGTTTTCAAATAGTTATTGATCTTTAGGATTAGTCAGTTTCATACACACCACTCAATTGAATTACACCTCATCTTGCATTGATAATGCTAATTAAGCTAGTGGAATATGTCACACTACTTATTTATTGTCATAAATGTGATATTTGGTGACTATATAATAATATAAAAATGAATAGATTCAATCAAAATATTCCCTATTGAAAGATAAACAATATGCTAAGTACATAAATATCAAATACATACATTTATTCCATCAAATGTAACATAGTGAATCTAAAAATCATCTAATTTATTACTGAAATATTAATAGAACCATTTATAGTCCTCAAGAAAAACATACCATTTGGGTAAGAATCATATCTAGACTAAAAGTTACCTAATATCAATATGTAACTTAAAATTTTATTTCATCCACATAACATAACATTAATCATAGCTTATTTATTTGATCATATTTCATAAATATAATAATAAGCCAATCATATAACAACTAAATATGATTTGTATTTAAATATTTTATTTTTAATGCTTCAAATAAACATTAAATACATAACAAAACACCCATAATACTATGTTATATAAATATTAGTCACATGTATTGAATAGCTTATATACATCTAATATGGCATACCATTACAATTTACTAACTAGTTGGTTATTCACATTTACGTACCATTATTTATGAATAAAATCAAAACACATAGTCTTATAAATAATATCTTAACCAATAAATTATAGAATAAAAAATATGATATACTCTAATAAGACAATAACTATCCCTGAGCTTAGACTATCACATATATGAAAATTATACACTCAAACTATAATGTTTCATCACTAATCTTCAAAAAACCAAAAAATCCCTAATTCAATGCTTCGAATAATTATACACAAAATTTAAATGGTTATCAATTTGAATTCAGCCAACCAAATATTTACCATTATAGCTATTTTATAAGACATAAAATAATTAGTCCATATATTTATTTGAATTCCATGCATATAAAATGTTCAAAATATTATATACTCAGCCACCTATGTCTAAAAGGCATATTTATATAATCACAAAAATGTATCAACAAACAGAAAGCTATACATAATCTTAGCTAACTATCTCTTATAATTATATTCATATCTAGGTTAAATTGAGCTCAAAAATCCAATATTCCCTAGTTCGTATATTGAAAATCATGCAAACATATACAAGTTCAACTAACTGTATATTCATAACAGTCTTAAATAGTATTTAAGATATGTTTATGTCTTTAAAAAATGTACTAAGAATAACCCAAAAAGTAACTAACTTAGCAAGAAATTTATTTAGTTTTATCCTTATGTTTGTATAATCCCTATTATATAAGTGAGTGAATTCCAACAAACTAAATAGGGTTATCCCACACACACACACACACACACACACACACCTATATATAAACAAAAGTATTAAATTTTAATACTCAACTATATGTTCATCTCAGTCAACTTGTTTAATATTTAAATATGCTGAGGATATATACATAAATATGTATACAATAGAATTATCCTCTACATAACTCAAGACCTCATAACCAAATGCTAGAATCATCTCAAATGGATTAGTCATACACACACATATATATACATTGGTATATATAACCTTCAGGTCAATAAAGTCCTATAGAGTGCATATGCATTCCCTTGTATATGTATATATCTTTATTATATAGATATATGCATAAATGAAATAATCCAATTTCATTTTATTTTCCAAATGACTTATACACACATTTGAATCCCTGCACAGGTTTGTATAATTGAAACCCAAAATAAAATACATAAAAATCCTTTCCCAGCTATGGAAAAAGAAGGGATTCAAGCTATATTTCAGGTCTAGGTTGAAACCCACAAATTTTACCTCATACCCTATATGGGTTCTTAATTTATGCATATTTATTTAAGTCTAAATTATCCAAAATAGTTTGATATGAAACACCAAGTTCAAAACTCTACTAAGTCAAGTAAAATACCCATTCAAATAAATAATTATACCCTACAATTTTTTTTTAGGATTTATAAAATTTGAGTCATGTATATCAAACACATAATTTTGTTTTGGAGATATTCTAAATAATAAGGTAGAAACATAAAGTTTAAATATAGGGTTTTATGGATGCTTGAGCCATCCATAGGGCCCTACATTTAGCCCATAATTTTTTAATTTAAAATTAACTGAAACTATCAAACCCTTATTATATATCTTAATAAAAAAATTATTAAACCATCAAAAAATAATTTTAAGTTCATCACCAACCTAAAAGAGATTTATATGCCAAGGAAGAGAATTTGTATTCTTTCTCAACTCAAAATCCTTTCCTCTATTTCTTCCTGTTATGTCATTGTGTAACGTCCAGGCTTCTCCCCTACACCTCTTATTATTATTCATCATATCATATAATCCTTAAGATTATTAAAATATGGAAAGATGGAATGGATTTGAATATACAAAATCACTAAAAGTGGTTCTTATTTATATAACACTTAGTGAGATTAAATCTCCTAATCTGTAGGAGATTATGACTCACAATAACTAATCACACATCTAAGAAATACCCCATCTAACTTACCTATGTCAATCAAAGGTGTAATAACTTGAGACATTTATTACAATAGGATAGGATTAATTAATTATTCTAACATTCCCCCCTTAATTGATCATATCTTGAAGAGAAGAAGAGAGAATTTCTAAATGCCTCAAACTTATCACATGCAAGTGATTTTTTGAAGACATCTGCACACTAATATTGAGTGGGGAAATACTAGAGTTGTATGTTATGCTATTAAACATGTTCATAAATGAAATTAATCTAAATATATATTTACTTGGTTCTCTCACGAAACACTAAATTTTGAACAAGATGTAGAACACCTTAATTATCATAATTTAAAAATGTAGGCTATCTTTAGAACTCTGAGTACTAAAATAATGCAATGTATCCATATCACTTTGTAAATACCCCATATTTTAGTGCAATATTACACCTCTATGGAAGATATAAAATCATAATTATGATTCTTACTTCCCCATGAAATTGGACTAGATCCTAGAAAGAACATGAATCTAGAAGTCAATTTCTTGTCATCAATAGAAGCTGCATGATCTGCATCCATGTATCCTATCAAGTAAAACTTATCATTATTATTGTACTCTAGGACATACTCAACTATACCTATGATGTATCTCAATATCCACTTTTTTGTTTTCTAATGTGTCAAATTTGGTTCCTACATGAATCGAGAAAGATAGTTGACATCATAGATAATATCTAGCCTAGTATATGTTAAGTAAATGAGACTCCCAATCAACTATCAATAGAGAGTTGCATTTACTTCTGGTGATGGATCTATATGAGACAACTAAATTATTATCTCCATAGGTCTTACAATAGGATTTCAATACATCATCCTAAGTTTATTGAGTAATGTCTTGGTATACTTCATTTGTGAAACAAAAATGTAATATTCCTTCTGCCATACCTCCAAACTAAGACAATAATGTAGCATCTTGAGATCTATCATGTCGACTAATCACTTTAGATCATTCTTAGTTGTATCAATAATATTCACTATGATTTCAGTGATGACTAGATCATCAACATAAAAAATCACTATAACAACCACCCCCATGCTATTTGAGGTAGAGGTTAGGATCATATGGACTCCTATTAAATCCATGTTGTACAAGATGCTCATCAATCCCGATGTACCAAGCTTGGGGAGCCTATTTTATCCCATAGAGAGATTTGATGAGCTTACATACTTTATATTCCTGATTAGGTGCCTCAAATCCTTTAGGTTGAGTCATGTAGACTTTCTCTTTAAAATATCCATTGAGAAAGTCACTTTTTATGTCCATTTGATGGGCTTTCCATCCAAACTATGTAACCATAGCAAAAACCATTTTGATAGTCTATAGCTTAGCTATGGAGAAAAAGTATCCTCATAGTCAATGTCTTATTTTTTTAGCATACCCTTTTATAAAAAGCCTTACCTTTTAGTTATTAATACTTCCATCTACTTTGTATTTGGTATTAAAGACCCATTTGCATCCAAAGGTCTTCTTCCCTGGTGGAAGATCAACAAGCTACCAAGTGTTATTCTTCATCAGTGACTGATATTATGCATCCATGGCATCTTTTTAAGGTCTAAATTATAGGACTTATGTTATTGTTAAAGTCTCATATGTTTCTTGAACAATACTCATAAGGGGCATATTAATCTCTTCTCAATCCATGATTTGAGTCCTTGGTCTTGAATTGGATGTATCTGGCACTCCATTCAATTTAGCATCTCATATAGTACTTATATACCACTTGGGCATACACTGAGCTATAGTTAGTGGTCTTGGAGGTCCTATTTGACTATATTCATTTTCACTTTCACCATCACTACCTAAAAATATTATAAGATCTTTGATTGTATCATTTGATTGTGTATAAGGTGGAATGATTCCACTCTTTTCATCAAACACTACATAACTATTGATTAGTATCCTCTTTATTTTTAGATCAAGGAGCCTGTATGCCTTTAATTATGCATTATATCCTACAAAAATACATTCATTTGTTTTCTTATCCAACTTATTCCTTTTATTCTTAAGAATATACATATATGCCTTGCAACCAAAAACTTGAAGGTGAGTTACCTTTGGTTTATTCCCTATCCAAGATTCATGTGGTGTGATTCTATCAAGAGCTTTGTTGGGTGACATATTCAATAAGTAGACTATAGAGTGATAAGATTTTGGCCAATATGTATTAATAAAATTTTCATTCTTGACCACGTTGTGAAATATTTACACAATGATTATGATACATCATTCTATAACTCCATTTTACTAAGGTGAATATGGAGTTGTCATTTGTTGATTGTTTCCATTTGCATTGAGATAAGCTAAGAATTATTTATTAGTGTATTCCACCCCCCCATGATATGAGTAGAGGGTCTTGATTGTCCTACCAATTTCATTTTTAGCCATGGCCTTGAATTTTTTGAAGACTTGAAAAGCTTGATCCTTAGTATACAATAAATATATCCACATTTTCCATGAGTAATCATCCATAAAAAGCTAAAAGTATTTTTACCCTCTGAGACTAGAAGAAAAATGTCCATAAAGATCAGTGTGCACCAAGTCCAACTTACCAAGTGATTAATACTCATTATTTATAATGGGATCTCTTCTTCATTTTCTTGCTAAGCAACTATTACATATATTAGAATATTGCTTGAGTTTGAGAAGACCATAAACTATATCTTATTTGCTTAATTATACCAAATAACTATAACTCAAGTGACCATGCATTTTGTGCCACAATTACCTAGTTAGGTATCTTTGACCACAAGTGTTTGATGATCATTTTGAATAAAATCAATATCCATTTTGTCAATGTTGGAAGCCTAAATAGAAGCCTTGGAAATCACTTTGAAATTCCTAGACTTGTCTTTGATATGGTAAAAATTTTGACCATTTTGGTGATCAAATTCAACCACGAGGTTGTGGTTAAGTAGCTGATTAATAGACAATAGATTTTTTTAAGTCTTTGAACATATAAAACATTTTCAATGTTACAATTTTTGTTTCCAAGTTAAAGTTTGATGTCACCACTACCTTGTATTATATATGAGGTATCATCTCGAAGTGAAACATTTCCCTTTTATTTTATTTTTATCAAAGTAAAAAACTAATCTTTTCTTCCTATCATGTATTTGGTTTACCCTGAATCAACATACCAAACTACACTTGGATGATTGGTAGAATCATGTGTTTGAGTAGCTAAACCATATTCCTCATTTGAAGAATCATTATCTTCAACAACATTGCCATGTTATTCAGGCTTGGATTTTTTATGTTTCCACATATTTTGTTGTTATGGTTGCTTGTTATCTATTTTTGGTGATTTGTTGAAAGAGGGCATTTTACTTGACGATCCATATTTAAATGTGTTTAACCAACAATGTTTTAAGTCATATCCTTGTCTTTCACAAATTTGACATGCTTTAAAATAACATGAATTTTTACCTTGTTAGTTTTATCATTTATTCTACTTTAGAGATTAATTTTGACCCTTCATGGGTTTTTTCCCCTTTTGATTTGATGTGAGTGCATTCTCATCATCTACTTATTCTAAATTATGCATAGCTTCCTCTTATTACAATAAATTTTCCAAAACCTTAAAGGTTGTTTTTTATCCTATGCTTTAAGGACTATAAGGACTAAAGAATCATTTGTCACTGGTTCACCTAAATATTGAAGTGAATCCCATAAATTTTCAACCCTTATAAAGAATGCTTCTAATTTTTCATCTAATTTGAGCTTGAGAGTGTGAAATTGGCTCTGAAGATGCAAGATTTGATTTTGATTCTTAGTTTCATATACTAATTTAGGCATCTTATGAAAAAGTAATAGACAAAAACATAGTGGTAAATAACATAGCAGTAACAATATAGTATGACAAAACATTGTGAGGAAAAAATGTAGGGGTATTAGTAATGTCATGAATATGACACAACTTTTAACTAAAGGTCCAAACTCACAAAATCACATTTTCCTCTATTATTTTGTGTGTAAATTGGGTGCATTACTTTTCCATCATGAAATGTTAACTACTATCACCAAAATAAACTAGACAACAAATAAACAATGTGATAATCACTAAAATGTCCCAATTATTCTCTTTGTGACATTTTTGTGACATTACCAATACTGCTATGTTTTTACTTGTTATCTTTTATCCTTTTGACATTTTTGTCATACTATATTTTTATCTCTATGTTGTCACATAGAGCCCTAATTTAAGCTTATCCCAAGTATTTTTTTATAGTTATAGCACTACATATATGAGGTTGTACCTCATCCAAAATGCCAAACATGATTATTAACTTAGCCTTTTTATTAGCCTTGTCATATTTTTGTTGTTGATCAACACCTATTGTATGTCTAACACATGTGCCTTCTACTACTGACTAAATATATTCAAACTCAAGATGGGTTTGTACTTTTATTTTCCATGCTACATAATTATCGTCATGAAGCAATTGTATGTTAGGGAGCACAAAATGTGATCCAAAAATAGACATCATGAAAGTTTTGAATGAAAAATAAATACAAGTGTGGAAATGAAATGTGCATTTGTAAAATGTAAAAAAAAATGCAAAAATACATACACAGAGATGATAAATCACACACAAACACGTAATGGATGTTGGAATCCACCAAAAATGCATCTAAAAATGTAATGGAAAAGTAGACCTCAATTTTAACTAAAGATGCATCTCAGGAGTAAACGAGGCTATAATTTTTCCATTGTGTTTTTATAATTTAATGACACCAATATATATAGAATCAAAAATATACACTTTAAAAAATATATAACTCAAATTTGAGTTACGATTCAAAATTTATAAGCATTTTGATTTCTCATAAAAATGGGTCAAAAGAATTAAAAAACACTACAAATTTGTTATTAAGGCCAAATAAAAAAAGAACATATTTGTGCAACCACTCATTAGAATGGTAATTTCACTACAGACTTAAAAAATTTAGTAGAAGTGAAAATTAGACATTTTGGTTACCTCAAGATGTGATCAAGTGTTTTATTTGACTCTTTTAAGAAAAATTACAACTTGTCAAAGAAAATAATTAATGGTAAAACTAGTCTTGAGAAGAGAAATGGGAGAATACTATTTTATTTTTTCTAAAATCCCTTAATGAAGATACAAACATAAATCATGTAAAAAAATACAAAATCCAAGGCTTGAGCTTGGAACACTAAAGGTAGAAAAAGATGCCAAATTCAAGATTTCAATGCCACTCTTTACAACAATTGTTATCCTCCAAGACAAAATTAAATTTGAGTGACAAACTAAAATGCCTCTATCTCTTTTTCCATTTTATATCTTCTTACTTCAGCTCCTCTACAAACACATTAGATTGCAATGATGCCTTGCTTAGTCCATTCTCCATGCCTTTTCAACAACATCTCGATGCTTGGGAGGGATGTAAATCTCACAAATGAAAGTCATTGACTATTGCAAGTGATAGGAGTATTTAACACCAAATGATCAAGATCTATTGAAATTTTTATTAAATTTATCTATGGGTAACACAATAGGTAGAAAATATCAACATAGAACAAATAAAAATGAATATTCATATCTATCAGATGGATGCCATTGAAGAGATACTATATCACCATTTAAATTTTTGGTGAAATGTTTTTTAGGGTTGTTTCTATTAGGTGACACTATTAGAGGGCTAGCCATGACTTAGCTAGGTGTGGATTTAATTTTTACTACCAACTCTCATTCACAATGAAGATCAAATTTTGGCTTGATCTGATTGCAATGGATCTATCATTTGGTTTATGATAATCCTAGACGTTGGATAAATGATATTGATTCCAATTTAATTAATCTAAAAAAATACCACTTCAAATATCAAATTAGCATATGGAATGTCTACTCTTTTATTTTTAATTTTATTAATTTAAAAAATTGATCAATATCAAATATAGAGTTTAGATATGAAATTGCAAAATTAAACCCTCTTCTACAGGCTGAATACAAATAATGATTTCAAACCCTCATTAAAAAAATGTCAATAAATGATTGTATATGAATCTTTTTAGCCTGAATTAATGTATAAATTGTCAAAATTTTCCAAAAATAAAAATTGCCTACAAGACAACTATTTTCCTTCCACAAAATTGGTCAAAATTATGATAGTGTTTTGGTTAGGATGGATGAAATTGAAGAAATATGTTGCATCCAAGGATCATACATACTTGGATCTTGATCTCCACCAAATCTCTAATGCTTCAAAAAAGACTCTTGAGGATTTTCTACTCTGGTACCAATGAAATATGGAAAGATGGAATGGAATTGAATTAAGAAAATCACTACAAAAGGTGCTTATTTATACAACACTCATTAAGATTAGATATCCTAATCTATAGGAGATTATGAATCATAATAACTAATCACACATCTATGAAATAACCCATCTAACTAGCCTATGTCAATCAAAGGTTTAATACCTTGAGACATTTATTTAAATATGCTAGGATTAATTAATTATTCTAATACTTCTCGACCAAAATTATGGCTTAGTCTATTCATATTTATAATAACTAAACATAAAAAATAGTTCACCACCATTTTTTCATGCAAAAGACTTAAATTCACATAATGATTTTGTTAAGTGCTTGTTTACTTCATTCAAAAATAGTTATAAACCCTAATAAACTTGAATGTTCCCAATAAAAATAAGATAATTCCTTAAAAATGTGCATGTTTATTGAATTCAATTAAAATCATGCATTATCTTTATAAAAGTCTATCTATGTTTTAATTTCCATGCTAAGTCAACTAAACAACAAGTCCATTAAGCATTATAATTCCATATGACAAGTTCGATATAACATATTTATATTACAAGACAATTGGTTATATCAATAGGTATTTCAAACATTATAAATATATAATTTTAATGTAACTAATACAACCCTTGCTATAAATCATAAACATATTGCTTAACACTATGGCTTTACCTAGTCATACAAATGACATTATCAATGTTTAATAATATCAATAATTCAACCTTAGTCAACACTAAGTTAAATATAATTATGTTTCTTTTAATCATTTAGAAATGAAACTAACTATATTGGTTGGATACGTAATCACTATAAATAATAATAGTCTTATACATAGTTATTTAACAACTTGATCAAGCAAAGTATTAGAAACCATCGTATACCTATAGCTATGAATCCAAACAAATCATAATTTATAACATACATAGCTATACACTAAATATGGTAAGTCATATTAAAACATTCATGGTTTCACTCATTCAACCAAGTAATATTATCAACAACTATTAATGCAATACATAACCAGATTAGTACTATCATATAGCTAAATCAGCAAGATAAGCTAATAATAATTAATATCATATCAAATATATATATATATATCAAAACATAATATATCTATTTAACTCAAATAATCAACATAAAACATGATAATCTATTGTGCTATGTGAATGGGTTTCTAGTATTTCTCTCTATCATCCCCTAATGCCTTCATCTGCACCACCCTCTCTGGTGATGCCATTCATCCATCACACTCTTAAGGGATAGATCTATCCTACACCAACCTCATAAAAATTAAGGCAGTTATCCAAAAATATAAATATATCCATAAAATACTACTATATAAACTAACAAACATGATCATCAAGTACATAATATAAAAGTATAGCTAACCCCATAACTCATCAATCATGTAAATTAAGTAACATATATTTTTCCATAATCAAGATATGAAATTAATATTAATAAAATAATATTTAATCAAATAATAACCATGAAAATCCATATATTAAAATTTTATTTAGCTTAGAGATAAATTGAGATGTGATATGAAACATATCAGCCAATAAAATAAGTCTTCCACATCATATATTTACTCAGTAGGCACATTAGTAGTGGTTGATAATAAAGTAAAAAATAATAAACATTATTATATATAGTGATAATAAATTCATCCACATAATACTCAACTAAGATATATAATCCACTTTCAAATAATAGTGGCAACCAAGGTATTTACTATCACCAAATAATTCATCCCATAATTATCATATAACACAAATAGAAAAAACAAACAATGTCTTCATCATCCCAAACCCTATCTTGGGCTTATCTAATATCAATAAATAATTATAAATATTAATATATGAGAATTAAATATAAATTCTTACAAGAGCATAAGCCATCTGTATAACATAATACCTACACTAAAATATTACAACGAGTGCATCAACTTAAATTTAGCAATGTTGCTCCTCTTCAAGATATCATTCTAAAATTTAAATTAAACTTAAATAAAGTAAGATCTAGATAAATATTACCATTTTAAATTAAAATTTAACACAACCTATCTTGAGTGTAATCCATACAACATTACTATAGCATGCTCTCTAGGATCACCCTATGCTAATTTATGGCTCAGGAAATGTTAAAGACCAATAATCTCAATAACATAAAATACTTTTATGAATTTAAACTCATCAATAGCCAATAAAGAGGTAACATATATAATTTTTTTCATAAACAAATCAACATATTAACTATAATAATACAATGTTACTCATTTAGAATACCAATTGTATTAAGACTTACCAGCCCATCACATAGTGTAAAGTAATCCTATTGTCTCATATAATTATTAAATATGCTTACATTATTCTTAAATATTGTTATAAAATTTAACATATAAATAAAGAATTAAATTTTAATTAGGTTACAATATAAATCTCAAAATAGGCAAGGCAACACACACACAAACAACCCATTTATAATATCATCACTAGATGCACTTTCCACACCAAATGAATTCTAAAATCAATAAAAATACTTTCAAAACTCCCACAAGTTTAACATAATTCATAAATTAATCAGTTTAAATTCACACCACTAAGTAAAATACTTTAAAGTATAAATCTAAAATGGATGCTATGTATAAATAAAAATTAAATATTACAAGTAATTAATTACAATCATAGATTAACCTCTCGCTCTATGTGTGTGTGTGTGCACGTGTGCATGCGCGCGCGCGCGCGCGCGCGCGTGTGTGTGTGTGTGTGTGTGTGTGTGTGTGTGTGTGTGTGTGTGTGTGTGTGTGTGTGTGTGTGTGTGTGTGTGTGTGTGTGTGTGTGTGTGTGTGTGTGTGTGTGTGTGTGTGTGTGTGTGTGTGTGTGTGTGTGCGTGTGTGTGTGTGCATGCATGTAGGTGCGTGTACTAATAAAACCTAGTACAATGCACAAATTCCATAGAATAGCAAGAGTCATGTTTTATTTCCACTCAAAAAACTAATGATCACAATAAAAATAAAAACAACACAACAATAAAGCTATTCAATCAATAAATCCACATAAAAAACATTTCACTCATCACAAAGAAGTAGACAATAACTAAATACATTCATATACATAAGAAAATATACATCTAATGGCCCAAATAATGTTTCCTTATACAACTAAATGAATAAAATTGATGCTAAAATAATAACATCTAATTAACATCTCAATATACAAAATAATGTTTCATTCATCACAAAGAAATAGATAATCGCTGAACATATTCAAGTTACATAAGTAAAAATAAGGTTATTCCCTTTTTTTAAACATCAAATATATCCTTTAAATATGTGTAAGATGCAACAAATAATGAACATTTTTACCTTCCTATGTAGAGCTTGATAATCATTGTCATGGGATTATAAAACAACTAGTTATTTCCATAAAAAAAAATTCACTAACTTGGTATGTTACAATAGTATAAACATATAATGAGGAGGAGCCTACTAAAAAAGCCAACAAGTATAGATATTCAAGGTATATGAATAAATTAAGCAAGGAAAATCCATCATCATGGAGATAATTTTTTACCATCAAATATGTATAAGGAAATGCCAACTAATTAATACATAAATGCCACTACAAGGTACACAGTGTCATATTGGGTGAAATTTGACCATAATTTTTAACATTAAAAAAAAAACACACTATTACCTGGGGAAACATACAATATTAAAAAATAAGGTTATACCTTTATTTTAATTTAACCAAAAGATAAATACATGAATAAATCCCAAATAGGTGCAAGGCAATTTAAATATAAACTATTTTTATAAGCATAAAAACTATTATTGGCTAGCACAACCACATTCCACTAACTTGTTTGTCAAACAATTAGCAAGCAATGTCTATGAGGTGCTTTAACAAACAATTTAAAGCCATATGTTATTGATGCATTTTGTCAAACAATTAGAAAAAAAAATCTATGAGGCTATTTAAAAAATAATTTTCATTAATAGGTTATTGAGGCATTTTGTCAAACAATTAGTATCTAATTTCTATGTGGTGCTTTAATAGATAATTTCCAGCCATAGGTTACTGAAGCATTTTTATTAAAGAATTAGCAACCAATGTTTATGATATGATTTAATAAATAATTTATAGCCATAGGTTATTGAGTCATTTTATCAAAAAATTAGAATCCGATGTCTATGAGGTGATTTAACAAGCAATTTCTAGCCATAGGTTATTGAAGAATTTTTCCAAATAATTAGCATCCAATATATATGAGGTTCTTTAATAAATAATTTCCAGCCATATGTTATTGAGGCATTTTTTCAAACAATTATCATCCAATGTCTATGAAGTTCTTTAACAAATAATTTCCAGCCATAGGTTATTGAGGAATTTTGTCTAACAATTAGCAACTAGTGTTTGTGATGTGATTTAACAAATAATTTCTAGCCATATATTATTGAGGCATTTTGTCAAATAATTAACATCCAATGTCTATGAGGTGTTTTAAAAAACAATTTCCATCCATAGGTTGATGAGTATTTTTATCAAATAATTAGCATCCAATGTCTATGAGGTGATTTAACAAATAATTTCCATCTATATGTTATTGAGGCATTTTTACAAATAATTAGTAACTAATGTCTATATGGTGTTTTAACAAATATTTTACAACCATATAAAATTGTAAGACGAAGGTGAAACATGACTTAGGAAACAATATTAAGACACACTTCATCAAACTAATTACAAAAAAAGAAGTAAAATTCCATGCACATTTGTCCTAGGTCATGGCAGAGAATGAGACGAGAATAAATTTCAACAACTCTTCCCTATGCCATGATATGTACTCATATGGGCCTATATCCTGATAGGGTTTATCAAATTAAGCATACATCACCATTTAAAATATTTAAAATACATATTTTATAACAAAAAGAGAAGAAACATGCCTAGAGAATCCATAACTCAAAGATCAATTTGTAAGTAACATGATGAAAGGGTAAATATAGATCACAACATACCAACTAGTTATGTTTGATGAAACAACATTGGTGTATACTTGTTACAACTGTGCTAAAACTAGAGATCATTATGCCATATGAACCACAAGCTATCATGAATTTTAAGATGATCTAGACATACATTTCTTGTTCTTCTCATCTCTCATCTTCCATGATAAATAAATTGCTTTGCATTGATACCACTATGGCATCCTATAGGTCCTATTAGGGCATATTTTAATCTCCCAATTAGACATTTTTAGTTACATCACATATTTTCATTTTTAGATACCTATAATAAATATGGGTAGGCAATGATGGATTCATAGTCTAATTGAGTTATTAAGCCACCTAAATGAGAGGGTTGGATACACCATCAATCCAATCCAAGCTATTTATAGGTTATGATCCACCAAGTAGATGTGGGTAATGATGGGGTCAAAATTGGATTGAGTTCTTGATCTGCCCACACATGATGATTGAGAAAGCCATCAACTTAGTCTATGATATTCATTGATTGATCACTATATACATGCATGCACATAGGTTTTCACCAGGTTTATGCATTAGTATGTGTACCCAATGAGGTGTATTTGTTCTTTTCCTCTCTTTTATCCCTTTGAATATGTATCTAAGAAAATCCACCCCTTTCATTTCCTAATGAATTGAGTTTCTTATTACACACTTTAAGGAATATTTTATTATATTTTACAAGAAGGTGAAAGGGTAGATTAATCACCACATATTTTCCTAGAAGTCTTTTGGAGTATAATCACTCAAATTTGGAGGAAATAGCCAAACATTTTAATTTATAGCCTTGGTGAAGTCCTCTGTTTACCACACATTAATAGGACCATGCCAAAATTAATATGTATTTCATTAGTAATATTAAAAATGTTCAAGGTTTGATTACCAAGATATCAAGGGCATAATTGGCCTAGTGTTGATGGATTCCCATCAATCATGAAGCATCCTAAGTAGCTTGGTAGTAAATACATCTCAACCACAATTATATGAGAAATAATATAATTACCATAGTGACCTTAAATTAGGTTTGAAATAGTATTAAGTTGATTAATACATTAACCATAAGGTCACACCCTACATGTTAACATAATCACAATATATTTAATCAATATCGGATAAAAATATTAACATGAATCAAAAAATATTCCTTAACCAAGAGTCTACATGCTAATACATAGATAATAACTATAAAATTAACTACTAATCACTAAGAACACTAATAATTATTGATATAACCATTAAATAAAATAATCCTAATCTTAATGGGATTTAGACCCTTGGCCTCTCACTTAGCTCTAGTTTCTCTAGCTTGAGCTTAAAATGAACACATTATTTGTAATTTTATGAGCAAAATCAAATACATGTTGAT
This sequence comes from Torreya grandis, assembly GCA_037957365.1. Classification (NCBI taxonomy): domain Eukaryota; kingdom Viridiplantae; phylum Streptophyta; class Pinopsida; order Cupressales; family Taxaceae; genus Torreya; species Torreya grandis. Next base: position 845,287 of record JARHVA010003425.1, on the reverse strand, counting down.
GATGACTACATAATAAAGCTAAAGAGGTTCAACATGATGGAATAAAAGACACTTATCTATAATTTCCCATAGGTCTTAACACACTAGAATCAACAGAGTCAAACATTGTATTATATACAACTAATCATGCAAAGATTGACAAACAAATAACTATTATATTAATTTTTTCACATAATTATATAGAAAACATGATGAAAATAAGGAATTGAAACATTGTATCAATAAGTCAATTTATGATCACACAGAGACTAAACATTATTAGTTTTATTCTATGATGTTGATCATTGAAAAGTGACCTAATTCTGGCACAAATAAAATAGGATGCAACACATGCATGGGCATATGAAGATAGTTAATATATTGAAGTTTCAAGTTGAAAATATAGCTACAATTAAGTAAATAGATGCATGAAATTTTATATGATTTGGTACAAATTCAAGGGGGATGATATTTATTCTAAGTTCAAAAGATATGATATTTTTTAATGCACATGTTTAAAAAGTTAAAAGTTGTAGTTTCAAAGGAAAAATATTCATTTTAATTGTAAATATATGACAATGTATTCATGTGGGGGCATGTATATTATTCATTTTAGTTTAATCACAAAATTAGAATTTATATCCATTTACATAAATGTGATTCAATTTGTTATGAGCAACATATTATGAGGTTTTGCAACACTCAATGGACATTAAATTACATTCAAGTCTAGTGATACTCAATGGCCTTTTCATCACTTTTAGTGAACCCCCCATGGTTGCAATTTTTATGGATTAGTACATTAGATACTATTCTAAATTCATAAGATTTGGAATAATGCATCTTTCCAACTCAAGAAATTGATTAAATATCCAAAATTGGGACTTGATCACTTTTAATTCACCTTTCATTCAAATTTTCCAAGTGATTCAACAAAGAGGCACAATTATCCATCATCAGTTGAAGTTTATAGTGAAATTTGGTTTCACCTAAATAAAAGTTTACTCTTTGTTGCTATATTTTTTAATTTTAAATTTTTAAATTTCAGATTTTTCAAATTTCAAATTGAATAAAAAACTACTTCATGTGATGTTGAAAGATTTTCTAATTTGAGTTTATTATATAGTTAAAACATCATCTCAAAAAAAAAATGTTGAAAACACTCAAGTTCAATTATTTCTCCTTTACTATAGTATTTTCATTACTAGAATAAAAGGGGGAATAAGGTTGGCTAAGCATTGCATAGTTGGGCTGGCAGGGTTGGGGTGGGGGGGAGGACGGGGGAGGGGGGTAAAATTGGGGGGAATTGTGAGGGGGGGATGTAGACACACAAATATGGTCACAAGTAATGGACATTTATAATTATTAAGACATCCTAAACCATATGAATTGAACCAAAATAAATGACTTTTATAGGCCATTCTTCTAAGACATTTATTTATATGCTTGATTGACCCTTTGTTTTTCATCAATACTACATATAAATTTAAATTAAAATATAAGACTACTTAAAATCACCTTTATACTATCTCCACTTCATGACAAGAGTCCTTGATTTTTTAGGACAAATTTTCCCTAGCCAAACATGAGCACTTCCAAATTCCTATCTAACTAGACCGGTCACATCCTACACTAAATAATAGTTAGTTTTTTGGTCTACCCACATTTTTAATAAGGTTTCCTATATTAAATTACTAAAATATTCACCTATAAATACCCATAAAATTTTATTCATTACCCACACTAGCTAGTCACTTGGTTCAATCTTACACACTATTTCACATTGAGAAAATATGTCTTATTCCTTCTAAATTCAAGATCATTCAAAAGGAGTAGGCATAAGACATGTCTAAAAGATCTTGTATAAAGTGAAGATTTATCATTTTCATGTATCTAATCCATATTTATAGCTACATGCACATAGTTAAGGATCATTATTTCAAAATCACTCTAGGTGGGAGAACCACATGGGGTTAATTTCCATCCTTGGAGTATTGGATATATGAAATGATAAATCATCAAAGGGGTGATTTAAATCAGATAAAACCATTAAACTCCCCTATTTTAATGTGTTTTAAAGCTATCAAATTGACCTTTGGTTTTAACCAAAAAGAATAGAAGTAATGAATTTTGTGTGACATAACTTGAATTATGATGTATCAAGTTACTTAGCATACATGTGTATAAGTTAAAACAAATAGTTTTTCATTACAATGAAATGGGATAAGTCCAAATTCAAAAAAATAAAATAATTTTCATTCTTATCTTCCTACAATAAATATATACTTCAGATCAGACACCATCATGGTTTTATTGTTTTTTGTATTTTCCTTTTAGTCATTAATCATAGTCAAATGGGACAATTTTTTTTTTAAATAACATGAATAACCTATTCTATTTACTAATTAAAACAAACCCATTTTAGATTATTTTCATATTCTCTTCCTAATTGTGATCATACAAAATCACTCTTTTATTGATTTCCACTTTCAAACATTCAAAATAGTCAACAAAATTCTATGTATAATTTAAGTACATCTATTCTTAGTGTTTTTTAAGAATAACCATTTTGTATATTTATAAAATTATCATAATTAGAATTGTTAATTATTGTACATCTTTAGCATTATGATATATTTGAGTTTTTCACCTATAATCATACAATATTTTATTTATTTATTTGTTAAAAAGAAGGTAAAACAATGAGTAAACTTGAGATTTCACTTGGAAATGCTTTTGTAATAGTGATAAAAAGGGGTCAAGATTGAATATGGATAAATGAATAAAAGAATGATAAATAAGAGTTATACATTTGAATGTAAGTCAAGTGGTTTAAGATACATCAATATTTTAAATTTTCAAGTACTATGACTAGATTTAGTTATCTATATAGAGAAATTATTCCATCAATGGCTTATAGAAGATACATAAATTATGTTGTATCATACTATATCCTCTCTCCTAGATAGGGAGGAAGGTGTCACATATATTTTACTTGTGATTTAAATCTATTGATTTTTTTTATATAACATTGATTCCCTATTATTCTATTTATGCATGTTTTTGTTGATTTGATATCAAGTATATATGGCATTGTATCATGATTTTTTAATAGTGTGTTTCATTATTTATTAAAAAAATGTGAGAATTTATATTTCCTAAATAAAATAAGGAAATATTGAGTATGAAATGGTATAAAGTGATAAAAAAATATAATTTAATGTAAGTATAGAAAATTATAATTCAAAGAAAATATATGTAAGAATTAAAATTTATAATACATAATATATAAGTAGATAAAATAATCTAAAGTAAAAAAATATGTGTAATAATTAATGTGTTGTAAAAACACAAATGTACATAGATAAAATAAATGTAATTCATACATACAATGTGTAAAAATGAAATGGCTGTAAAAATAAATCGGGTGTAAGTAGATAAAAGGATATAAGGAAAATATAAGATGAGTAAAAATGGAAGAAAATAAAAGAGTAAAAACTAAATCAATTCTTGTATTTTAATTTAATGTAAAATATCCATAGTGATCTATTAACTAAATTAAGATGACAAAAATGATGCAGATGTGAAGGGGATGTGTGATTGTGAGGAGGGATTGGTTGCATTCCCAAAGGTCTTAACATATAACTAAAAACATGAAATAAAAGTGGAATAAAAACAAGGGACATATATTTTTAAGGAAGGGATGGTTATATTACCCAAGGTATTGAATTAAAACACAAATATTAAGCTAGAGATAGTACATAGGAATAAACAATGAATCAATGAGATAGAAAAAGGGGAGTAAAGAAAAGGGCTATGGTCAAATTGAAAAAAATATCCATAAAGGGTATATTGAAAATGACATATGTGAAAAAAAAGAGAGGTTAGACACCAAAAGGGTGATGTTATATCCTTAGTGGAGATAATACACTCTAACCAAGTGATAAAAATAATATTTTTAGACATCAATGGTTTATAAACCCAACTTAGCAAGAATAAATCTTGATATAATTAGTGAAGTATATATACCATACCATGAAGTCTATGCAAGGAAATTAAAAAATTCCTACCTTCACATGGCATATTTCCCATTCCTTATGACCCCAATAGATCTATCAGTAAACTACAAGGATTAGTTACTTGCATGATGTTGGGCCCCTAATTCATCTAAGTATGGATCCATGCCAACTTAATAGATACCTCGAAATGAGGAAATCACTTGTTATGATTGTTGTTTTGGCATATTTTATGCTAGTTACAGTAATCATCATAGACTTAGTGCTAGCTGGCAGGCAATTATCTGGTACCCATTTTTTTAGGGTATCTTCTTAAGTATGATTTATTTGGTAATCATAGTGTAAAGGGTGCAAGGTGATGGAGCTGACATACTAATCAATCAAGGATCTATCTTAGCACCTAACATGCACCCTCCACCCTAGAATGAAGATACTCATAAGTCTTATAAAGTTGAGCTCAATCTAGTTAGCAAAGAGATGAGAATTGAAGTAGTGAAGCTCTATATAATTGACTATGGATATCATAGATGTCATTAGGATAATTTTTAGCATGGATGCCTTAGAGGATCTACATTGTAGTGCCCAAACTTGCTTGTGATACTCTAGGATATGTAGTATCTTAGCTATCCTTTACTTTGTTCTACATAACATGGACTTTATTTTACATTTAAAATTTGAGTAATGAAGAAGATTAGTTATAGTAATGTATGGTGTTCCTAAGTTTAATGTATTTATCTTTTTTATTGAAATACATAATGAGCGTGATGTTTTTAGTATTATAAACTCCATCTGAATGTTAAGAATGTTGTTTGTAATATTTTGATTCATAGTGTTCATGGCATCTCTGTAATTTATGATGATGTTATCCTACTTTGTAGAAATGGCCTAAGTATAAATAAAAACACACACCTAATGATGTTACTCTTTCACAAAGCATAAGCCTAGAATGAACTTGATCTAAGGCATTCTATTGACCCCTTTTAGTGTCTAATGGTGCTAAGCCTAGTAAAACAAAAGCTTGCACCTTTGAGATAATAGAACCACCTAATAGGCTTTACACCAATAGACCATCAACCTAGCCTAGAAATGACTTACACCAATGAACCTACCAATGCCATTATTGTAATGACCATTTCATATGAAGAATGAGTTGTGCCATGGCATAAATAACCTAATGCAAGTCTTGGTTTTTTCTTTGTTATTATTCAAGTGAACACATAAGGCTTGTGCCTTATGTGAATTGATGTTAGCATAATTGAGTGATAAATATTGAGTGCTAAGGGAACATACCTTATTTTTTCATAGCTATAATGATTCAATAACTGACTTAGAATAATTAGATAAGCACTTGATAGAGTAAATGAATTGAAAACCTTAAATTTTTTATAACATTTTGGTTCTACTGTCGAGACCCATGTTGAATTTTGTTATTACAATGGTGTAATAGAAAAATGTTCCAAATCTCCATTGAAAACATCAAACATTGATTATAACAAGTGGAAGATAGCTTTTCACTAAAGCATCCAACCTATAGAGGATAAAAGCCAAGGAAGTGGGTTCAGAACAACCTATATGATGCTTTGCATGAGGTCTTATTTTGTGAACTACCTGAACATGTGTATCAATGGTTGGTTGCTTATGTGACCCATAGAATTTGAAGCTATGGATAGTGCCTTGAGTGGATGAAAGAGTTCCTAAAGATGTTTGAGAACTTAGATTCCACTTAGAATAATGTATTAGACAAATGGTGGTAAGTAGCATTGAATAATTATACTTGAGTTCATAGTGTCGACATAATCTTATCTTAAGGAAGTAGATTATTAGTTTTTACACAAACCCAAAGGCATGTTTTTAAAAGATTTTAGCATAGAGCTTAAAAAATTGATGGTGGATTATAGATTTGAAAATATGAGAATGGAAAGCTAAAGTCCTTTCATGTATGATCAGTGTAATAGGGAAGAAAGGGATGTGTAAGTGAAGCACAATAGAAGGGAACGAGTAGATTAACACCTGAGAGCTCAAGAGATAGAATTATAATAAAAAGAGGCAAAAGTTGTTAGAATATATAGAACTTAGAAGTGTCAAGAGAACCTATATCAAGTGGGAAAGGCATGGGGAAGGATCTCTTAAATTATAGTAGCATGAAGAAAGGAATAATAAAGCCATAGATCAAACTTGACTGTTAATGGGTGAAGAATACACTAGGTCCCTATAGAATTTGACCACTGAAGATGCATCAAAAACACTTACCCCCTTTGAACCTATGGTGATATCTCATGCAATCGATCTCCCACATGAAGAAATAAGAGTGATAACTAACCCTAGTATCTATATTAATTTTGACCACTTTACAGACTTGGACTATAATTTTATGATTGAACAAGTTGTTTTTTATATAGAGTTAAGTGAGGATATCTCTAAATGTTTGGGTGTTAGCTTGACAACATAGAACATAAGAGCAATTATTCTAGTTTAGTTAATGTCAGCTACGTAGATTAGGTAATAACCTTTAGGAAGTGGCCTAGTGCCATAAGTCATTAGTATAGTTCCTTTATCTTCTTTAAAACTAGTAGTAACAATGGGAATGATGCCTAACCCCATGAGTGGAGGCATTAAAGGACCATTTCCAAGATAAGTACTAGGGGATGAATTTCCTTAGATGTTAGTGCCCCCATAATAAATTTACTATGAGATGAACATGCACTTGCTAGAGTACCATGGTGTAGAAAATGCCACATAACACAAGCTGAAATGTGAATTATAATGGCACGATCAGGGCATAACCAAATCTAAGTGCAATACATTCTAATTCATGACCATTTTTCTTGATTTCACTCATACCTAGTATAGTAAATTTGATCATAACCAAGATATGATTTACTATGACACTTTGAAGGAAGCATTCCTAAAATAATTTGATATTCTAGAGTTTTAATAATAGAGCATCACTGTGCTAAAGGAAATTAACCAAGGGATCTCAAAAAGTGTGCACCTGTATGATGCTAGGTTCAAAAATATTCTTTCTAAAATTACTTATGATATTCACCTCTCCCAACATGCACAATGGTTTATTGGGGGATTTATAGTACCACATAGAAGAGCACTTTCCATGAAGACATTTACATACCCTCATGAAGCACTTGAAGCTATGCTCAGAGCTAAGGCATTCAAAAGAAACAATACTAGAATTAGCCCATTCATGAAGTTAGACATTATATCCATGGCTAGATAACTCCAAAAACTTACCACTAGTTTATTACAAGATTCTTGAATCAGGTTATGGTGCACCGATTATGAAATAGAAGGCTATAATAAGGTGCATGATGTTTTCAACTACACTTTTTTGCAATGCACTATCCAAGTTAACATAATCATATATTATTAGTTGTGTGATGCTTACACTCATACCATAAATGAATTCTAATTTATTGATGAGATGCACAAGAATATGGAGAGAGGCACACATTAGACCACTACAGTAGATAGAGGGTAGGTGACCTAAGGAAATGAGGGATATGGAAAATACAATGTAGGCTATGGAATGAAAAGAGGAACCATAGAGTGAGGTAAAGGATGAGGTGGAGGAATATTCCCATTATGATCATGTTACAAGTGTATTTCAATAAAGAACTATCAGTGTGATATCCATACACATCTAACATGTGGGTATTATCAAGGAACACATAAGGTTGAGGAATGACCTAACTTATACAAGAAATTGACCCAAGGTAGGACTGTGATGATAAGGGTGCAAGAATGATCAAGTATGAGACAAAATTAGATAAGTGGAATCTAAATGTTCAACTATCCTACATAGAGCCAATCAAAGTGTAGGAAACTACTCGTAATGGATTCACCACTCAACCACCAATTGTACTAGTACTAAAATTACATTTAGAATATGGGTAACAAAGCCAAATCGAGTGCATAATGTGGATTAAACCTAAATTTGTTCCTTACCCAAACCTTGTACACCAAAAATATGTATTATAGTAGGTTATGAGTGTGATTTAAAACTTACAAGGAGAGCTCCAACTAGCATGAGATAAAGAGGTGCAAGATATTACCTCTCACAAGAAGAAATATGGTCAAGAGGATAAGGTATAGGAGTTAATAGAGATCTTATGCTTCCTACAAATAAAAGGGATGCTTCCCATATTAAATAACTTTTTTTTAGAGCATGTAGGGTAGAATATAGTTGAATTTATAGTATCATGCATGGAAAGAGCACAAGAAGTCAGGCATACCCAGAATATGGGGTATAATCAAGAACTCCTAGTGAATGCCACCATTAATGGATGGTTTGTATGTGAGGTCCTTATGTAAACATGCATTAAGGTCAATATCTTGACAAAGAATTCATGGGAGGAGATGGGTAAGCTAGCTTTGAGGCTTTCTCCTCATGTACTTTTCATGGCTAACAAATCCAGGATGCAACCAATTGGGATTCTAAAAAGTGCCATTGTAGATATCATGGGCATTGAGTTCTATGCTAAATTTGAGGTAATTAAATTATTTGAATAAGATAATTATCCAGTGCTCTTGGGAATCCCATGGTGTTATGTGAATAATGATTATATGCACTTTAATAAGCACTATATGACCTTTGAAAATGGAAAGGAGAGGGTAGTGATCCCCTTATCAAGTGACCAAGGACCCCTTATGTAGAAAGTGTTAATCTAGAAGATGAGATCAACCATATCTACAAAATCATGGTGTAAGGTACTAAGACTCTCAACCCTAATGACCAAAGAGTGATTTATTGGGAAGATGGATAGTTAGCCTTAAACACCATTAATATTGCTTATGATTAATGGTTTGAAAAAGCTTATGAGATGATTGGTCAAAGGTACTATTTAATGAGTGTAAAGGTGCTAAAATATATGAGGATTAGATGTGTCCAGTTTGATCACACTTCAAAGAGATGGGTCTCTTGTAATATAAATAAGGGGAATAGATCATTTCACTTGAGCAAAGGTAAACTTGTCATGTTATCAAGATATGAGGGGAGTAATCTTTTGGAATAATATGTCTATAACCTTGAGTCATACATCCTAAAGGAGGTAGACAAGATTAGCACATGGGTATATACTTTGAGAAGCAATGCCACTCATTGGTGGGTAGTGCAAAGGCCTAGCTTGCCAACTTGACAAGATGTAAAAGCAACCATCTACACTAAATTTAGAAAAAACAATGAGGACCTGGACATTTTTTCATCCTTTGGTGATTTAGACCCAATAGTGCACATATGCTTGTGTAAATAAACATGGATTGACCATGTCATAAATACCTAATTAACATATGAGTGCATGCCTTATATATAACCTTGAATATTTGGGAATGAGATTGGTATGTGGTCAACAAAATATGCTAAAATATAGCTAGTTTGGATGTCATAAAGGAGAAGTTTGTGCACACCTTCTCTTTTTCCTCACATAAATTGGAAATGATCGAGCCATTATAAATAATTCAAAGGGTAGTGTTTGAGGACATTACAATATTAGAGGAACACCTAAAAGATATGTTCAAAGAGAAAGTATTAGTGTTCCCAAATTTATTTGAGGAACACATACTCAATAATGACTTGAGTGATAAAGATATGGATATCTAGAAAGTGAAAAATTGGATATCCTTGATAAGAAAGAGGAAGCTCATGAACCAAGTCGATGATAATACCCCTGAAAAGGAAGACCCTACTCATCTCTACATTAAAAAAATTGAGGGGAGTAGGAAATTTGAAGACATATATTAGGAGAGGAATGAGACCTACCATGCACCACTCAAAACCACCCAAGTAGACATCATCTCAGAGGGGTAACCAAAGGTGGCTACTCTGGGTGCATATTGGTCTGATGTAAAGTGAGAATGACTTATGGATCTCTTGAAGGAGATTCAATATTTGTTCCCTTGAAATTATCAATACATAAAGGGAAACCACCCATCCCTTGGAAAAATAAGCATAAATCTAGTAGATAGCATGCAACCTATCAAGAAGTGCCCCTATAGAATGAACCCTAATCTCTGTGTCAAGGTCACAATGGATATTGATGGTATGCTAGCCATAAGAGTGATCTACCTTATGTAAGACTTAAAATTGGTGATCCCCATGGTTATTATCATTAATAAATATGGGCACATCTATATTTGCATTTATTATAGACTATCAAATGATGCTTATGTCAGTGACCCCTTCTTGACTCCATTCACTAACAAAGTCTTAGATGGTGTCATAGGCTATGAAATCTATACTTTCATTGATGGTTTCTCAAGATACCATCAAGTCCAAATTGGAGAGGAGGATAGGATTAAAACAACCTTTATGATGAAATGGGGTTGTTTCACCTATAATGTGATTCCTTTTGGAATCAGTAATGCACCAAACTTATTTTCTAGAGTGGTCATTACTACATTTAAGGATTTTATTGATAAGTTCCTCTAGGTGTACCTTAAAGATTAGACTATGTATGGGCTCATGAAATACCATTATGATAAATTTCACCTCATGTTTTATAGGTTAAAATAGCTAAAAATATCCTTGAACCTCAAGAAATGCATTTCATGACACCTTTTAGCACCTTACTCGGGCACATCTTCTATAAAGATGGTCTGCTCATTGATCTTATGAATATTACAATAATCATTTAGCTCTAGAATCCTTCTACACAAACAAACATTTTCACCTTTCTTATCCATTCTAGATATTATATAAATTTCATAAGGAGGTATGAAAATATTATAGTGCTGCTAGTGGATTTCTTACACAAGGATGACCCATTTTATTGGGGTGTAGTGCAAGAGGATGCCTTTGAAACTCTAAAACTCAAGTTGGCTAGCATGCCTATTATACAATTTCCTAATTAGATGACCCCATTTCAAATCTATGTTGATGTATATAGATCTAAAATTTGTGTCATTCTAATGCAACCTAATGAAGGCAAAATAGATCATCCCATATCCTTTGTAAGTAGAAAATTGACCCAAGTAGAGCAAAACTATACAACAATTGAGCATGATGCACTGGCTATGGTCTATGCCCTAAAAAAATTTAGGTAATACTTATTGGTAGCCCCATTCATCTTTTTCATAGACCATGAGACACTTAAGTACCTCATAAATAAGCCCATTATCTATGAGCACATTTGTAAATGGATAGTTATGTTTCAATAATTCCAATTTTCAATTGTTGTCAAGCCAAGAAAATAAAACTTGAGTATAGATCATTTATCCTACACAGACTCTAGCAATGAAATAGTACTAATCAAGGATGACATGATATATGTGAAACTCTATAGATTATAATGCATCCCTGAATACTTGGAAGAGATAACCATTTTTTCTAACATTAGGATCTACACCCCAGACTATGACAACCAAAGAGAATAAACAACTCATAATTCATGCTACCCCTTTTCATCTCATCAATGGGGAATTGTAAAAACTAGGCTAAGATAAATTCATAAACTAATGTGTCTTAAAACATGAAAGGGACTCTATTTTATATGAGGTACATGAATGGATAGTAGGTTATTATACTAGAGATGCAATGACATGCAAGTTATTGTAATTAGGCTTGTTGTGGTCAAGTTTATTTCAATATGAAAAATATTGCACTAAGGCATGTGACATATGCCAATGCATAAGGAATCCCAACCACTAGGATGAGATGCCTCTCATCCCCATTCTTGCCTAGGTGCCATTCAAAAAAGAGTCCATTAATTTTTTTGGGCCAATTACTCCCACAACAAGTCATATAGGTACAAGGTATATTCTAGTGGCCACTAACTATTTAATAAGTGGGTCAAGGAAACACCAACCAAAAACTACATAGATTTCATAGCCATAAGGTTAATATGGGAGAACATTCTATTTTTCTATGCATGCCCACTCAATTTGACTAGTGACAAAGGCACACACTTCATCAAATAAATTATGTAGATCTTGCTAACTAAATATATGGTGGTACACCATAAGATAACACCTTATCATCTACATGTGAATGACATTATTAATGAGGCCTTCAATAATATACTAGGAATGTGCTTCATGAAGATATTCAATATTGGTCATAAATATTGGGATGATCGAGTATCAATAGTACTATGGTCATATCATATAACCTACAAGTGCCTGAATAAGGCTACACCATTTCAATTGGTGTTTAGCATAGAGGTGATTCTACTGATAGAGTTCATGGTACCATAATTATGTATTACATGTATTGGTCATTTAGATGAGTAAGAGTCATTGAGTGAAAGGTTAGAGGACTTGGATTACTTGGATGAGTTGCATGCCCAAGTAAGGTGGAGGCAATAGATAGAAAATTCATGCTAGAAGATATGGCATGAAAAGCATATTAATCACAAGGTACTAACTAAAGGAGAATTAGTATTATTTTATGACTCCAAGTACCTCAAGCACCTAGGAAAGTTACAAATTAGGTGGATGGGTCCATATGTCATCCATAACATATTGCAAACTGGTACATGGAGGTTGTGCACATTGTTAGGTGAAATGCTCCCTAGGAATTTTAATGGCAATCGATTGAATCCTTATCAATGATATGATGGCACTAGTGTCATCAAACATCAATTTTCTAGTCATAAGTTGACTATGTTATGCTGACCTAAATGATGTTTGGCACAAGCCAAAAAATTTACTTGTGTTTTGTGTTATTATTCTTATTGAGTGAATAAGCAATGATTTGAGGCCCACTGATAAAATATTATGGCACTTTCATGCATAAATCCATCCAGGTGAGTCAAACATGGATGCTTTCTAAGCACCTAAGGCTAAACACCTAAGTTATGGGTACATGAAGTTTTCTAGATTCAAAAAAATTGTTCATCAGATCCTTCTACATAATATATAAGAAGTGAGGTAATTTTAGGCCCAACAGAGAGTTATTCTGACACTTCCATTATATCACCAATTGAGTGAGTCAAGAAAGGTTACTTTTTAATTACCTGAGGCTAGACACGTACATTTTTAGGTGCATGGAATCTACTAGAATTACACAAATATTTGTACCAAATGATATAGAGAGGCACATAGAATGCTAAGTGTGCATAAGATGAGAGAAAGATGCACAAGATTCTAAGTGTGTAATAAACCTAAAGCATTAATAACTAAAGGACCATCATAAAGGATTTTTATTTGGTAGGACAAGCTAAGGCAAGAGATGAAAGCATAAATAAATTAACCAAGATAGGAAAACATGCTTGAAATGAAAGTATGATAGGAAGAGAATATGGAACTTTGGAGGTTGAATTGCATGCATGTGAAGAATTTTACCCAAGTTACCATAAGGAAGGCAAAGGTTGTGCCAAGTGAACAAATCATAAGAGGAAGATCATTAGGACATGTTGGCATCCACCCAAAGTTAGGTGGGAAGTGACCATTAGAACTACATGTCACTTCATTAAAAATACCATTGGGATAACTTAATGAGGTGATGGAAGAGGCACAAATATACACATTGAATGCATAGGTGGTAGTGGATTTTTACAAATTTTGTGGATTTTAGAAATATTCTAAGAAATCTAGGCACTGCCACTCCATTAATCACCTCTAATTAAGAGGGTATCTAAATTAGGGGTATAAAGCAATGAAATTTTGACTAGTTTAGGTTACAAAAATTAAGAAAAATTAAGCATATAACTAGATCCAAAGTGAGAAAATGCTACCAAATTGAAACCTTAATCACCTATAGATGTAAAAAATGAATGATTAATTTGAGAGAGGAATTATGTTTCATTTAAGATTAACATAGAAAAGTGTGGGACATAAATTATACAAAAATTATCTAGTAAAAAATTTGATTGATATCGAGGCTACCATGAACAATAATCAAAGCTTGAGAGTTGAATTTGTAGTTGTAGACCTCATAATTGTGAGGGGAGTTAACAAACATTACAAGCTTTGGCAAGTTAAACAAAACATGCTTCAACACTTGATAACTTAGGATGGGGAAGAAATTTATGAGTTTTAGTCTCCCAGAGGCACAAAAGGATGCCAAATAGGTGTGGATAGTGGAAAATATGGACACCATAAAGAAGAAATTACATCTGGTAGAAGGATTTATCATTGTAATAGTAAAGCCTGAGGCACTCACAAAGATTTCATACTATGAAATGTAGTTTCTTAAGGAGGTCTTGGTAGGAGAGAATTGGGAATCTTTCATGCACACATACCATTTAAAAGAGTATAACCACCACACCTCAATAAATGTATAAGATTTAGTACAAGATTAGCTAGTTGATATGGGGGCCAAAATAGAAGTAGGAGCGATATTGTTTGATGTCTTCGTTTGGGATACACTGGCCACCATCGATGTAAATTAGCTCTATGAGTTACCATGTTTTGGGAAGGTAGAGTAAATCATGTAGTTCTTCCTCTCATGTATCCATAGAGACTATTTCTACTTTGTAGGGAGGTGCATGTAGTTATCAACAAGCCTTATTATTAGAATCACTAGGCTCCCAGACTCTATTTTAGACATCCACTGGATGATGGTAGATGATGACAAAGTGGAAAGGGTCACAAAAATCCTTTGGTATTATAAGGGAGGTTTTGAATCACTCGTAAAATATATTAAATATCCTAGAATGAGGACAATAATTTACCTCATAAGCTTAAAACTTTTCCCCAGTGGATGGTGGATAGACATCACCAAGGCCTACTTATGCATATCCCATCACATGGCATAGGGGATCAAGTTTAATATAAAAAAGTTCATTGTAGAAGAAATGGTTAAAAATGTCCTTGAGTTTCACATGATGTGAGAGACCTTTTGGTGGGGTTGATGTTGATTTTAATTGTGATAAAAGAGATCTGCATGACCAATGGAGATGAAGACAACCTTTGGGTATTATCTACACACAAAGACTCCCTGATGTTAAAGTAAAAAGACTTCACCTACCCACTTGCCTTCTCTTAGAAGTATAAAACTAGAGTGATGGGGTGGTACACCCAATACATAGAGGTATTTGGGATGAAATGTCACATCCCTAAGGATCTCCCTCATAATATGTTTTGAATGGTGACCTTTACCATTATGTAACACTTATGTGGATGTGATTATAACTCACAAATGATAATTGATTAGGCTAGCTAAAACTCCCTTATGTACTTTCCACCAAGTACTTTAGGGATGTTCTAAGGAGAATTACTAATGTGTAATACATGGACATCCCAGTGAAGGCTATGGATTTGGAAATAAGTAAGTTGTAACACCAATATATACACCCAGATGGAATCTACCAAAGATGAAGAGGATGACTCGGATCACATTAACATCCATCCCCTCTAGAAGGAAGTAATACTCGGTCATATACACATGTTGTATTATGAGATGAAGCTAAGAAATAAGGGTGCACAACCCAAGAAGGATGATCTCCCCCTCTAGATTAGTGAATAAGGAAATCTAGTGTTATTAATACAAAAGAAATCTCCCCTAAAAAAGTGAGGAGAAACACTTGAATAAATGTAATAGAACTTAAGTTTGAATATTTCCTCTAGTGATGAAGCTACCCCATCAAACCTAAAGAAAAAGAGCATGACCTTCATGCAAATGACTACTTATCCCAACAATAAATATAAGAATAAAAAGTCCAAGGGGCCTATAGTGATGCCAATAATAACCTTGGTAGATACGGAGGTGCAAGAGTCATGTGAGGAAATGGAGGTAAAAAGGCATGTGAAGAGATGGAAGAGGAGGAAAAGGTAAGAATAAAGGTCTACATTATGAAAGAAGAAGAAAAAAAAGAGCCTAGTGATAAATAAGTTTAGGAGTCCCTCCAAGGCAACACTACTATTATGTTTAGAGAAGTAGAGAAGACAGCAAACACCTCACTAGAAAAACCCACCACACAACCCCCACTAATTAAGGGGGAAAAGAGAGAGGCATGGAGGAAACTGGGGATGAGCAAGGTGTAAATTTTGAAGGCACTAGTGTTGGAGAATAAAAGGGATGCGATGAAGGAAAAAGGCATGATCCAAGAGAAGATTGAGGTTGAGGAAATGGAGGCCAAGGAAGAAAAGGCCTTAGTTATAGAAAAGAAGAAGAAGGCTAAGAGAAATAAGAATGCCTAGGAAGAAAAGGCCAAGAAAGAGAAAGAAGAGAAAGAGGTAGATGCAAACATGAAACCTACTAAGGAAACAATAGAAAAAACACCTAGAACCTCCACTAACATAGTAGATGAAGATACACTAAAATCACACCCAAGTAGTGAAGGGGCAAATGAATACAAGGAAGGAAATATTGGCACCTTGAAAGAACAAGCAAAGAGC
The DNA here is from genome assembly GCA_037957365.1 of Torreya grandis. NCBI lineage: Eukaryota > Viridiplantae > Streptophyta > Pinopsida > Cupressales > Taxaceae > Torreya > Torreya grandis. The sequence goes on along the minus strand of JARHVA010003425.1, from coordinate 829,004 downwards.
ACTTATGAGACCTAGTAGAAATAGAAGGGTGAAGCTAGTGTTGAGGAAGAAAAAGAAGTAGGCAAAAGGGATAAGTTTGAAGAATAACCCTTATAGAAGCAAGAATAAGGAACCTTAGAGGAAAGCACAAAATAAAGTGGTAAAAGTGAAGAAGAAGAAGAAGAAGAAGAAGAGCAAATAGAGCTAGCCATCCCAGAAGAGGAAGGTACAAATCCAAACCTAAAATAAAATGTGTAAAAAGGTGGACAAATGAAGATTTTTACATGTTTGAGTACATGCCTTCTATAGCTACCACAACTAAGACATGTTAAAATATATCATTTGATTTTGATAGTTGTATGGATGACCCTTATTTTGATGTTCCATAGAATTCAATATTAGGAAAATAGAAACTACAAGAAGGAAATGATTCCATTGTCATAAACACTCATGTAATGAATCAAGTCAAGTCAAAAAATGTACTAATCTGATGGCATTTTAAGTAGTGTAGAATAACATCATCAATGATGTTAGGGCTTTAATATAGAAGAATATCATATTGGATTTATAAGAGGGAAAAAAGTCCATGAAGTTTAAGCTAAAAAAACTAGCTAAATGCATTGAATCATTTGATCCATCCCTTTTGGATGGTGTTGACACTTCAAACCTGTTGGAGGTTGACAAGGTATGTGTGCTAGTGGAGCAGTTGATCCCAAGGTTGAAGGTAGAAATAATGCTAGAATAAGAGGAGGACTTATGCACCATGATAAAATAAGAGATAGATATAAAGATAAAATAGGTGGAAGAAATTTTCACACAAATTCAAGAGGTAATAATAGATGTAGTTGATGCCATCTTTTGTAGCTTCTCTAACTAGGTATCAGTCATAGACACATGCCTCAACTAGGCTAAGGGGGAGAAGGATGAGATGATGGAATAAGTATACAATACAAGCATGTCATATTGAATTCAAATAATGGATAAGGTTAATGCCTTATGTACCTAGATCAAATACTAGAAACAAAGCTTGTAAACACTCTTCCACATCTTGTAGACCAAGGCCTATGAACAAGGAGAAATCCTGGATGGAGGAGTGGAAAAAGCTAAGGCAAACCTTGAGTCCTTTTGAAAGGAATTAGAGAATATATATGTGCTTATGCTTAGTGTTACCTCCATGGAGATATATAGTGTTGTTAAGGAACTCAAGATCACCATAAAGGCTTTGAGGACTTCAACATCGAGCTGAAGGAGAGCACACCTAATTTTTGTGCTTTGAGAGCATTGAAATACTAGTCTGAAGATAGACTCGTAATTTTATATGGGGTAATTTTGAACCCTTAATTTTTATAAGTATGTATCCATTCCAAATCATAAGATACCTCAGTGTGAGGAAATTACTTAGTATGATTGTTACTTTGGTATCTTTTGTGCTAGTTGGAGTAATCATCATATACTTAGTACTAACTAGAAGGCAATTATCTAGTGCCTAGTTTTTCAAGGCATATTCTAGAGTAAGATACGTGTGGTGACTATAATTCAAAGGACACAAGGTGATGGAGCTTATTTAATTATCATTCAAGGATCCATTTTAGCACCCAACATGCACCCTCCACCCTGATACAAATATGTTCCTAAGTGTTATAAATTTGAGCTCAATCTAGTTAGCAGAGAGATGAGAATTGAAGTAGTGAATCTATATAGAATTGAATCTAGATATCATGGACATCATTATCAAAAATTTTATCATGTATGCCTCTAAGTATCCACATTATAGTGCCCAAGCTCACCTATGAGCCTCTGGGTTGTGTAATAGCTTAGTTATCCTTTACTTTGTTCTACATAACATGGACTTTATTCTGCATTTAAACTTTGAGTAATGAATAAGATCAGTTTCATTAATTCATGGTGTTCCTAGGTTTAATGTCTTTATATTTTTTATTTAAATGTACAATGAATGTTATGTTTTTAGTATTATAAAATATAAATGTTAAGAATGTTATTTGTAAGTTTTAGATTCATAACATCTCTATAATTTATGATGATGTTAGCCTACTTTGTATAAATGGCCTATGTATAAATAAGAACCTATGTTGAGTGATGTTAATCTTGTATAAAGCATGAACCTAGAATGAACTTGATCTAAGTCATTCTATTTATCCATCTTAGTGTAAAATGATGTTAAGCCCAATAAAACAAATTCCTACACCCTTGAGATAATAGAACCATCCAAATAGGCTTTATGACAATAAAGCATCAGCCTAGCCTAAAAATGGTTTTCACCAATGAACCTACCAATGTCATTATTACAATGATCAAGTCCTATGAAGAATGAGTTACACCATAGCATAACTAGCCTAATTTAGGCCCTAATTCTTTCTCTATTATGCTTCAAGTGAGTGCATAAGGCTTGTGCCTTATGTGAATTGATTCTAGCAGAGTTGAGTGATAAATGTTGAGTGTTATGGGAACATACCTTGTTTATACCTAGTTATAATGAGCTGAGAACTTACTTGAAACAACCAAATAAGTGCCTGATAGAGTAAATGAATTAAAAACCCTAATTAAACTATAACATGTGAAAATAAAGGTGGCACAAATGATATATTTGAATCCTCATATCCTAATCTATTGACTTAACACACTCTAATGGACCTCTAAATATATTTTAAGTCTAATAATGGAGTTATTTTAATCAAATATGATATAGGTCATGCTAATTATTTGGTCATCTCTTTTGGTGATTTTGACATTTGATATTCTATTTTAAATTTTAAATTTTCTTAGATTTTTTTTGTGATATTTTTTCTTTTGATTTTTTTTAATTTTTTATTTTCCTACACCATATGGATTAAAAATACCCAAAATGGGTGCTTTTAATGTCTATCATAAGATATATTATACCTATCCATTAAATAGTATAACCTATAAACCAAGAAGCTTGGATACTCATAAACCTACACTTTAAAAGATATTGTGATCTTATATCCAACCTAAGTGTGCTTTGAGTGAAAGATAATAAATGGATATATGAGTATTTTTATGATTACATAAAAAGACAAAATGGCACAATCAAGGTATGTTAGTAGTTGACCATATAAGGATATGTTTTTCTTCCAAAACAATATGAATGAAAGCATTTAGAATTACATGTGAATGTGCATGAAATCACATTATAATTAGATGAGGATGGAGGTAATACCATGAGTTTAGATGATAATTAATGAAATAATACCACTAAATACATCATGAAAACCTAAAATAAGTTTATAATAAGAAATTTTAGAGGTAGAACTAAAGAGGGGAGATATATTAATGAGTAAAATCCAAAAGGGGAAGATGTAATTTAAATTACCAAGGAATATTTTAGATCACTAAGGTTAGATAAACATAAGAGGGAGAGTATTAGAAAATTAAATTACCAATGGATCATGAAAGGTGAAATGAAATAATAAATCCAAGATTGAGAGTAAAAGGAAAGTAAATTACTGAAGATCACAAATGACACAATGTCTAGATAAAATGGAGAGGGGATGATGGAAATCAACTTGAATTTCTGGAGTATCACAATATAATGGAAATAAAATAAAATTACCAGAGGAGAAAATGACTAGATAACCCCAACAAGGATAAAATTGAAAAATAAAGCAAAGTAATGGATACATAAGACATGGAAAATAAAGAGAAAGAAAGTACAAGTGGTAAAAGAGAAAAATATAATATTCAAAACATGATAAGGTATTAGATAAAATATATGATAACTCATTGTTTTTATAAATTAATTACAAACATCATTAAAAATTCCTTATAACTCTTATTATAGTGATTAATGTGTGTTAACCATAGTCTCTTATATTATCTCCAAGATTTGTGTAATGATGGACTTAAAAATAACATCAATAGAGAAATTAGGCATTATAGACTAGGAAAATACTGATCCTATGGATATCAGTAAGATAAATAAGGAATACATTATCCTAATTGAAGAGGATGTTCTATCTATATGGGAGATTATTATTCTATCATCTTAAAATATTATTGCTTTTTTATGAGAGAATGATAATCTCTTTTATGAAAAAATGGATATTTTTTTGATATGTTCACCACTCATATGTGGATTTGGAAGAACACTCATTTCAAGGGAAAAAATCTTCCCCTTTCTTGGGAACATATATAGGAGTTTCATTTAGATATTGATTATCTATATAAGGATATGAAGATTGTGATTAAATATCAAACATCATTTAATGTTGTTGATAGAATTAAAAAATAGACAATAAAATGAATATTATTTCGATGAAAGTAACAAAAAGTGCTTACATGAGGAAGGCAAGTGTGGTTTTTAAATATCCACCATTCAGGATTATGCTTGTTCTATTTAGTGGTCTAAATTTATTTTATGTCCTTGACAATTATGAACTAAATTCTCATAGGTAGTAACCATGAGTTGTCTAATTTAAGGGTTGTAAGGTCTCATTACATTGGTAACCATTAGGTGTTAGTAAAAGAAAAATCATGAAAATTGTATATTATACTGATAGTCATAATTTAATTTAATCACAGAGCTTAATAAAATACCAATACAATATATCCATAAAAGTAAATAAATAATTATTATAGGGTTAAGAATACATATTTTTGGTTAACTTGCCAATGCATCAATATCCCCATAGGATCAATTGGAACTTATTGAGAGATGTTGTAGGTGAAGATCAAAATGAAAATATGAATACCTAAGGATCCTTAGTTGAGGAATCCAAAGGATAGGTGTATCTTTCTAGTTCAACTTATCTTATTGATATCTTCAAAGACCTTGTGAAAACTAGTCTTCCATGACTATGATATCATAATTATTAATTCTTCTTCTTATTAATAAGGTGTATTTTCATGAATGACCAGAGTCAGGATTATGTGTTTTATTTGAAAAATAAAAATAGGAAACATGTAACTTTGACTAAAACACCAAAAATACAAAATTATAGCTTAATAAACATGATTGACCCAACTAATGATTTATAAAAGTGTCCTATAGCCATAAAAATACATCAGACACTAGGGGGATATCTATATTAAATTATCTAATAGGATAATGATACCAAGGAGGAACACATCAACATGAATAATAGGATTATAAATGGGGAAAAAACCTTCACAAATAAAATAAGTTGATGACATGGAATAACTAAATGAGGTAAATATATAATATGATCATTGCATAAATTCTCACAAAGCACCTAGAACTGAACCAACACAATATTGATGTAATCCTTAAAACATTAGGGATATTGATGTACAAATACATCCTATAAGACAAATAATAAATAATTGAAAATAAGGTGTATATATATTCCTCACTCAATTCTCAAAATGTACAAATAGTCATATGTGGGATGGTTACTTCAGAAACATACTACCATAAGACAAAAATGTAATAACTGTAATAAATACAAGTTAAATGTGAGATAAATGAAAATTCATCATCTTATTAAATATGGAAATATTCTAGACCAAATTAAAACTCAAACTCTCTTTACTATATTTTATATTATCAAATATTATAATTCTATATTGTTATCATAATATTCTAATTTATTATTTTTTGGTATTAGATATTATATTTTTTGGATTCCAATTTGAAGGTTATTGGATTTAGTGTTATAAAATTAGATTCTATAAATTATTGTTTTGAATAAATTAAAAATTTTATTTAAAATTATGAAAATAAAATATACTTATCAAAACAAACAAAAACATGGGCCCTTGTCAACTTTCCATTAATGTAACAACCCCTAAACTACAACAAAGTGTCAACCAAATAACTTATTGATTATCTACCTATCCTCTTTTTTATTATTGATTTTTTTTTAAAATAATTAGATCCTCTTGGTATATTATTTTTTAAATCATTCACCAAATTCAACATCTTGAGTCCTCATTTCTTCCCATTCCTAAATATGGAACTTATTTTTGAAACTACCTAAAGTTAGATATGTAAGTGCTCTTAGTCGCTTGGTTACAATTGACTAATTTAACCCCTTGTCAAATAAGTCAACTCCCATAAAATTATAAAATTACATAGGGTCTTGATAAGTCATAAAATGTTCACATGGTCATGTTTAAGGTTATATTATATGTTCCATCTTTGTCATATGTGTCATTGTCTTAATATTTCCTTTGTGTCACCTTTTTGGTCACTCTAGGTGACTTGTACAGTTTTCCACTTAGAAAAAATGTGTCAAAGTTTGATCTAATGTGCAAGGTTTCATTTGAGTGTTAGGGAACTATTTTTTAACTGAAATGATGTAGTTTTAACATCAATCCAAGAAGATCAAGTAGTTTTATGGATAAGAACAACCACTTGGCATGTGGGGAGGCTTTGGGAGGATATATATAGGTGTGAACAAGTATTTTTCATGATTAATAATCTTAGATAAGTCCAAAACATGGTGAAAACTATTTTTTATCTCTCTTATGTCCTTTTGATTGGTCAAATAAGTCAACTGATTTACAACTAGAATGAACAGGAGGGGAAAAGTTGAGATGAATGATTTTGGTGGATAAAATTAGCATTCATGACATTCCATTACATGGAAATGGTTTTCATATTGGTAAATTGTGTTTCATGAACCACCCATTATACTTTTGATGCCTCTAAGTTGATTTTACATTCCCAACACCTTTAGGTTTTCTCATTTGTCTACATGATTTGATGTTTCCAAGTGGTGTGTGTGTTTTGGCATAGCATATTATTCATCTTCCTATTGTTTTTAGAATGGTTTGCACATGTGAAACATGATAAGATAGGCATGATCATCTCTTTATGTTGTAAATTAATATCATAGTGGTATACAAAACATGTTTCATAGTTTCAGAGTTGTCCTTGTGTAAATGGATTCATATCAAAGGTAATACACTTGTGTCCCTCCTCTCAAAACATGGAAGATAGTTTCTCCATCGAAGGTTGGTATTAAGATACCTCAAGGTTGTTGGAGATAGTTTATAAGATAATTAATAAGGAATTTTTAGAACTCTAATATGTACAAACATTGATGGTCATCTATAAGAATTTACAAAGAATGGAAGAGATATTCAAAACCTAAGACATAGGTTAGATTCAACTTCATAAATTAAATGAGTTTTTTAAGTCATATAGGGTTCATAGACTACAATAAAGACTCCCTTAAGTAATGTATATAGGTGCAAGATTGAAAATTTAATTAATGGGACTGATTATCTTAGTTTATTTGAAATAATTATTTACCTGATATAGTGCCATCTATTCGTAGGTGATATTGAAGTCTAGACAAGTTTAATATCTCCCTAATTGCAACCTAAAGCCTAGTAATAAAATGTCAATTCAAAGAGGAGGCTGTTTAGTTGATAAATAAGATAATTGAATGGTCTTAACTTATTCAAGTTACTACTGAGGTTTTTTAGTGAATTATAGTGCTTTGAGCCTAATGAACCTGTAGCATGTAATAGTGAACTATAGTGCATTATTGGTAAGAGATGAGAACATGGTCTCTAGATAAGAGTTGAGTATTTAAAGTGTGGAATAGTAATAGTGACTTCAAATGGAATTCAAAACCATGAAATATATTAAAACCTATATCCTCACCTAAATTAGCATCTTAACTCTTCTAGTATACACACCTATAGTTTCACTTGGACTATAGACTAGCTAGGCTAGTGAAAGGGCAAGCTTAGTTTATAAATAAGATTTATGAGATGAAATTATCACTCTCAGATGGATGACCTCACATTTACATGTATTCCTAAGTCAAACATCAACACCTACATGAGCCTACTATTGTTTCCTAATTTCCACCTATATGTGACACAGTCAGATTCATATTTTAGACTAGTTGTGCTCATGTAAGATGCAAGTTTGGAAGCTTGGAAAAGAGATTGGATAGATATCCATGTTCAATATAATATCAAAATGATATTACATTTCCATGTGGTTATTTTAGGGAAATAAATAAGGTATAAGGCTGATCAAACATGGTTTTAACCCTACACTCAGTTGATTAAGATCTCATACATAGTTTACAAGTCTAGAAAGCCAATTTTAGGAATATGTAGTGATAAGGGGCCTAAATATGTGATCAATATTTTAGACTTGATATAGAGGGTCAACATGACCCAAATAATCCTTCCATGCTTTTAGTTTGTCTAGTAAAATAGTGGATGTGCTCTTTGTTTTGTCTCAGAAAGAGAACACTCCATAGTCAAGGTAAGTTTGTAGATTAATATGTGAAAAATAAAAAATAATGGGTAGAGTATTCAATAAATTTTTGGAAAATTTATATATTTATATTGAATATTAATAGAGTTTTATAAGGCCATATAATCATTAGATCACCCAAAGGTGACTATATGCACAATCAAACACATGTAGGCCTATTAGTCCCAAACACTTAGGGTGCCTAACTCATTTTACAATAACATGATATATTTACAAGGAATAATATATAATTCAAGGGAGAGTGGATTATACATAACAATCACTAGTTTGTAGGGAACAAGATAGAATTGACCATTTTGTCCTAACCTTCTCTTAAATCTACTCAGAATGTAGTCAAGAGCTTGAGAGGACATATTTAATTTCTCAAATTAGTATGAACTAGTTTCATGGTGTATCAAATATTTTGGAATATTTAGGGAGGGTCTTGAGCTAAAAAATAGTGGAATTTGTTTGAAGGTTAAATGTCTAACCTGTATGAATCATTGTTAACAAGCTAGACCACAAAAAACTCTCCTAAAACCTTTGTGAAAACATAATGGAGGATAAATGAAATTATATTCATTAAAAGGTGGTAAAATTTCTTAAAAACTATTTGGAATTATCTATCACTCTCTGAAGATCCCTGCCATCCAATTATTCTATACTATCACTCGTATGGATATGCCTATTTCTAAGTCTTTTATAGGATTTTAAGTGTGTGAAAGTAAAAAAGAGAATATACAAGTGAGAACCATTATGGGAGGTCTATATGTCATTTTTATAATTATATATACTCATCTCTCACCTTATTAAATCATAAAAATACCTATACTAGATCATTCAATATAGGTAATCTTGAACTAAACAGTGAGGAAATGAAGTGACTACATAAGTGTGATAGGATAAGTATGGTTTGACGTTTATATTAAGCTCAAACATTGAAAAAATGTTAAATATAATTTAAAAAAAATTATTAAAACCTATGAAACAATCTCCATGACTAAATCCAAGTCACTTAGGTGACAAGTGTGAAAATAGCCCTATAGGGCTAGTGATGAATGACTAAGATAGTGAGTAACAATTGGTAAAGAAGGAGTTATTAGTTGGAGAGGTGTATATGAATTTTACCATTAGGATTCAATATACTCATGACACTTTAAATGTGTCAAATACCCTTAAGGAATTTTAAATATAGTCAATTGGACTCATCACTAAGAAGGCAGTTTCAAAGAAGAATAGTAAAATTCTCTATGCCAACTTGAGGGAGAATGATCAATTCCAGGTGGAAAATTTTCAAATACCACTTCATGGTATATTATCCACCTCACTCTATAAAAATTTAACTTTTTTTCATAGCTTTACACTTGGACTTATGAACCTTCCACTTATCTTCTTCTATCTCTTCTCCTATGCTCTATAAATGTAAGCCATTTTGGCAATTATATCTAGTACACACCTAGTATGGAAAAGCCATACTAGTTTGGCACCTTGTTTTGACTTGTAATAAATATTATAAAGTTCATTTGATCTCTAAAATACCTTACCTAAGTGTGTTAAGTATTCTATATGGTCAATAAGTGATGAATGTCTTCTTGCTTCCATTCTGCCCTTGCATGTTTTGTGTGAGTGATATCTCTCCTAGTAGGTTTCATAAAGTGTATTTGTTTTTTAAGTGTGTCTTGAAGTGTGAGAGGGACTAGTAGTGTCTAGTATTATACCTTATTTTCACCTACCTCTAGATGTGCATAGAAGTCTACCTCTATGAGAAATACTTATGCTAGAAGGACAATGAGTTAAGGTTAGTTTTAGTTGTCTTCATTCTTAGTGCAGATGCAAGTGTGTTATGTAGTCTTATCCTTATTGTATAACCTCATTATAATAGGTTAATTTTAGTTTCATTCTTCCCTTTTCACCCCCAAGTGACTAGTTTAGTGTAGTTTGTGAGATTAAGAGATATATAAAAGAAGCTAGCTCTTGAATCTAGAGGTTTACCTCTACTATAGGCAACCCATAGGCCTAGATGTAATCCCATGTTTTCCAAATATTGGAAAGTCTTAAACACCCTCTCTTATGGTGAAATATTTAGATACAATATTTTTGGCATGCCCGATGGGATCCAGTTCAAAAAGAGTAGAAGGATTATTGGTGTGTTCTTATTACTATCATATTTTGGAAACATTCAAGCAAAGACCAATGGTGACTCTGAATGCAATCATCTATTTTTAATCATCCCAAGTACCTATTGTAAAATAATTTTTTCAATTTTTGTGTTTAATTTGACCAATGAATATGATATAAATGGATATGTTGAGAGTTATTACTGCACACAGCCCTATCACATTTTTTATCAACCCTTTGTCTAACCCATTCCTCCTTGATATGTTAATGAAGTTGTTGGAAAATATTGTGAGGAAGCCTATGAATAAGGATATAAATAATATAAGTTTAAGGATCTTAAATAAGATATCCAATTTCTTAAGATACAAGTTCTTAATGAAGAAATCAAATCTCTTAAGAGGTAAATTCTTAGAAGCATTCTTCCCCAACATCCATGTCCATGCTATCAAAATCCTATTTAATATTCTCTAAGTCAATACAAAAACTCATACTCATCTCCTCCTCTAATTCCACCTCAATATAATTCCTTTTTTCCACTTATTCTTGAGATGCTAAAATCAAAAAAGTTGATGAAGAAATGGGATCAAGAGCTTGATGTGATCCCCATTCATTTCATAGAAAAAATGAGAAGGTTATTTCATTTATATATTAATAAGTGGATATTGGTTGAAAATAAATCTAACTATGTCATTAATGAATACTTGAATTAAATTATATGCTATATATAATGGTGGGTTGATAGGCTTGCAAGATGGGGAAATAAAAAAGTTGAGAGGCAACATGCAACTATTGAAGAGCCTCAAGAAGACTATGGAGAAAGTGAAAGTATATTTTAAGAACAAGTCTATCCCTCCCATCCTTAAGAGTTTTATTATGTTCCATATCAGTCCTCTCATATTCATTATCCTCATGAAGAGCCTATACATTCCTCAAAAGAGCCTAGTAGCCTCAAAGTTCTAACTTGGAACCAATAATTTGATGAAAAGAATGAAAACTTTGTGTTTGATCAAACCACATTACCTTATCTTAAAAAACCTACATATTTTCCATCTTGGAAGTCTATCCAAGAAGATTTTAAACACTAAAATGAATCCTTAGTTGATAATGTAGAAGAAAAAGTTGTAGCTATGAAAGATCTTCAAGAAGACAATGAACATCATGAGTTGGTTGATGAAGGAAATGAAGTTTCTATAGCTTAGCAAAACCTTCTTTCTCTCTAATATTTATTTCAAGTGTCTCCTTCCATCCCCATGCCCACCCATGATCTTTTCACCTCATCTCATATTTCCCCTCTCACCTCATCCCTTCTTCAAGGAGAACCTATCCTATGGAAAATTAGTAAATAAGAGTAAACTCAAGTCACAACTGATCAAGAGGATGACATAAGCATATACGATGAAGAGATAACCATAGGGACTCCCCTTGGTGAAGACAAGTGAAATTAAATCTTCTTGAGTGAATAAAAATATGTTGAAGGTCACGTTGAAGCTATTTACAAAGAGTTTAGTTAAGACATGAAAGAAAAGGTGCTTGAAAATGACTCCACATCTAATGAGTTAGTTGGCATTCATGTGTATGAGTAATAACTAGAACCTAAAAACACAAAATAAGAAGTTACTTATACTGATATGGAACAAGATGATTTTTGGAAAATATTATATGAGGTATGTAGTGAATTTTAGGATGTTCAAATTCTTATACTTCTTGTTGTCCAATTTTAAGATATTGTTGGAGATGCTTTACCCTTTGAAGTACAACATGATATCTCCCAAAGTGTCAAGTTTGTTGAAGTGGTAGCTAATGATCTTGTAGATAATAAATAGTTTGATATCATTCAAAAAACCATGTAGGTTAAATATAAACACCTTAATGAGGAATCATTAGGTTAAGTTTCATTTTAAGAGTGACATGAAGAGATGGTTGCATCAAAATAAGAAGTCACCTTCATAGGTGATATGTTTGTATCTAATGTGGGTTCATTGAGGATCATGCTAAGGAGATTGGTAAACAATATAAAGTAATTAGATACATCAATTCCAATGATCAAAAGGAAACATGTTTCATGTATTCCTTCACTTCATGGATCAAGAAATGTTTTAATATTTCACTTTGATCCAAGAGTAAGATTTTTATCTAGGATAGTTTGTGCATAAGTTAGTTTGTTTGAGTTGTGTGTGTTTTCCCTATGAGAACACAAGTGTGTGCCTTAGTTTCTTGTATTTTGTGTTTGTTTCCTTTTTTATGTTTGGTTTGGTTTTTAGGTCTTATTGGAGGCATTTTAGTGTTAAATGTGGTGTATAGGTGACTCCATTGACCAAGGAAAGGATAAGGCTACTAGTCCTTAGCATAACAAGCTTGCTACCCCTAAGAAATTGCCAAAATATTGACTAATTTGACCCCCTAATCAAATAATTCAACCCAAATACAATTTAAAACTTACATAATCTCTTGATAAGTCATAAAATGGTCACATGGTCATGTTTAAGGTCACATTATATGTTTCATCTTTGTCATATGTGTCATTGTCTTAATATTTCCTTTATGTCACCTTTCTGGTCACTCTAGGTGGCTTGTAGGGTTTTACACCTAGGACAAATGTGTCAAAGTTTGATCTAACATCCAAAGTGTTAGTTGAGTGTTAAGGAACTATTATATAATTGACATGATGTAGGTTCAACATCCATCCAAGAAGATCAAGCAATTTTAAGAAATTGTATGTATAAGGATAACCACTTGGCATATGGGAAGATTTATGGGGATATCTATAAGACCCCATAAGTATTTTTCATGATTAATAATATTTGAGACATCCAAAAAATGGTTAAAACTGATTTGTCTCTCTCTTCACTCCCTTTGATAGGTTAAATAAGTCAACTAGTATGTAGTTGGTACAGACATGAGGGGTAGAGTTGAGATGAATGATATTGGTGGATGAAATTATTCTTCATGTCCTTTCATTTAATGAAAATTGTTTTAATATTAGTAAAATATGCTTCATGAACCATTTTTGAGACTATTGATGCCTCTAAGTTGACTATACATTCCCAACACCTTCAGGGTTTCTCATTTATCTTCATAATCTGATGTTTCCAAGTGGTGTGTGAGTTTTGGAAGATCATATTATTAATATTCATATAATTTTAAGATTTTTTTGCACATTTGAAACATAATAATATAGGAAATGTCATATATTTATTCTATAAATTAATATCATAGTGGTCTGTAGAACATGTTTCACAATTGTATAGTTGTCCTTATGTAAATGGCTTTATCCTAGAGGTAATACACTTGTGTCCCTCCTCTCAAACCATAGAAGCTAGTTTATCCATGTAATTTTGGCATTGAGATACCTCAATTTCAGTGGAGAGAGTTTCCAAGATAATGAATAAGGACTAATCAAAACTCCAAGATGCACAAATATTTACAATCATTTGTAAGTATGTGTGGATAATGGAGGAGCTATTTAAAACCCAAGACATAGGTTATATTAAACTTCATGAATTTAATGAGTTTGTCAAGTCATATATGGTTCATAAACTACAATCAAGACTCCCTCAAGCAATGTATATAGGTGCAGGATTGAAAAGTTGCTTAATGGGACTGATTACCTTAGTTTCTCTAAAATAGGTCTCTGCTTGATATAGTGCCATCTATTATTAGGTGATATTGAACTATAGATAAGTTTAATTAATAATTTATATTATAATAAATAATATTAATAAAATTTAAATTCAAATATGATGTTTTTTGGTTGAGAAATAATATGATTGAATGGTCTCAATATAGTCAAGTTACTACTGAGGATGTAATAGTGACCTATAATGCATTATTGGTAAGAGATGAGAACATGGCCTCAAGACAAGAGTTGAGTATTTAAAGTGTGGAATATTAATAATTAATTTAATTTTAATTAAAAATCATGAAATATAGTATTTAAACCTATATCCTCACCTACAGTAGCATCTTAATTCTTTTAGTATGCACACCTACAATTTCACTTGAACTGCAAACTAGTTAGGCTAGTGAAAAGGCAAACTTAGTTGATAGAATAGAGTTATGAGATGAAATTATCAATATCATATGGATTAAATCACCTTAACATGTATTACTCAAGTAAACATTAACACCTACAGGATCCTACTAGTGTTTCCTAATTGCCACCTATAGGTGACACAGTCAGACTCATATTGTATACTAATTTGGCTCATGTAAGATGCAAGTTTGGAAACTTAGAAAAGGGATTGGATATTTATCCATGTTAAATAAAATATAAAAATTATATTACATTCCATTTTTTTTCTTATAGGTAAATAAACAAGGTATAATTTTGATCAAACATGGTTCTAACCCTACACTCAGTCAATTAAGATCTTAATACATAGTCTAAAAGTCTAAAAAGCTAGTCTTGGGAATATGTGGTGATAAGGGGACTAAATGTGTGATAAATATTTTATAATTAATATATAGGGTCAAAATAACCCAAATAATACCTCCATGCTTTCAATTTGTCCAAAAATTTAGGGGATGTGCTCTTTGTTCTATCTTAGACAAAGAACACTCCACAATCAAGGTAAGCCTCTAAGTTAATATGTGAAGAGGAAAATATGAATGGTTAGAGTATTTAATAGATTTTTTTATGATTTTTATATTTATACTAATATTAATAGAGTGTTATAAGTCCCTATAGTCATTAGATCACCCATAAGTGACTATATGCACAATCAAACACTATTAGACCTATTAAACCTAAAATTAGGCCTAAACACTTAGGGTGCCTAACTCATTTCAAAAGACCATGATATATTTTTAATTAATGAGAGATACTTTAGGGGAGATTGGATATACCATAGGAATCACTATTTTGTAGGTAAATATATATAATTGGCCATTTTAGTCTAACCTTCTCTCAGACCTACTCAGAACATAGTCAAGAGCTTGAGAGGTTATGTTTAATTTGTCATATTAGTATGAACCAATTGAATGATTCATTAAGGATTTGGGAATATTTATGGAGGGTATTAATATAAAACTCATTAAAATTTGTTTGAGATTTAAACATCTAACTTGTATGAATCATTTTTAACAAACTAGACCACCAAAAAGCCTCATAAAACCCTTGTGTAAACCTGCTGGATAATAAATGAAAGGATATGCATTCAAAGGTGGACAAATGGACTATAATTTTTTTTTAAATTTTATATCACTCTCTCAATCTCCCTACCATCCAATTATTTTTTACTATCACTTGAATGAAAAGGAATATTTTCTATCTTTTGTAGGATTTGAAGTGTGTTGTAGGTACAAAGGAGAATAGAAAAATGAGAACCATTATTGGAGTTATATAAGTAATTTTTATAATTCACTATACTCATATCTCACCTCATTAAATCATACAAATACCTCTACTAGATCATTCATTATAGGCAGTCTTGAACCAAATAGTGAGGAAATGAAGTGATTGCTTAAGTGTGATAAGAGAAGTATGGTTTGAGGTTTCTATTGAGGTATATGATATACCAGAGGATAAAGGGTATTTTTAAAAATGTAATAACACCTATGAAACACATATCCATAAGTAATTACAAGTCACTTAGGTGATAAGTGTGAAGATAAACCTAGAGGGATAGTGATGAATGATTGTAGATAGTGAGTAACAATTGACAAAGAGGGAGGTATCAGTTGGAGAAGCATAGATGACTATTACTATCAGGATTCCATATTATCATAATAGTTAAAATGTTTCAAATACCCCTAATTAATTTTAAATATACTCAAGTGGACTCATCACTAAAAAGGTAGTTTTAAAGAAGAACATGAAAAGTCTCTATGCCAAATTGAGGGAGAATGATGAACTCCAAGTGGACACTTATCCATTACCATTTCATTTTATATTCTCCACATCATTCTCTCAAATTTTAACTAGTTTTCATATCTTGAAACTTGGCCTTGTGAACCTTCCACTTATCTTCTTCTCTCTTTTCTCTTATGCTCTATAAATGCAAGCCATTTTGGTAAATGTATCTAGTACACACTTAGTATGACAAAGACCTGCTAGTTTTGCACCTTGTTTTGCCTAAGAATAAAGATTTTTAAGTTTATTTGATCTACACAACATCTTTTTTAAGTGTGTTAATTGGTTTATGTGGTTGACAAGTGATGAATGTCTTCTCCTTGCTTTCATTATGCCCTTGCAGGTTTTGTGTGAGTAATATATCTTCTAACAGGTTTTATAAAGTGTATTTATTTGTTAAGTGTGTCTTTAAGTATGAGAGGGACTAGTAGTGTCTACTATGAAACCTTCTTTTTAGCCACCTCTAGATGTGCATAGTAATTTACCTCTCTGAGAAATACTTATTCTATAAGGATAATGAGTTAAGTTCAATTTTAGTAGTCTTCATTCTTAGTGAAGATGCAAGTGTGTTATGTGGACTTATCCTTGGTGTATCACCTCATTAACATAGGTTAATTTCAGTTTCATTCTTCCATTTTCACCCCCAAGTGACTAGTCTAGTATAATGTGTGAGCTTAGGAGATAAATCAAGGTAGCTAGGCCTTAACCTAGAGGTTTATCTACTATAGGAAACCCACAGCCTAGAGGTAATCCCATGTTGTCCAAACATGGGAGAGGCTTGATAACACTCTCCTAGGGTGAAATATTTGGCTACAGTCACTACTTGGCTAAACTGACCTCTTGAATCTAGTTTTCCATCTAAACACTAAATTCTAATCATACCCTCTCATTCCACCCTATTGGGATTAAGATATCTCTAATTTAATTAACTCCTTTCTTACATATTCCTTATCCATATATCCTTATTATAAATCCAAAAACTTTATATTCCATACATATATCTCATTTTTTAGATCTAGAGTTTCTCCATGTTTCTATAATTCAAGGGAACCATTCATTTTCCATCCTTCTTAATGTTTCTCATGATCCTTCATGATAGATATTTCTCCATCCTCCAACTTTAAATGTTATTCCTTTTTATTCCCCATTCGGCTATCTAGGATTTATTCTTCCTCATCTTGTAATTATAATTCCTTATTATCTAAAGCATCAGACTTACCTTCTTTAATATCTTTCAAATATATTTCCTTATCCATCTTGGATATCTCAATGTAAACTTTAATATCCTTATTCTTTCTTAGATTCAGGTATATCACACACTAGGGATTACCTTACACTATGTTACTTTTCTCTTCTTTATGTTTACAATTTGGCATAGCTAATTTTAGCTCTCCTTCCTATTATTTTATTTATTCCTCCACATTTTATGATCTTAGTATCTCTCTACCTCTTATTTTTGAGAAATGTTGGATTTATATAGGGTATCCTTATTCCTCCATTATTATGGTTATTTATTTTTTAGAGGGTAAGTATTTAATTCATGTCCCAATATTTGGAAATATATCAAGTTGGGATTTCATAACATATCTTCTAGCTCCATTCCCAAATTTTGATCTTAACTTGACAACTACTGGGAGCTCTTTGTTCATGAAAACATTGGCACAAAGTTAGGCAAAAAGTAATCTTGTCTTATATTATGTAATTATATCAAGGGAGATAAAATGACCTAGATAATTATAAATACATATCAATACCTCATCTTCCTATAATTCTAGTGGAAAACCCAAAAAATTTACCCAAATTGGTCTTTAATTAAAATTTTCCTTGTCTAGATCCATACCTAGAGTCCATTTTTTAGGGAAATACTAGTTCTCTCTAAAAATTGGGGTCCTCCTAATATAACTTCAGAACAATCTTATTTATTTGATAAGGATACAAGGAATACATAATTACTTAGGGTAAAAATTTCCACCTATATTTTGGGCCTTCACATTGTGTTGGCCCATTCTCTAACATGATCAACATTGGGTCTTTTCCCTTGAAAATTCCCAATAATTGCATTTTATCATATGTTTTTAACTCTATCAATAAGTTAGTGAGGTAGTTGGAGGTAAACATTACCTTCCTCCACTATAGTATTCAAGATCTAAATTTCAATAGGGGTTGTTATGTATAAGCTAACCATGATATTTACCCAAAAGGAAGGAGTAGAGATGGGGTTAAATATTTGATTGCCTAGGTTTGGAGGATATTTCCTTTATATTTTAAATTTTCTATTTGAAATCTTCTTAGGAGACTCTAGTTCATGGACCTAGTCAAAACCTTCCTCATATGATAACCCATATACTATATTCTCATCATCATTTAGAGTTTCAATAATAGAGTTAACATTCTTCACTTTGCCAATCTCCCAAGACATTACACACACACCCTACTTTCGATCCTTTATCCTTATTAGAAATTTCCACTAGTTTTGGGATTCAAAATTCTATAAGTTTCAAAACTTCCAAATTAATATTTTATTTTGATGTAAATATTGATTCCATTCAATGTTTTGTTGTAAACCATGGAAACATTCAATAGTTTATTTTGATGTAATTTATTGAAAATGGGCCATGATTAATTTCAATAAATTTATCATAAATTTTATTTCTTATTTCCTTGTGTATAAGTAAAATAAAAATATCAAAAATTCTCAGGAACGGGTTAATATTTTTTGGGGTATTTTTTCATTTCTCTCTATAAATAGAAGTTGGGTCTTTCATAGAATGGGATTATTTCTAGGAATTTTTAGTATAGATCTCTCTCCCAAAACTCCCACTTGACTTTTAGCATGAGGAAATTTTCCTTGGTTTGGCTCGGTCTCTTAGGACTCTACTAATTATCAACATGGCTACTCTAAGAAGGAGAAGATTATTGGAGGATAGAGTAAAGGTTATGATTTCTCCTTCTAATCCCCTCCCCAAGTCTATCTTATTCAGAAGCAAGACTAGTATTTTGAGGTAAAACTATAAGATTGATGGTTTTTAAGGCCCTTATAAGAATTGATCCTACCTCCATATCATAAGAGACAATTTACCTATGCCTTTGACTTTATTCAAGGATGATAAAGACCCAATGATTTCTAAATAATTTTAAGTCAGTGATTGTAAGGCCATTGGTATTATGATTTTTCCAAAGCCATAGGAAAACATGCTAACAATGACTACTTTAGAACCTATTAATAGATTACATGTTAATTCTTAAAATACCTTGAAGTCTTTTCCTTTGGATTTAGTTTAGTAAGTAATCAAATCACTAAAACCCAAAACCCTATAAGAGGGCTCACCCTCCCCATAAACCCCTTGTGGTCTCAATGATTTACCTATTGGGACACCCTAGTCAGTGTTACTAGGTGAAACCTCTCACCTTGGAAGTCAGACAGACCAAGATTCTAATTAGGATCCAAAAGAGGAGGGAAAACCATTTATGTCTCTAAAATAACTTCTAGAAGAAAATATTACATAGAAAAAGATCCCTAATAGGTATTCTACTCCTACAAAAATGAGATCCATCTAAAAAGATGAATGGGGTCATTATTACCCAAAATCTAGATCTTAGTTTAACTAAAAAAACTAAGTTATGTTAAAGGATAGGTTAATTGTAGAAACACAAATAAAAAAAGGGGATGACCTTATTCCTAAAGGAAACTTGAGCTAGAGAGCAAAGAAGAAATTGCCAAGGGTATTATTGACCAATTTTACCCTAGGTTAAAATTAGGTCAACCCCCTTGCATATTCAAACTTTTCATAGCATCCTCTAGGTTTGAAAATGGTCACCATTGTCCTAGATAAGGTCAAATCATAGTTTACAGTCATAAAATATGTTTTAAATCTTTGTCACATTTTTCCATTTTCTCAATGTCATTTTATGCCACCTTTTATTCATTTTAATGAATTATAATTGAGTTTAATTAAAAGGAAAAATTTCAAAGAGAAATATAATGTGTCACATGTCATATAATGTCAAAGGAAGGTTTTGAAATTGAAACATTGTAGGTTCAATGTAGAAGGAAGAAGATCATATGAAAAAGGTTATTTTTAGGTAGTTGTAGGGACATAATGACTCATCTAGCACATGTGAAGGTTTTAAATAGGTGTTTTAAGATCTCCATCAGTAATTTATAAGCTTAGATGGATTCAAAATATCCAAAATTTTCAAAATCTAGTTTATTTCTCCTATTTCTCTCTTGGGCAAGTCAAAAAGGTTCAACGGTTTTCACTTGGTACAGATAGGAGAAGAAGAGTTAAAGTGAGTGAACTTGGGGAATTTTAGTAGTCCTTATGATCTTCAATTTCATGGTCATGGTTTTAATATTGATGATATATATTGTATGAATAATAATTAATATTGTTAACACCTCCAAACTACCTTTGTAATCCCAAAGGCTTAGTTTTCTCATCTGTTTACATTGGTCTGTGTGAACTAAGTGATGCATATAGTATTATAGAGAATGTTCACCCATTTCATGCTAAATTTAAATAGTTTGCAACATGTGGTTATAAGAGGGTAGGCAAAAGTATCTCATTATGCTAGAAGTGAACACCATTGAGAGTTGAGAATAGTATTTTATCAATTGTAGAGTTCATTCTCCTATGAGTAGCTTTAGATCAAAGGTAAGACACTTTATTTCAACCTATAAGAACATGTATATGGTATAATAATAGTTTAATGGACCAATGGAAATGACATCTCAAAGAATTAGAAACCAAGTAAAGTTGAATATTGAACTCACATGCCTAACAGATAGTCATCTGCATTCACCTGTAGGTATGTATAGATAATTATAGGACTATACAAAACCTAAGCGACAAGTTATGTATGATTTCAAGACTTGAATGGAGTTCTCAAGTCATTCAATATTCATCAACTCATCAAGACCAAAGAAGAAGGCTAAACAAGGGGGCACAAAGTTCTAATTAGACACACATCTTCATATCATTTTGATTACCTATGGAAAGAGATTCATGAAATGATATTTTTGAGCCTAACTACAAGATAGATATCATATCTACTTTTTGAAATGGTAAGATAGATTCATACCTCAACCTAGGATAAAACACATGAATTTAATGTTCATAAACTGGGATAAAGGTAAAAAGTTGAAGAAAGGTTGAAAAATGGGAATGTTTTCCTTAATCTCTTCCAAAAAATATCCTTCCCCATATATTTCCATCTCATGGTTCATGGTGGAAGTTTATGAGGTCTAAACAAGCCTAATGGATTCATTCTTACAACCTAGACCTAGAAGTAACACCTTAGCATAAGAAGAGGTTTTTTGGTCAAGAGAAGAGGATGGTTGAATGTATTTCAACTCAGTCAAGTTTCTAATGGAATTTATCAAAGAAATAAAATGCCATTGATATAAAATGAACCTAAAACTTGCAGACCTATAGTGCATTGGTGATAGAGAGATGATAACATGTGAAGGTAGAAATGAGTCCATCTAAGTATGTAATGGTCCTAGTGACCTTAGGATTAATTAAAGGTGTGAAAAATAGTATTAAAACACATATCATCACCTATAATAACCTCTTAACTTCTCTAATGAACACCTATAGTTTGATCCATACACAGACTAGTCTAGGCTAATAAAAGGTGCAAGATTAGTTGGTAGGCATAGGTGTTGGATGGAATGAACATGTTTAAACCACTCCAAAAATGATAATATCACATTTCCATGTGATTAATAGGCCAAATATGAACAAATTTGGTCATAGTTAAAGGTTATTAAGTCAACCAAAATCCTACACATAGCCACAAGCCAATAAGCTAGTCATGAGATAATTTGATGTTTGAGACTTATATAATTGTGATTTAGATATAAAAATTAGAATAAAATGGAATATTGGACTTAAAAATACATACATATATATATATATATATATATATATATATATATATATATATATATATATATATATATATATATATATATATATATATATATATATACTCTTTTAGGTCAAAATAATAGGGTGAGTGCTCTCTATTTTATCTTAGACCAGAGGCACTACATGAGCAACACAACCTACAGAACTAGTGCATTGATGGTGAAAATATGAATGGTAGAGCCTTTAATGACTATAGTATTATTTTTAAGGTTTAATTGAAATTATTTTTTATAATAACCTAAAATAACTAGGACCAATCAAAAGTGGTCATATACCTAGAAACATAGTTTATACTTATTAGGCCTAAGAACTAGGCATGAACCATCAGGCTTATAATGACACTCATATTATCTTATGATCCTTAAAATAAATTTTATAACATTTATGAAAGAGTGGATGGTTGATGAAAATCATTATTTTATAGATAAAAAATAAAATTGGCCATTTTTGGCCTTAATTTGTCTCAGAGGTGTCTAGAATACATAGTAAGAGCTCGAGAGCCAACTTCTTTCAGTCACATCTATACAAAAAATATACATGGGGTATAAAATACTTAGGGATAGTTGAGGGAGGTATTTAAATTGAAACCAATGGAATTTTTTTGAGGTTTAAGGTCTTAACCTTTATTAATCATTGTTAACAACCTAAATGACCTAAAATCCTCCTAAAAGACACATAAGAGCCTGATGAGAAAGATATGAAGAGTAATGTATCTAAAAGGGGTAAATTGGAATAGAAATTGATTTGGATCAACTTGAAAATCTCTAAGGATCCTCACCCTTCAATTATTTTATACCATCACTTGTATGGATGAGGAAAATTATGTGTTTTATACAAGATTTGAGAAAATTTGAAGGTGTAGAAGGGAATAAATGAGTGGAAATCATTTTGGAAGGTGTGTGGAGATGTTTTATAACTCCTAATACAAAATTATCACCTTAATCATGTATGGAAACCTCTATAATAAACTAGTTCTTGATGGTAGTCTTGGATAACGCAATAAGAAGCAAGGTGACTACCTAAGTTGGAGATGAGGAGTGTGATATTGAATCTTCTTGAGGCCTACTTGATGGAACATAAGAAAAAGAGGTTTTGATTATGTGTCTCACATATTTTCAATGAATTCTCTTGGACATGTGTAAGTCACCATAGTGACAAGTGTAAGAATTGAGGCCTAGAAGGATAATGAGTGATTGAAAGGAAGTAATAAACAAGTGGGAAAGGGAAGATTATCAGTTGATGGGTGTATGATGACCTGCACCAATCATGTTCTCACCTTCTCAAGTTAGATGATATGTGTTAATGACCTCTAAGGTAGTTATAGATAGATAGTGAATTCTTCATCAAGAAAATAGTTTTAAGAAAGATAATGAAGTGTATCTATGCTAACTTGAGGAATCTGTCATGCTTCAGATAGAAAAATTTCCAAGAAATTCACGACCCATTATTTAACTCATTTTTTTCATTATAAATGGTATTTAATACTTGACACTTGGCATTATGACTGTTCAACATCACTCCTCTCTCCTCTTCTATGCTATATATATTAAATCCATTTTGGAATTAAAAATAATCCATGATTAGTATGGAAAATCACTTCTAGTTTGACATATTATTTTACCTTTGAGAAACATTTTCTCAAGATGATTTAGTCTCTATAATTCTTTCCTAAGTATGTCAAGTAGTCTATTTGGATGATAAGTGATGATTATTTCTCCCTACTTCCATTTTTCTCTTGTATGCATTATGTGAGTAAAATTTCTTCTAATAGGTCTCATGAAGTGTATATATTTTTTAGGTGTATTTTTAAGTGTGAAGGACATTAGTAGTGTCTAAGATCAGACCGTCTAGTTACCCACCTTTGGAATTGCATATAAATATGACTCCATGTAGAAACATTTATGCTAGAAGAACCTTTGACTTGAGGTTAGTTTTATCAATATACTTTCTTAATGTAAATGAAAGAATGTTTATGGAGATATATTTGGTGTATCACCTCCATTAGTGTAGGTTAATTTTATTTTTCCTTCTTCCCTTTCACCCCCAATATGTGATTAGTCTAGTGTAGTGTGTGAGCCTAAACATTTAGATCAAGGGAACTAGCTCATAATGTAGAGATCTATCTCTTGTGGTAACTTTCTTATACTTAGATATAGTTCCATGTTATCCCAAATGTGAGAAGGTCTGATTTACTTTTCTACGGTGAAAATTTGGGCTCTAACAATTTTAGCATGCCCAATGGGACATGAAGTCAAAGAAGTTAGTTCAAGGTGGATGTTGATATTGATAATAAGACGGCTATAACAGTCCACTTCCTACAATATCTAGAAACTCTAAAAATTAACTCTTGGTGGCAGACTAGTGCACTATTTCATGCCTAAGGTAAACATAAGATATTTTACTAAAGACATTCCTTTTGATTTGAAAGATCTTCCTCATTATTCATACAAAGCAAACAAATTTGTTGACACCCATCCTTACCCAAGGAGATCATACCTTACCCAAAAACCTATAATAAAGTGTTTGATTGGACCAATTTTTCAAAATCCTAAATATATCATGGAAAATAACCTAAATTTTATTGCCTTTAATGGATATAGTCCTCTAAGACTTGACCATTATGACAACATTCCCATATCTACCCTCATATACTAGTGAGACTACCATTACCCTTATTAAGCATATTAGAAACATTGCTAAATTCTACAACATACATCACATCGTTAAGGATAACATAGCAATTAGGTTGTTGGTTTTCTCTTTCAAATGGAAATATCTTAATTGGTATGGTACTTTGGCCCCTAAATCTATCACTACATGGGATAAATTAGGTGATGATTTGAGGATAAGGTCTGAGGATAATAGTGACAACTTATCATTGCCTGAGTAACAAACTAGAATAAGGAGAACACCTCAAGAATATATTCAAGCCTTCAACATAGGGTTTTATAAGACATGAGATAGGATTCCAATCTTGGTTAGACCTATTGCACATCATGTTTTCCTTTATTATCTTAAGGATTTTGATAGTGATATTTCTATGATGGTAGAATCTATGGGAGGGATCACATTGAATAATACATATAAAGTGGTCATTAGGGATGAGAAATTTTTTATTTAGGATGTAAATATTTACCCAAGACCCCCTATGCCTATATTACCTATTTCAAACCCCTATAAATGTTGTTGATTTCATCCCTACACCAAAACATAAGTCTATTGCCCCTTGTCAATGAAATATATTCAATGAGGTAAAAAGAGTGAGGGATATTGAGAAAAATATTTTAGGCATCAAGAGTATCATACAATAGTATCAAGTGAGGCCTTTATAAATCTAGTACCAACATAATCATTCCTACCCAAACTATCAAGGTAACAGACTAGTCTTTCAAGGTCATCCTCAAGGTCAAGGGCAACTAGCTCAAGCCAAAGCATAAATGGATATAATCCCAATGCTCCCTCAAAATCAATAGAATTAGTGCCTACTAAAAATAACCTTGATCAAGAGCATGAGGATCAACCTCTATGGAATCAATCTCATGATCCATCTACCTTTGCTAATGAGTCCTTCAATCAAGATTTTATGGACAATTTGGGAACAATGCCATTTATGACTCAAGATGAGGTACCTAATGGAGGAGATAAAAATGGAAACAGTACTAAACTTGGGTCTACTTTAGTCAATTAACATAAATATGACTCATGTGATGTGAATTACTAAAGGAAATCAAGTAAAGACTCAAGTCCTATAACTACAAACACAAGGCCAAAAATAAAGGCAATTAAAGAGATTCAAGGGGCTAATAATGGTTAATCAATGAGTGTTAAAACATTTCAAAGGGAAGGTATGTATAATATGGTCCAAAATTCACAATTATATCAAATAATTCATAATTATAAGAGTGCCTTCACACCTCAAAATTCTTGAGGTATAGGCAACATCATTTATACTAGTGGACAAGCTAAGGTTAGTGGTTCTTACACTAACATTGTAGAGTATATGAATAAGAATCATGTGAATTTATCAATGTGGGATACATTATAAATACATAGAAAAGTATACCTTATCTAAAAAGAGATGTCTAAGCTTAGTTTGGCAACCAAGAATCCTAGTGGGAAAGAGGCAGCCTTGACAAACACATTGAATCATGGTGAGGGACAACCAAATAAAGTTGAGAAAGTAGACAAACCTCCTATATTATATTTATCTATCATCATTGGATATTATTTGGTTCATAATTGTCTTATTTATAGTGGATTAATTACCTCACTTATTCTGAAGTAAGTAACTAATAAGCTAAATTTGAAGTATGAGCCTCATTCCAAGGGAATAATACAACTGGATGGGTCATCTGCTAAGACAATTAGCATAATCAAAGGTTTGAAATGTGTTCTTCATGCATTTCCTAATTTAAATATTCATCAAGATGTTGTGGTTATGGATGTGCCACCTCATTTTTCCCTTTATTTTTGAAAGGATTTTATAGTTAAGATTGGAGGATATTTGACTTCAAATTGGTCTTATATGGCATTCAGGACTAGGTATGGTGCTAAAGTGTTAATCAAATATGAACCTCTATCTATTTTTCATGTAGAGCCATATGTGACTTATACAACTAACATGAATTTAAATATCAGTAATGAAGATGATCATCCTTGTGATCAAGAACCTCTAACACTTCTTGATGGCATATCTGACTTGTACCTTGATGAATGGGGAGCTAAGTAGTATGTATTGGAAGAAACTAGTTTGGTACATGCATCCTCCATGAAGAATGTGATGAATCTCTTGATGGAAATTATGATGAAAATTTAGAATAATTTTCATGGGGAAACTATCTTTTTCACATGCATGATGATGTCCATATCCTAGATGTAATAAAGCATGATAGTCCCAATGAGCATTTATTTCTACTTTCCAAAGAAGATGATGTTCATGAGAATGAACTTAGTAAGAAGTGGATGATATGTGGAAATAATTTAATGCCATAGTAAAATATTTTGAATAGGTAAGTAGGTCTACAACTCTTCAAAAGGAATAATACTTAATGATGAGGTCAACCATACACCTAATGAGTACAAAAAATAGCTTGGGGTTTCATTAAGTAGGAAACAACTTTGGTAGACCATGAATTGTTGATGGGAAAAAATAATACAACCTTGATGACTCCCAATAGTAGACATATCATGATTCAATCACATTTGAAGTTGGTAATATTTTCATGACTCCCAATGATCACATTGAGGAGTGTCAAGTGGACATAATACAGGTCAAACAATATTTAAGGTCAAACAAGCTTCTTGGAGAGATATATGGACTCTTCATGAGAGTTATAAGTGACACATTTTATATTATCAAAAGCTCCAAATATGGTAAGTAACTTGACTATATCCATAATCAAGTTTTCATTGACAAGCAGTCATTCTATGATGGTTTGTTTTCATGGAGCAACAATGATTTTAGAAGCATTGTCTTTGACCCTATTTTAAGCAATGAATAATTTTCCCTTCACCTTAAATTTTTTGAGGTCTTGTATATATTAGGATAGGTGTGTGTTTTCCTTTGAGTTGTGTGTTTTCCCTAGGTGCTTAGAGAGAACAAGTGTGTGTTTTGGTGTCTTGTTTTGTGTGTTTGTTTCTTGTTATGTTTGATGTCAATTTTTAGTCTTTTCATAGGAATATTAGTGTCAATGGATGTATATGAGTGAGTCCATTTCCCAAGGATAGGAGAAGGCAACTGGTCCTTAGCATAATAGGTAGGTTTCCCCTATAAATCACCAAAATGTTGACCAATTTTACCCTAAGTAAAAATTGGGTTAACCCCCTACATATTCAAAAAATTTATAGGGTTATCTAGGTTTGAAAATGGTCACCATGGTGCTAGATAAAGTCAATTCATATTTTTAAGGTCATAAAATATGTTTTAAATGTTTGTCACATCTATCTATTTTCTCAATGTCATTTTATGCCACATTTTAATCATTTTAATGAATTATACATGAATATCATCAAAAGGACAAATGTTAAAGATAAAGATGCATGCCACATGTTAAATAATGATAGATTAATGTTTTTAAATTGAAACATTGTAGGTTCAATGTACAAAGAAGAATATCATTTATAAAAAGGTTAGTTTCAGGTGGTTGTGTGGACTGAATGACTCATCTCACATGTGTGAAGGCTTCAATAATGTATATTAAGATCCCCATAGGTAATTTCCAAGATCATATGGATTTAATAGATCTAATATTTTCAAAAACTAGTGTATTTATCATATTTCTCTCTTGGGGAGGTAAACAAGGGTCAACAATTTTCACTTGGTATGGACTGGAGAAGAAGAGTTGAAGTGAGTGCACTTGGGGAATGTTATTAGTCATTATAAACTTATGTTTAATGATCATTTTTAAAATATTGATCATCTATACTATATGAATAATCATTAATATTTTTAACACCTCCAAACTTCCTGTGCAATCCTAATGACTCAATTTTCTCATATGTTTATATTGGGCTGTGTGAACCAAGTGATGCATATAGTATTATAGAGCATGTTCACCCATTTCATGTTGACTTTAATTAGTTTGACATGTGTGGTCATAGGAGGATAGGCAAAATTATCTCATTGTGCTATAAGTGAGCACCATTGAGAGATGAGAATAATATTTTATCAGTTATAGAGTTCATTCTCCTATGGGTAGTTTTAGATTAAAGGTAATAAACTTGATTTCAACCTCTCAGAACATGGATATGGTATAATAAGAGTTAAATTGACCAATGGAAATGAAATATCAAATAAATTGAAACCAAGTGAAGTTAAATATTTAATTCACATGCCTAGTAGACAATCACCTACAATCACTTATAGGTATGTATAGATAATTCTAGGACTATCCAAAACCTAAGAGACAAGTTGTGTATGATTTCAAGACTTAAATGGAGTTCTCCAGTCATTTAAGGTTCATCAACTCATCAAGACCAGAGAAGAATGGTAAAAAAAGGGTCACATAGTTCGAAGTGGATGCACATTTTTCATACCATTCTACTTACCTATGGAAATATATTTAATAAATGATAGTTCTGAGCCTAACTACAAGATAGATCTAATATTTACTTGTTGAGATGGTAAGACAACTTTGGACCTTAACCTAAGATCAAATACATGAATTCAATATTCATAAACTAAGAGAAAGGCACATAGTTGAAGAAAGGTTTCAAAATGGGAATGTTTACCTTAATCTCTCCAAAAAAGGATCCTACCCCATACGGTGCCATCTCATGGTAGAAGTATATGAGGTCTAAGAAAGCTTAATCGATTCATTCTTGTAGTATAGACCTATAGGTAACACCTTATCACAAGAGGAGGTTGTTTGGTTAAGAGAAGAGGATGGTTGAATGGGTTTCAACTTAGTCAAGTTTCTAATGGAATTTATTACATAATTATAGTTCCATTGAGACCAAATGAACCTTGAACTTGTAGATTTATAATGCATTGGTGATAGAGAGATGATAGAATGTGAAGGAATAAATGAGTCCTCTAGGTATGGAACGGTCCTAGTGACCTCAAGAGGAAGTAAAGGTGTGAAACACATTAATCAAATGAATATCATCACTTATAGGAACATCTTAACTTCTCTAATGAACACCTATAGTTTGACCCATACACAGACCAGTCTAAGCTAATGAAAGGTGAAAGCTTGGTTGGTAGGAAGACGTGTAGGATGGAATGACCAAGTTAAACCAATATCAAATTTCCATGTTATTATAAGAGCTAAATATGAATAGATAGTATCATATCTAAATGTTCTTAAGTAAACTAAAATCTTGCACACAGTCACAAACATTGAAGCTAGTCATGAGATAATTTGATGTTTGAGACCTATACAAGTGTGATATGGATATGGAAATTATTAAGAAGGAAATAATGACTTTACCAAGACCTAAATAGTCTCATTTTTATCAAACTAATAAGGTAATTGATATTTTTTTTATCGTAGACCATAAGCACTCCATGAGCAACACAACCTACAGACCTAGTGCATTAATGGTGAAAAGATGAATGGAAGAGCCTTGAATGACTTTAAGATGATGTTTAAGGTTGAATTTAAGGTTAATTATTGTTTATAATAACCTAAAACCACTAGTACCACTCAAAAGTGGTCATATACTTAGAAACACAATGTATGCCTATTAGGCCTAAGAACTAGGCATGAACCATCTAGCTTCTAACGACACACATATGATCTTGTGATCCTTTAAATAAATTTTATATCCTTCATGGGAGACTTTAGGGTTAATTATAATAATTATATTGTATATAATAACTCAAATTTGATATTTTGGCCCCAATTTGTCTTAGAGGTATCTAAAATGTATAATAAGAGTTCGAGAGCCAACTTATTTCACTCACATCTGTATGAACAATATGCATGGGGTCTCAAGTACTTAGGGATAGTTTATGGAGGTCTTAAAATTGAAACTAGTGTCATTGGTTCAAGGGTTAATGACTTAACCTTTATGAATCATTTTTAAGAACCTAAACAACCTAAAAGCCTCATAAAAGCTTGATGAAAAAGATATGAAGAGTGATTAATCTAGAAGGGGTAAATTGGACTATAAAGTGATTTATATCAACTTGAAATTCTCTTAGGCTCCTCAACCTTAAATTTTTTTATACCATCACTTGTATAGATGAGGAAAATTACATGTTTTTTATAAGATTTGAGGAAATTTGAAGGTACATAAAGGAATATATGAGTATAAATCATTATCTAAGGTGTTTGGAGATGTGATCTAAGTCCTCATATGCTATTATTAACTCATTCATGCATGAAAACCCCTCTACTAAACAAATTCTTGTAGGCAATCTTGGATAGAATAGTGAGAAGCAAGGTGACTACCTAAGTTAGAGATGAGGAGTGTGATATTGAATCCTCTTGAGGTATACTTGATGGAACATAATACAAATAGGTTCTAATGATGTGTCCCACATCTCTAAAATGAAATCTTTTGGACATGTGTAAGTCACTATAATGACAAGTGTGAGAATTAAGACCTAAAAGGCTAATGAGTTACTGCAAAGAAGTAACAAATAAGGGATAAGGGGAATATTATAAGTTAAGGGATGTATGATGACCTAAAAAAATCATTTTTTCACCTTCTCAAGTCATATGATATGTGTCAATGACCTTTAAGATAGTTTTGGATAAATAGTGAACTCATCATCAACAAAATAGTTTCAATAAGGATAATGAAGTGTCTCTACACCAACTTGAGGAAGATGTCATACTTCAGATGACACTTGTCTAAGAGAACTTTATGACCTATTCATTAACTTCTTATTTTGAATTGTAACTAGTCTTCAAGACTTGACACTTGGCATTGTGATAGTTTAATGTCACCCCTCTCTCCTTTCCTATTCTCTATATATTGAATCCATTTTGGCATTATAAAAAATCCATAATTAGTATGGTGAATCCCTACTAGTTTCACATCTTGTTTTTCCTTTGAATAAATTTTTCTCAAGATAGTTTACTCTCTACAATTCTTTCTTAAGTATGTCAAGTAGTCTATTTGGATGAAAAGTGATGATTACTTCTCCTTGCTTCCATTCTACTCTTGTATGAATTGTGTGAGTAACATTTATTCTAACAGGTCTCATAAAGTGTATATTTTTTAGGTGTATTATTAAGTGTGAAGGAGATTAGTAGTGTCTAAGATCAGACCTCCTAGTTACCCACTTTTGGAATTTCATGGCAATCTGCCTCCATGTAGAAACACTTATGCTAGAAGAACCTTTGAGTTGTGATCAGTTATAGCTGTCTACTTTCTTAGTAAAAATTCAAGCATGTTTTTGGAGATATCTTTGGTGTATCACCTCCATTAATGTAGGTTAATTTTATGTTTCCTTCTTCCCTTTCCATCCCCAACAAGTGATTAGTCTAGTGTATTTTTTGAGCCTAAAAAGTTAGATCAAGGGAGCTAGCATATAATATAGAGATATATCTCTTCGAGAAACTTACTTATACTTAGATATAGTTTCATGTTATCCCAAATTTGAGAAGGTCTAATTGAATTTTTTAGGTTGTAATTCTATTTGGTTGATAATGGATCCATGAAAGACCTTTGAGTTGGGGGATTTTTTGGTTTTTTTAATAAATTCATGTGCCTTGTATTTTATTTTTTAGTTGGGATTGGTTTTTATGATCTTTACCATGATACTTCCCTATTCTATCTCTTTCATCCTTTCCCTTTTTTAATTTTTTTGGCAATAGGATCCTCATTTTTTTAATCATTATTCCCATTTTTATAATTTCCCCCCTCCTTGAGTTAGGTATACATTAGATTTTTTAAGTTGGTGACCTAGACATTATCCCTTTTCCACTTTTATTATCCACTCCTATCATCATTATTTCCCTTATTGTAACCCCATTCTCTTCCCCCTCCCCTGTATCACTTCATTATTATTTTTCATTTTTCTGGGTGTGCCACCACCCCCTTTATCTCTCTCACTTACCCTCACCATGTCATCATTCCCAATACACTTTGTCTAATAATTAACCCTTTTCCCTTTAATGATCATTTATTGATTTTTCCATTTTTAGAGGCTTTGAGATTTGTTTGGAATTACTTATCTACTTCCTTTCTCTTGAGTATTCTAATTTTAATTTTTTTTAATTATTGACCTCATATCATGATTTTATGGTAGATAAAGAGAAGGATTATAAATTAGATAATGATTCTCTAGAAGATGAAGTTCCAAAATTGGGAACAAGAAGAGTCAAACCTATCTCCTATTTTGTAATTAAAAAAGTTAATCCTACTATTTAGGTGATATTAGAGAAGGGGAACCTCAATAAATTCATGTTCAACATCATTGGGCATGACCCTAATCTTGTAAAGGAGTTTGTCAAGGCCTAGAAAGAAAGATTTCTTATCTTAAGGGGAATGAGGATTGTAGTTATTAAAGAAGCCATTACAAAATCCACTGGATTGGTAGTATATGATCTCGAGTATTACAAGGATAAAATAAGGAAGGATCAGTGGGTGACCAAATTATTTAACTAGATAGAAAAGGCTAAGGAGGTCACTGATTTTTTTTTTAGAATGGACCTCCTAGAGGTATAGCCAAATGTATGCAAATAATTGATGGTGTACATCACCCTAGACTCAAAATTTAGTCTAGTAAGATCCTATTAATTTATGTTGCTAAATACTTTTAAAGGAATTTTATTTTTAGTCTCCCCTTCTACTTACTCTGCTCCTTGGAGGACTCTATGAGATCTCTCAAGTGTAATAACAAGGTGGAGGTAGTGTATCAAGCCATAATATTCTTTTTAGTTAAGTTTTCACCCCCAATGAGGAGTATTGAGTTGTCTCTATTTTCTCGAGAAGTGGAAACTTATAAAAATAAAAGTGCTAAAGATACCTGTGTGGAGTATTTTAAGGATAGGGTTAATAAATATAAGGTGGGTCAGCCCAAGAAGAAACTTATCCTAGATCCTAAAACTTTAGATGCCTTGAAAGAATAATTAAATGCCCCCTTTCAGACCTAGGCTCCCTTAAGGTTTCTAGTCTAGTTATTAAGGGTTTTCATGAGGAGCCTAACCCTAATAAATTTTAGTTGGAAGCCAATCCCCCTTACACTAGACTTTCTACCATTAAATCATGCTTAAAAATAAAAATAAAAGAGAAGAGAAAAATTCATTTGAAGATAAAGTAAATCTAGGGGGGTTATTCTCTAATGTTGGTTTTCAAGGTTTGTAGGGAAGATCGTTAGACTCTAGCACCCTAGAGTGAGGAAGGAAGGAGGATGTTGTTGAACCCAAGGATTTGGCTCTATCTGGTGATATTTTGGACACCTCAATATGTCTCTATACTGATGATAAAACTATTTCTCCCATAGATATAAAAGGAATGAAACCTAATCCCAAAGAATAACTTGAGTTTAGGACCTAGGGAAAATATGCTAAAGATTCTCAGTAAGTCTCGATAGGTCCTCAAGACCTAATTTTGGATATTTTATCATTTGTTTCATATTGGTCATTTTTAATTTATTTTATTCTACTCACTATTGTTTTTTTTTGGTTTTTTTGGGTTGGATTGTCCACCCATGGATCTTTTATTTGACTGTTCTCAAAGAGACATGGGCCTCTAGTTGTGCTCAGGCTAGTTCCCATACTAGTTAAATGTGGGTTTATCTTTTTCTAAACATTTAATACAATTTTTATTTTTTTATTACAATTACCTATAAGTGAAATTAAAATACCACAAATAACCATGCATAAGTGCACAAAAAATATTAGAAATATCCATGCAAAATTTAGTGTTATGGATTTATCACACATATATTTATAACATTAAGTGTAGAAAATTTATGACAAAAAATCCATATAACAATTTAAACATCATAATTATCATATGTATAATCAATACAAAATTTAATTAATTTAATATAATTTACATAAAATAATGGACATATTAATATTTTCATACCATACATATAAGTATAATATTTTTTATTGAACACTCAATGAAATCTATTTACTACTTTCCTTACATCTCCAAGATATTTTACATGTAGAAATATCAAACCTAATTCATGTAGAAAATAATTTTCATATAAATAATTACTAAATGGATTTATAATGATATAATTACCATTATAATTATAATTTTTTTCTCATAATATTCATCAAATAACATTGTATTGAATTAATTATATAGACCCCTATTGTGTTTCCAAACTAACTATAGTTGTTTACAAAATATTACAAGTTTTCCAAAACCTTTTTAACCATCTCGGTGAACTGATTTGCATTATTCTTAAATATACATAAATATAAATTTGTTTCATTTCAACATTTTTTTCTTATGACATCTTTAAGTTATTTAGTTATTTTGAAATTAGCCAATGTCTATATAAAAAATTTAAAAATACATAAACATCTATGCAATAAATCCATTATGTTTGGTCAAAGGAAGCAGTATTTTGTCTTGAGCTCAATATCCCTTGATTTGTCAATCTCATTTGGAGTGACATACTTTTTATGAACTATATGAATTAAAACACCATTCAAGTCTAACATAATCAAAGTTGATTAGTGCACTTTGCAATCTGCAAATAATTTTTTAAAACTTAAAGCCAATGAGACCAACTCTATAAAAATATCAAAGAATAATTTCATTAAATTAATTATTTCAATATCCATTAATAGTGCCATTCAAATATATTTTTTAACCAAAGTAATTTATTTATATATGTTACTGTAGTAAATACAAAACAATATGTTACTCTAGCAAACACAAAATAATATGTTGATGCAACAATTATTTATGAGATTTAAAAAAATAAATAAATTAATAATTAAATATAATACAATGATTTAAGAAGTTATATTTAAATGTAAATTCTATAAACAAACACTTGTTTATATTGGTTACTATAGAAAATAATAAAACCAAAGCTATACTTAGATATAGTAAATATAATATAAATCAACACAACATAGGTCAATCAAATTCATTTGTTTTTATAGATTTATTTAATGCAAAACAACTAAATCAAAATAACTATTAGTTTACTTATGTATTTACTTAGAGGGACACATATTTTTGTGTATCCCCGCATGATATATCCACACACACACAAAAGTTTATGAATATTATTCTATTATAATGTAGTGTGACATCAAATTTATAGCTCAAAGGCAATCCAAAGCAAATTCCATCTTGTTTTTTTCAATAGAAGCATTTTTAAGGTCTACAAATAATATTTTTTTAATTCCATATACATGTTTTATTTTTCCCATAATAAATTATATGTTTTTCATGTAAAATGATACAATATCTACTTTCTTCAATCTAAAAATTTATCACTTATCTCACTATATGATATATCCCAAGTAATATTATTTAAAACTTTTTATAGCTAGTCAAACTAATGAATGAAATGATGAAACACTATTGATTTCAGATAAGTAATCCATAACCAAATATCAAAATGTATTTTTACAATCCCCATCAAATTAGGACTAAATGGGTGTCATAAATATATGTAAAATGAATCTAAAAAACTAGGTTTCCTACTTGGTGATCTAAATTTGATAATCCTTAGAACTCAAAACAATAATCCTTCTACTCCCAATACAAATAACTCTCTTCAAATTAGAATGAGATATTAAAATATGAGATAAATAGATTGTTTTTAATCTTAGTGTAGTAAACTACAATTAATACCAATTTGTATATCTAAGTATAATTATTATTTTTAAAAACAAAGAAAACCATGATAAAATTTAAATATTTTTTATTAAGTATTGAAAATAATAACAATGCACGAAGATACAATCAAATAGAATAATTTATCAAAAGAAAAAAATTGAATTAGGTAGGTAAATATTTAACTTTAGCCATTTGTAATTCCACGATTATAATTTATTCAAAATAATGTTAGTGTAGCATAAATCCAATCAAACAAGTAATAGTATTTAAAAAAACACCATTGTAGTAAGATATAATCGAACACATAATGCCATAATTATATTTTATTCATTTTATTTCCATTTAGGTAAGTAATAGTATTTAAAATAACCTCAGTGTAGCATACATCTAATCAATTAAGTAAAAGTATTCAAAATAACATCATTACATTAAGATCCAATCAAACATAACAAGTGTCTCTAAAAAAGAATTTTAAATTATACAATCAATATTGAATGTCTCCACTAGAAATGTCATTATTGTATGTGTGTAAAATTGAAAATCCAAACAAATCCATCTAAATTTGTTGTAAATTATCTAATTTTTAATTAACATTTCAAGCCTAACAATCCACTAATAATGTCTTACTCTTTTATATTTATACTAAATATTCAAAATAATATAAAAGGAACCCTATAGATACTTGTCAAGAAGTTTTAATTAGGAAACAAATATTTAATTTATCCTCTAGCATTTGTCATTTCAAATTCAATCTATCATATAGAATTGTCATTTGAAACTGATATGAAAGAAAATATCTATTTTTACTTAAATATTCAATATTCACATATGTAGAAATGGAAATACTAATTGGCAATTAACATTATAGACAATTGTAATAAATCAATTTGAAAAAATATCTAATTGTTAATTAGATTATGTCATAGATGCGTTAATATTGTAGGCAAAGAGTAAATAAATTTGAAAAAATATCTAAATTTTAACTAACATTATAGTCATAGATGTATAAACTAACATTATAGTCATAGAGGTATAAAATTAAAATATCCAATTGGTAGTTAATTATGTAGGCAGACATAATGAAGCAATTAAAAAGTATATCCAATAGCATAGTGAAGCAATTTAAAATATATATCTATTTGTTAATTAAATACTACAAATTTAATCTATCTATCATATACCATAAAATATTAAATATTAAAAATTTAATCTATATATGAGCATAGCAATCTATATTTGATAGGATGATTTAAGTTTTCTCAAATCATCTTCATTTCAAATAAAGGATAGTTGTGTAAACAATGTCATTGTAAGCAATTTTCCCCTTTTGAATTGTTGATCCTTAGTGATCATTGTAGATATGCTAAAATTATCTTTAAGAACACCTTTCTTGATAGGATCGACTATAATAGTGTTTACAAGGTTATAAATAAATTGAGAATCCTCCCAAATCATATCCAAATTATTAATACAATTTTTTTATCATAATTATTTGGCACCCAACAAAATAGAGGACACTCCTCCAGTTTAACTTATTGTAGTAATTTTTTTGAATTTTCTTCTATGTTTTTATCTATATCAAATGAAGTCCAAAATGAAAGGATATTTTACAAATGAAAAAGTTATAAATTGGGTATCCATTCATCTTGGTTGAATGTGCTAGTTTATTTAAAAGATTTATTTATTTTTTGAACTACATTTACATATTATCAATCCATCTAAATTAAGAATAAGTGTTTTTAGGAGTCACTAGAGAAAATAATAATATTGAGATTCATAATGAAATTCATTTTATCACATCATATTCATTTCAAGTAAAGGATATTTGTTTAAATAATTTTGTTGTAAGCGATTTTCCCCTTTTGAATTATTGACCTTTAGTGATCTTCATGGATATGCTAAAATTATCTTTAAGAACACCTTCTTGATAGGATCGACTATAATAGTATTTACAGGGTTATAAATAAATTGAGAATTCTCCCAAATCATATCCAAATTATTAATACATTTTTTTATCACAATTATTTATCCCCAAAAAAAATAGAGGACACTCCTCCAATTTAACTTATTGTAGTAATTTTATTGAATTTTTTTCTATGTTTTTATCTATATAATATGAAGTACAAAATGAAATGAATTGCACAAATGAAAAAATTATAAATTGGCTCTCCATTCATCTTGGTTGAATGTGCTCACTTATTTAAAAGGTTTCTTTATTTTTGGAATTACATTTACATATTATCAATCAATCTAAATCAAGAATAAGTGTTTTTTAGGAGGCACTATATAAAATAATAATATTGATATTCATAATGAAATTCATTTTTATAATAATTTAATAGTGAATTGAAAAAAAAGACAATGAATAATACTGAGATTCAAATAGAAATTAAATTATATTATAATTGAACACTAAACAAAAATATTGACATTAAAATGAAAGTACAATTATTTATGGTTTTAATAGTAAATTGAAAAGAATTGAAAATATATAAATCAAATAATTTTATATGTAAGCCTCCAATTATAGTTTATATGAATATATTGAATACCACATGTATAAAAATAAAACTAACTACAATAAGAAAGTAACAAAAGTTTTTCAAGTGGTAATTAGTTTTGAATACCTGATTAAGAGCCAAAAATGGCTACTGGTAGTACTTTCTTTGGTTTACCTGCTATGTCCATCACCACCAATTGCATATGATCTTGACAATCATCTAGGCCTAAAATCATGTCATCATGTTATTTGATAGAGATAGTAGTTTTTGTGTGGATTGAAGTCATATCTAGGTCTAGTTCTTCACTTATGAACATCCTTGATTGTAATGGCTAAATCAATTCTAACAAAAAAATAATACAACATAAACAATTTTATTTATATTATGAAGAAGTGGGACTATTTTTTAAGATTTATCTGCCTTTATTTTTTTTGACTCACCTAGATTTGCCTTCAAATATTTGTATAATTTTTTTAACACTGTCTCCTAATTTATATTCTCAACTACACATATTATTGAAGTTTTTTAAAATTCATTATTTCTTGAAATGAATTTGACCCACCATAAAAAATTAGAATACATGATGATTTTTCACTTCATTTTAATCATGTGCTCAAAAACATTTATTGATATCTTAATCTTAAATGGATTCTCTAATTAAAAACACCCAATAACTATTGGGTGCACAAAATCATAGGGTTCTATATGTGACAATTAAATTTCTATAACCACTTCTTCCTTAACCATTTTTTTTTTTGCCATGTACACATATATGCTAAAAAACTATGAGAATATATAAAACCCCCCTTAATCATTTATATTTGTATAATATATTTTAAAAATGCTTTCATTACTTTTTTAACTATTTCTATGTAGATGAAAATAGATTTATGAAATAAATGTGTTGCAATCACTAGGACAAGAAATATAAAAAAATAAAGTATTTCACTATAACCAATGTAAGAGATAAAATCTATAATATCAATTTATGGAATGTTTGTTACAAAATTATATAAATTACCAACAACAACTTCTAAACTAATGGGAGGGAAATGTTCTTTTAGTCATATTAAATTTATGCTCAATTGAAAGGGGAATAAATTTTTCATGTGCACTCATATGTATATTTATCCCTCACTTGGATGATAGGAGTGAAAAATGATATATACATTTCCAAAAGGGTTTTAATATCCTTTGACATTGTTGTTTCTTTATCTATTTTTTCTTGAGTCTCCTTCCCTACTTTAGTATTTTTTATTTTACATTTTCATTTTCAATATCCAAAATCTTAAAAAATATAGTAAAAGTGGTTTTAATCAATATTAAAATGTTCCACAAAACTAGATGTAGTGTACCCTATAAAATTATTTTTTCCTAGCATTCATGGTTTAAAATAGGTTAGAATTTTTTTACAATATGTGTTTAATGTTTATAATTTTATGTTAGGGTCAATGGATGTTCTCATCCAAAATTAATCAATTATAAATTTATCCTCAAGTATGGATAGATCTTCTGAAAACATACAACTTGTTTCTCTAAAAAAATTGTTGTAAGGTCATAAAGGAAATTTGTCTTGAAATTTTTATCACAATCCTTTTTTAGACAACACATAATCTAACCATATTTCATTTTTCCA
Organism: Torreya grandis; assembly: GCA_037957365.1. Taxonomy (NCBI): domain Eukaryota; kingdom Viridiplantae; phylum Streptophyta; class Pinopsida; order Cupressales; family Taxaceae; genus Torreya; species Torreya grandis. The sequence goes on along the minus strand of JARHVA010003425.1, from coordinate 788,542 downwards.
ATATATCATTTGATAGGAGGAGAAATAAGAGCTTATCATTTAGGTTGTTAAGTTTTGATTTTTTTTAAATGTTTAATATTTCTCTTTCAAAGGTTTAAATCCCAACATGACAATATAGGGTTATAAATTTATTAAAATACATTTATTAGTGATATTTCAATTCAATCATAAATTTTATATGCCTTCCTAAATTTATACCTTTCTATGGTCAGTACTAGGTCATTATGGTATTCTCTCTAAGATCTAGGTTACCCTTACTTTGTATAACTAGTAAATAAAATTTATGTGAACCTACCTCTTATATTTCATATTATATTATTTACTAATGTTGATTATCTAAACTATTGTGCCCTTGGCTAATATAATACAAGTAAACCTCTATTTTATTCTATCATTACATATGAAACACTATGGTTTTCCAAGATATTTATTGAGCTTTGATGGTATATTGTCTATTCATAATGTAGAAATTAGTCTATGGATCTTTTAGGTCTTGCTCAAACTATAAATTTATGATTTAACCCATTTTTTCCCTTAAAGGTAAATATATTTCATCCCTTTAAAGAGGCACAAGGTTACATAAAATTTAGATAACTAGATGATCAAAACTATCTCTATCAAGAGATCGATACTAGTATTTATAAGGTACCAGGTGAAAATACTCAATTCCAATCTTGAATTTTTTCATTGAATTAAAATATTTGAATCTCTTGAGTTTTTAAATACTCTCTCTATTTAAACTATTTTTATACCTATTTTAAAGGACTAATTTCTCATGTTGTTTGAATTCCTAGAAGTGTGATATTCAGGTATCATTTTCCAGGTTGGCTAGTTTTCATCTCCTCATAAAATTAAATATTTTTATGTGAAATGTTATTTTATCAAATTACTTATGCATATTTAAGTGGTGATAAATAGATGAAGTAAATCCATATTGATAAAAAAAAAATTAATATAGTCATAATCCCATTATAAAATTTTTGATTATTTTCTACAACAAGGTTCTATTTTCCAGCCATATGATTAAAAACCATCATTTAGTGTTTTGAAAAAAGAACCATACCAATTTTTATATAAAATTATACCTATAATTGAATTTGAATGATTTTTAATGAAGGTTCAAAGTAATTTATATATTCCACTTGACCAATAATCAGATGATCAAAAATACATTTAATACTTAATATAATTATAATTGCTTCATGTTTCCATGATAATAAATGAAACAACACACAAGTAATTGGGATAGTTATCCAGACAACATATCTTTACAAACCACTCTTCATATATTCTTTCATTATAAATGGAACCATCTATGAATGAAATCTCTTTATATGAGATGTGTCCAATTTAGAGACATTTTTTCCTACAATCAAATATTTAAATTTCAAAGTTAAATAAAACACATGATAATAAAATTTTATAACAAATATTGAGATAAATTTACTTTATCATAATAAATATGCTTCAATAATGAACTATATAAATTTAAACTAATTAAAAAACACATAGCATACACTTTTTACTTAAGTAATATAAGAATTAATTCAAAGAGAGATAATAAATTAATTAGGTATACCAAAAATAAATTAAATAATACATGTGAATATAAAAATTATTCAAGGATTGTGGATGTTAATAAACTTGGTCTACCAGTTAATTGTAGTGGATCAAGGATCTATATGCTTTAATAAGATGATTAACACTTGTTTTCACTATGACCACAATGATTTACTTTTAGAGTGGGAAACTGACCACTCTAAGACATATATTAGGATGGATTCATAGTTAAATAAATTTTAGGTGTTATATCTAACAACATCGAAACTCAACAATGCATGTAAGTCATTTTAGGCATAGTGAAAATAGGTTGAGTGGGCTCTATTTTTACTATATCTATAATGGTTCACATTTAGAGTGGATGGTAACCAAATCTTAATATATTTTAAATAATGGATTAATTTTGAATACAAAACAAATATTTAATAACAAATAAACTCAATAAGTTACTTCTATGTGGACATAATGAAAACAAGTCAATAGACACTTATTTTCACTATGACCACAATGGTTCACATTTGGAGTTAGAGGTAGCCACATCTAAGATATTGTTCGTGGTGGATTAATTTTGAATAAAAATCTTAGATTTTATGTCTAAAAAATTGACATTCAATAATGCATGTAATCCATTTTTATACATAGTGAAAATAGGTCGAGTAAGACTATTTTTACTCTTCCTACATTGGTTCTAATTTAGAATGAGCATCCTCTCATTATAAGAGAATTTTCATGATGGATTAATTTATAGTATAAATATAAGGTATATGTATAACCAAAAAAATTTAAACAACACATGGAAGTGGCACTTGTTTATACTATACATGTAATGATTCACATTTACAGTGGGTGACCTCTTACTCTATGAACATTCTCAGGATGGATTCATTTTAAATACGAAACCTAGATCCAACAATGAATTAATTTAAAAATACATGTATGCCATTTTATTTATAGTTAAAATAAATTTAGAAATTAAATGTTTTTTGGGATGTATTCATCTTTAATAATTGAATAAACTTAGTTGTTATGTCTTAAAAAAATACATGTAAGTCATTTTAGATATAGTATAAATATGACAAGATTTTTTATATCATGCCTATAGTGGTTCTAATTTTAGAGTGGGTGATTTCCAACTATAAAATAATTTTTTAGGACTAATTCATTTATAAAATAAATCATAGATCTTAGTTATAACATAAAATAAACTCAACAATATAAGGGAGACTTTTTTTGCACTATATTTGCACTGTCCCACATTTTCAATAAATAGTTGCCCACTCTATGAACCTTCTCGGGATGAATTCATTTTGAATATAGAACCTAGATATAACAATGAATTAATTCAACATAACATGTAAGGAATTTCAAAAATCATGCAAATAAGACAAGTAGAATTATTTTCACTATCCTTGTAATGGTTCTCATTTAGAATGGGTGGTCACCCACTCTAAGAGTTTTCTCATGATGGAATTATTTTCAATATTAATATTGGGTGTTAGGTATAATAACTATGAAATTCAACATAAATTGAAAGCCATTTCAGGTGATGTGTAAATAGGATGGGTATGATTTTTTTTACTATCCCTGTAATGGTTCTTATTTAGATTTGGCAAATGCCCATTCAAATTTTTTTTCTCAAGGTAGATTTATTTAGAATATAAAACTTAGGTTTTAGTGAATATAGGACAAGTGAAACTTGTTTTTACTACACATATAATGGTTCACATTTAGAGTGGGTGGCCTCCCACTCTAATAACATTCACAAGGTACAACAACAAAGTAATTCAAGTAGTTAACTATTATAGGGATAGTGTAAATATGTAGATTGATACTTGTTTTCACCATGAATGCAATGGTTCTTATTTACTATTGAAATAACTTATTAAAATATAAATTTATAAAAATAGTATATATTTATTTTTGACATTCAATTATAATGTTTATAACATTAATTTATAATAACAATTCACATAAGATTCTACTAAAAATATTATAATTTTTTTTAATCTATATAGATGATAATAATTTAAAATAAAATAAACTCTTAATAATAGTGGTCATGTAATTATTAAATTAAATATTAAATCTTAAAATATAACACATTGTAATAGTAGTTCACATAATATTCTATTTGAAAATTATAATAAATTATAATAGTGTTCGTGTAAATATTACATTTAATATAAAATATTTTAGTTAATAGTTCACAAAATATTATACTTAAAAATCAAGATACATTTTAATTATTTGAAATAATCTGAGTTTACAATATTGAAAGTTTCTAATAATATTGTACATATAATTCTAACATTCAATATAAAATATTATAATATACCTTTATAATAATAGTTTGAAAAATGTTATTGTAAGAAATTATAATAAGTTTCAATTACTTTAAATCATATTAATTTACATTTAATATTTTAAATAAATTAGTGTAAGCATTTAATTTTATTTTAAAAAATTAATATTAACATTGAATATTGATGCACATGCAATTCTTACATTTAGTATAAAATATTACAATATAACATTATAAAAAGAGTTAAAAAAGTATTATACTTAAACACTATAAATTTTTTAATTATTTAAAATAATATTAATTTACATTTAATATTGTAAAAAAATCAATAATTGGTTGCACTATTAGTTTATGTTTTTTTTTTTTTTTTTAATTATTATTATTATTATTATTAATAAAATGTTCTAATTAATATAAACCCACCTTTGACTGGTGTAGAATCAAGGTTGGGCACAAAGGAGGCCCGGGTTTCCCTTGTAGAAAACACCAAGAACTAAAAGAGGAACAACAGACTAAAAATAAAAATGACAACACAAAGAATAAATAAAAGGAACAATCAGGTCAGAATCAAGATCCTTCCAAAAAATAGGATAAGGAAAGAACAAAATCTTTCCAAAAGATAAAGGAGAAAATACTAAAGTTCTGAAATCCAAAGAGAAAGGATCAAGAGGGCAAAAACAATCCATAGATGAGGAATAGAAATCCTATTAGGGTTCCCCATAGAACCCAAAAAAGTAATAAAATCCATAAAGATGAGCACCAATCCCAAGCTCTACAAACCAAGGATCAGGAACCAATAGACAACTCAAAATAATCCTAGTTCTCAAAAGGCACAAAAAGGATGCTCGTTATCTAGAAAGTAAAAGAGAGTCTAGACCACCCTCAATTTTTCCATAAGAATATGGTTCAAAAGGGTAAAGTGGGGTGGATTGTAGCCTCATAATTCCTAGATAATAAAATTACTAAAGACCCCAAATTTACAAGCAAGTCCATGCAATGATTTCCTTCTTTGAAGATGTGGCCAAGTCTAATTTCCTAAAAAGAGGTCAAAAAAGTCCTAGCATCCTTTATCTCATTTTCAATAGTCCAAGAGGTTTTTAAGATCCATTTAAGATAGTTAATGATATTCAAGGAGTCTCATTCAATGGATAACTTGAGAATACCTTTATCATTTACCACCTTAATACCCCTAAAGGGTTACCTTGGCTTCTAAAACATGATTTGTTTAGATTACCATATTGCTTGCAGAGGATACAACTAGATTTATATTAATATCTTTGACCACCCCCACATCTAGCTAGCCTTGGGTTATCCTTTGAGGCACCATAAAAATTGTGTTTAAACTAACCTTCGAAGGGGTCTATTTGGTTGATTCCTGAGTGGGGTTATTTCTCACATTGGAATCCTAAGGAAGTTTGAGGTTCCACAATTCAATAACACTTAAGTCCTCACCAACAATCCCTTCAACTTTTTTATGAATCTTCGAGGTCTAATTTTCTTTGATAGTCTCAAAAAAATTACCTTCAGTGATCCATTACTCAAACCTTTTATCTCTAAAAAACATGTGATTTCTTTCCTTTTATATTTCCCAAAGAAAGTGTGGAAGAGTGAGATTCCAAAAAAGCTTCAAGGCCTTATGCTTATAAGGTAGTTTATATTATATAAATAATTCCTAAAGGTAATTAGGTGGGACCCAAGTAATTTTAAAAGAGCACAATAAATAATGCCGTATGGAGGTAGTATAAGTACACTTCAATAAGATGTGATTGACCGTTTTCTCCTCCATGAAAATACTACACCTGTTGGGCACCTAAAAGCCTCTAATATTAAGTTTATCAATGGTGAGAATTTTATTTTGATAATCCAACCCAAAAAAATTCCAAATTTTAGGATCAATTTTTTAATCCCAGAATTTATACCAAGAAGGGTCATGATCAATAAGGTCTCGATCCACCAAAAATCTAGATTTAATAGTGTAATCACTCGTGGGGTTCAAGTACCAAATATCTTGTCCTCTTTAAGAAATAATAAATTGTGAATATCTTAAATCTTAGAATTTAAAATATTTAAGAATCTATTATGATTTTCTATTGCTCCCAAAAAGACAATTTGTTTCAAGCTTGGGGTTGAGTCATTCAAGGACCACTAGTCCCTAACTTTTATCCCTATAGAAGATTTAAAAAATTGAACAACCTTATAATTGCCAATGACCAATAGAGGGAAGTTAAAGATCCTATTGATTTTGATTTAAATATAATTTATATGCTAGATAACAAAACACTTAGGAAACATTCTTAGATAATGAATATTCAAATAATAATTTTCATTGTATATTAAATCATTTAGATGATTACAAATATGTAGGAAATGAGTTTCCTATATTTGATATGGTGAGGTCCCTACAATCTCTCAAATAAAAAAATCTCTCAACTAACCAACTGACTATATATGAATATATTATTACTACAATATATTTTAATAACTGATAGACTAAATAAAACTAACCATGTATATTATTGTTATTAATCATAACAATAATATAACATACAAAACTCTATTAATGTATTATTTTTTAACTAATAATAATTACATTATTAAAAATTAATAATGTGAACATACCTTAACATTCACCCCCTTGTGAACATTATTAACCCCTATTCTACACCCCTTTAATGTGAACATGATTAAAACATCTCTCCCATATCTACACCTCTACTCATGATTTGATGATTTTCATAAGACAATAAAAAAACATATAGATGGTTTTACAAATGGGTAACCAACAACCAAAATGGGATGGTTTTCATGTGGATAACCAATAACCACAAAATAATGGTTTTATAAGTGGCTTACCACAAACCACATCATGATGTGTAGTATAGTTACTAGCTCTCTTCACTATTACATATTTAGATAAGTTACAGAGGATTTTTTAGTTCACTTATTACAAATGTGAATAGATATACAATATTTTTTCTTATTTATATAAATCTGAAATCAAACACACAACTAAAAAACAAATACACCACTAAAGTAGAAGTGACGCCATCTCTAATGGATAATGAGAGGTTATGAAACCTCCAACTTCCATTTCTTCCATCCTCTAGTATGAGAAGTTGCTTACTCAGTTGATGAAGTTAACATGTGTTCCAATGGTTTTGTCAAGTTCTATATTAGTTACTTTCATAGAAATTAGAACCCCCTTCATAACTCAAACATTGTGTACAAGCAAAAATGCATCTGTGAGGCAATTTTTATTTTATTTTTACAATGAATTTATATAACATAAAATGACCTATTGACATGAACTTGACTTTCAATGATAGACTAGACATAATTAATGACTGGCACTTTTTAATTTATTTTGTACATATAATAGACCTTCATGACAAAATTTGATAATCTTAACATAAAAATGACTCTTACGAAAAAATGACTCAACTATTGATATTTTTGAATTTTTAAGATAAATGACACTTTGAAAATTATTTAACCTAGAACCTATTTTAAATATTAACATTAAAAACTAAAACATTGACAAGACTATTTTTAAAACAAGATTAAAGTCTATATAATGACTTAAATCTATAATGGCAAATAATAATAAAAAATAACTAAGCCTAAAAACTAAGAATAACATATTGATGTTTGAAAAAAAAAAAAATTCAACATATATGGACCTAAGCTATTTTTAATTTGAAAAATTCCTATCTAAATAATACTAAATAAATATTAACTCAAAAACATGGCATGGTTGAATGTGCCAAGCCAAATGAACTAACTAGATGAGTTGAAAAGTGAGATTCAAAGGACCAAGCCCTTACAATGTGGTAATTTCTATGATAATCTCATAAGAGACATGATAAAATAGTGGGCATTGAGTATGTTGAAATGATCTTTTAACATAGAAAAAACATGTGGTCTTTTTGGTCTCAGTTGGAGAATAACCTAGCTCATAGACTGGTCACAAGTCTGCAAATGTAACTAGTAGAGTATGTATGAATGAAATACACTCAGATTTGTACACAAACTAGAAATAAGAGAGAAAAGGGAATTTTTTTTACACTGTCAATAATCAATTTCTTCTTACAAAACTTGTCTTAGTATACTCCAAACTAAAAGGCAATGTGATTCAAAAATATCTTGTGATTTTATTCAATAAAACAACATCGAGTTGTGCATACCACATTAGTTTTTTGTGTATGATAGAGAGCATATAATTAGATTGAGCAATATGGAGTTTATGGTACTAATCTAATTGAAATATTAGAATAATTTTGATTACACTTGTAGATGAGTATCATGACCACCACTTTATAGGTCTTCACTTGTACGTGTCTTTTTCATTACTCACAGAAATTTTTAGATCTAAACTCTAAACTGTGTAAAAATAATACTAAACTTTCATAGGAGCTATCATATACTCTCATAAATTAGGGAATCAAGTAAGCACCATATTTGACCCATTCTTTATTTTACGCCATTAGAGAACCCACTCTGATACCAAACATTGAGTTTGGTTTTGATTTAAATATAATTTATATGCTAAATAACAAAACATTTAGGAAGCATTCTAAGATAATGAATATACAAATAATAATTCTCACTGTATATTAAACCATTTGGATGATTACAAATATATAGGAAATGAGTTTCCTATATATGAGATGGTGAGATCCCTACAATATCTCAACTAAGAAATATCTCAATTAACCAACTGACTATATACGGATATATTATTACTATAATATATTCAAATAACTGACAAAATAAATAAAACTAACCCTATATATTATTTTTATTAATCATAACAATAATATAACATACAAAACTCTATTAATGTATTATTATTTAACTAAAAATAATTACATTATTAAAAATTAATAATGTGAACATACCTTAATAGATATAGGGGTCCTCATAAAAGTCAATAGATATTCCATCACCAACAACCCATATATAGCCTTTACAAATGAGGTCTCTTATTTTAATCACTATTTTCTAGAAGTCTGAACCTTGATGAGGAACATATTACTTTAAAAGGTAGTCTTTTATCTTATTATTTAGGTACTTACCTTTGATGACACTGGTTTGACTATTATATTCTTTCAAAATTCTCTAGGATTTTTTACCCAAGAATGCTTGATTTGTTCCTTTGACCTATCACATTCCAAACCCCTTTTAATTTTGTGTTTGCATACCTTTTCCCAAGCTACCAAGGGTATTCTCTCTTTCTTCTCCTTTCTTGAACAAAGAAATCTATGTTGGATTTGCTTAATTATATCCACAACTTTTAGATGGTGTTTTAAATATTGACATCTAATAAATAGGCATACTCTACAAGGAAATCTTGACCAAAAGTATATTTCCTACTTAGGATAAGCATTTGACTTCTAACTATCTAACTTCTAAATTTTGTCAAATAATAGATTCAAATATACAACACTCATCCTTTATTTATTAAGGTGCATGCCTAAAGATAAATCTAGGAAATAATGAATTTGGAAATTAAAATTTTTATAAATCCAACTTGACATGCATAAAAAAGGAGATTTTGTCTAAATTAATCTTTGCCTAGACACTACTTCATAGTTTACCAATATTATTAATATGGTTTTGGCTTCCTTAGCATATGATATTCCAAAAATGAAATATAATTAATAAATTATTGGTGTGTGATTGGTTCAAAATTGAATGCAATTTTTAATACTTTGATTGATCCAGTCTCTTTAGCCTCCTGAAACATCCAATTGAAGTCCTCTACCAAAAAGGTAAAGAGGTACAAGAAAAGAGGGTCTCCCTACCTAAGTCCTCTTTTAGACTGAAAAAACCCCTTAGGGATACCATTTATAAGGACAAAGAATTTTGGGGTAGCAATATAATTAAAAATAAGCTTCTTAAGGAATTTGTTGAAGCCAAGTTTTTTAAGAATTAGTACAAGGAATATCCAAGAAACTCTATCATAAGCCTCCTAAACATCCAATTCAAGGAACATATATATTATTTTAGATAGTTATAAGGAACGAATAACATCATGTATAAAGATAATGTCATCAGTGATCTATCTACCCACCATAAAATCTCCTTGTTGATTTAATATGATTTTAGGGAGTAGAAGTTGGAGCCTTAAAATAAGTGTTTTAGTGTAAATCTTGTAAAAGGTATTATATATAATAATAAGTCTAAAGTTTTTTAACTAAAGAACTCATTTTATTTTAGGAATTAGTACCAAGAAACTACTATTTATTTCTTTTATGATGGATCCTATTCTAAAAAATTCAACCACTACAACTACCACATCATGTTGGATAATATCCTAAAAATGTTAAAATAAGAGAGGAGGATACCCATCTAGTCCAGGCACCTTATCTCCCTCCATGGATAACACTATAGTTTTCACCTCATCATTAGTAGGCTATTTCAAAAGATCAACATTATCTTTGAAATCAATAACCCTATCAAATAACATAAAAAAACTTCCTTTAAGGTCTTGGTTATGAGAAGGGCTTCCAAAGAGGATGTTTTAAAAATAATTAACCACTTCCAATTTTATCTCATATTCATCCTTACATACAGAACTATCATCTTCGATTAATTCATGTATTCTTAGGGTGTTCCTATTTTAACATGTTGATTAGAAGTTTTTTTTAGTTTATGTCCCCTTCTTTTAACCATATGTTTCTATATCTCTATCTCCATTAGGTATCCTCCCTAGATTCCATATTATGGAAAGTGATTAAGAGATATTTTTCATTCTATTAAGTTTCTTGGTTCATTCCATTCTCTTGGATTTATTTCTCCAAATCCATATGGGATTCATAAGTTTCCTTTTTTCCTTGTAAATATATTTCCAAATATTTCTTTAGTCCATAATTTTAGATTTGTTTTGATCATTTTGAGTTTAGAGGCTAGGAAAAACATATATTGGACCTTAATATCAACCTTCCACCATTTATTCATAGTCTCCCATAGCTCTGGATGATCCATACACATCTTTTCAAACTTGAAAGGGAGATTCCTATCCTTGGGACTTCTTCCTTAAAGAACACCACAAGGTTATGATCACAACCAATTTTGGGGAGGACTGAAAGCCTGAAATAAGAGCTTAAGTCCCAATCTGATCTTAAAATAAATATATCAAATATAATTTAATGTTGTCCTTCCCCATTCTTATATTAGTCTAAGTGTAATAATCTCCACATAATTCCACATCCTAAAGATCATTTCTCATGATAAAATCATTGAAGTAATCCATATTTTTATTGTATTGAGTATTTCACTCATTTTTGTCTTTTGGGTTCAAGGGGGTATTGAAATAATGTACCACCATCAATTCCCACCCTAAGTTGTAAAATATGAATTGAAATAATTCTTTCCATAATTGACTCCTTCCTATTTTAGAGTTTGCAACATAAATGCTAGACAATATCTAGTTCTTGCTAGAGACTAAATAGGTAACTCCAACCACAGCATGTCCTTATTTATTCCAAATAAATATTCCATTGAAAATTATGGGATCCCATAGGAATGAAAGGATTTTTAAGGCCCCAATAAACCTAAAGCCTACAAATCTAGACTAATTCTAAATAGAGTTTCTCAAGCTTTCCAAAGTATCTGATGAAAGCTTAGTTTTTTGAAGTAAAAGAAAACTTTGTTTTTTAAATTTTCTAAGATTTATAAATAGATTTTAATTTTCAAGGTTATTGATCCCCCTAATATTCCATGAGATAAATTTCATCATAAGGAGGGTGATAGGATTCTAACTTGAACCAAAGGGTTGATTGGCTCCTCACTTCTATCAGTTATAGATTTGAGTCAAGCTTGTGAAGTGTTTTTGGAAAAGAGGTCCTGATTGTCAAATTATTTTTAAAGTTTCCTTTTAGAAAAGCCTTTTTCATCATCCATCCTAGGAGGATTTTCTATCTTTCATGGGTTCTAAAAGGTTCCCTTGGTTGGTTGATTCACATGTGTGGATATAATTTTGTAATAAGCTATGTATTATGAATTAATAATGGTATGATTAAATGTGAGCATAGGTATGTATGTGCCTATTAGTATATACATGTACATAGAGGTGTTTACTTATGATTATAGTTACTTAAACAAGTATAAACTATATTATATATTTTAGTGTAATATAATCTTATATATGTGTGCATACAACCCTTGAAAGTATAACAAAGGATAGAATGGAATGTTTTATGTTTGTATGAACTGAGACTTTATTTATCATATATGGCTTCTTGAACATAATCTTATATTTCCACTAATTTATAATACTTTATTATGACTTGATATGGTATTTAGTAGTTATGCTTAAGAACACTATACTATGATAATATGGGTTATCATAGGGTATAGTATATTGGAAACCTATATAGGTAGGGATAAAAACTATGAAGGAGTATTAGACTATTAAACTCCTTAGCTTATAAAGATGTCAATATATTTTTTGAAAAGGAAAGTGTAATGATTTTTAAAATCATATGGGGTTCTTGAATTAAAAATATAATTGACATTGACATAGTAATTATATATCATTTGTGTGCTTATATACGGTACATATTATGTTGTAAACTCATTCATAAATAGGAAATATTTTTATTCATGGACTTAAGAAACCATATGAAAATATTACATATTTAGGTGTATTGGTTCGTATATCTAAGCTTATAGCTAAATAGATCGTTATATTGAATCATAAGGTGTTTGAGGGCTTGAAACTATAACCATATGAAAGCAATTCCTATAAATGGAACTAGGTTGTTTAAATGAATGATTATGGTATAACATAGTTATGATTTATCTGACTCTTTGAGGATAACATGACTAAACTATTGATACACACACGCACGTGCATACAATAATGAAAATTGATGAGTGGTAAATATTGTGAGTAGATTAAAATGTACAAGTGTTTAGACATATATTAGTACATTGTGATGAGTGCCTATAAGTTATGTTTCATCTGATTGCTAGAATGCAGTTTAACATAGGATATACCTAGTTGGTATAAATTGTACTTGCTTGCTTATTTATTAGGATTATAAACATTTGATTTTTGAAATTATAAGACTGGTTATTTAAAATTAAGTAGTATGCTCATGTGCATTGAACTATGATATTATGGAATGTCATAGAGTATTTTGTATTTAATAAATATAGTCTAAATGTATGTTATACCTAGGTGGTACAAAATATAATTAATATGTCTAGATTCATTCATATGTTTAATAGACTAAAAGTATGTATGTTGGACATTTCTAAGAATAGCATGTTTCATGATAGTTAGTAGAGAGTATTGTATTGTGTCTGCTTACAAAACATAAAATGTGTAGCCTAATATATATATATATATATATATATATATATATATATATATATATAGAAATAATAATTGGGTGGTATTATTTGAACTTGTTTTCTTAATATTTATATTATGGGATAGATATATTTGTAAGATTCATTCATACATTGATGGAATAAATGTATGTTGTTAGATTATCCTATGCCTAACATGTTATGTGATATGATTGTTAGTAGGATGTAAATTGTATGAATCTTTTGATTACATTATGATAATCAATATCTTATTGTTGATACTAAATAAGTAGTAATATGGACTTCACTAGCTTACTAGCATCACAATGCTAGATGAAGGCAATATGATCAAGTGGTGTGTATGAATTTTGACTGATCTATAGATTGATATTATTTATTATTATTGAAAAATTTGGCCAAATTAATGTTTAGTGAGACATTATCATTTCATGATTATGATTTCCATGTTTGTGTGATATATTGAAATAGAATGGGTTCCTATGATACACTGCATGTCTATTTTTATAAATCATACATCACACATGTACTTTCTTGTCTCTCTGGATTCTAGTGCCATCACTATCTACTAATCCATGAAGGGAGGGAACTTTGCTAATGGGAATAGTGTGGGGGATCATTGGTCTATGCTTTGTGTGGAAAAACATTTGGATGATGTTCTTCCTCCCCACAATAGTACTCACTTAGAGACAATGCTTGAGATTTCCATAGATACTGGAGAGTCTAGGGAACTCATGCTGTGAGGAGCCATATATCTTATTTATGTACATTTTATTATATTATATTTATTATTATAAATATTATCATGAAGAGCTATAATAAAATATTTACTATGGATTGATAGCAATGGTTGTCTATTGTACCAGTTGTGGCTAGTTATTTGTAATTACTTTTCATATTGGTTTTTATGTGTTTCATATGTTGATTATGATCAATGACTATTAGAAATCATGTGCTTATTTATAGTTATCACAATTAAGAGTATTTTATATGATCTCTGATTAGATATTGTGATGTAATCTATTTATAGTATATGTGTTTAATTTTTTAAAAAATCATGTATTTTTAATTAGATCCCAACAGGGTCGTTACATGTGGTATCAGAGTTGGATTTCAAACTCTAGGGCCTGATGAGTCCATTACCATTTTTGTATCCTTTTGTTTATCAAAAATGAGGATAGTTAAATGTGTGTGTTACATTGAGTGTTTACCTTAGGATCATTCATACCCTCTTAGAGTTGTTAAAGGGTTGGTTTATAAATTGTGTCTATGGTGTTATTTGTAATATATATTGGTGGGTGAGTGATTCACATAGTTTTTGAGTCATGAATAAGATATTCCTGCCATATTTTGATCACTTGGATTAGACACCTCAAAAGTGATTACATCTTTACTTAGTAATCAAGTTACCTGTACCATTTATGTTTTGTGTTGTGAGTATTTAAGATCATGGGATGCTCCTCACTTAAGTATATGTGTTTTAGTTTTTTTATCTTATACATACTAATCCTAAAAGTGGGAAAACTTATAGGAACATTTTTTTTTCACCACCTAGTTTGATGTAAATTTCTTTGTAATAAAGTTTATATGTGTTAGCTAAGAATTCCTATGTATTAGGAGTTTTTTTATGGATTGGTACCCTTATGTTATATTAGGAAGAAGTTTTATCTCTCATAGTGGGTATAGAGGTTATTTTTTTTCCACCTTAATTTCACATCATTATAAGCCATTGAGTGGATTCATATTTTTTTGATGTTGAAACATATTCTAAAATGTTGTCTTGGACCATATTCCTTGGAATTCATGGAATAGTTTCTTGTACTTATTTTTGAGAGATACATTGTAGGATTGGATGGTTGATGAATTTAAGAGGTTAATATTTTTCTTTCCAGTTGTATAAATAGGTTGTGATACTACACTTATAAGTTTGGTAAGTGAATAGTGATTTTGGTAACTTGGGTTGCGATGTTTTTTATTTATACCATGTGAGGGTATTTTAGAGTTTTGTTGTTGATATGTTAATTCTCTACTTTCCACTTGTGATCTTTTAGAGTCACTACTTTTATAACATGTGAACTAATACCATGTGGAGTGTAAAACCTTGAATTTATATAGTTTCTAGATTAATAATTGTAAATTAATTATAATTGTTATATTATTATATCTTTTGATTAGATTAATATTATTCTCTTTTGATTAAATCATTTTTTTAAAGAGATATTTATGTATATTTCTCTAGTAATGAGTAGGGTATAGGATATATGGAACATCTTGTTAGTCTAAAAGGGTTGAGATAAACTTTTAACTTGTTATGTACTAGCTGCGCAAGCAGGGAGACATTGTCTCACCTATTACCTTTATAAGGTTATAAGGATGGTGTTATCCTTGGCCTTTATATGTTATGTAAATTTTAAATTTATTTATTATTTACTATGAATACAACATAATGGGATAAGCTATGAAATATGATACTAGTTATGTTTGACTAATGGTAAATTAATACAATTATAGAATGATTGTATAATTTTTCTTGTATGTATGTTGGTAAATTTGGAAGTATTTAGCATATATTATTGATTTATATGTTTTTTTAGTATGGAATTATGATTTATTTAACTTTATGTACATTTTGGAGATCATTAGGTCATGGAGACCTAAGGGATGAGTGGTGAATTAGGAATATGAGTATAAGTTATGGGAGTGGATCCCACTTAGTCTCACATTGACTTGATAGTTATTGAATTTGGATTTGACAAGGGGAGCTTATCAAACCCAAGATTTGATAGATAGACTTGCCAAATTTAATGAGGTTTCAAGCTGTAAGGTTGATGCTTCAAATGAAAAGGTATGTCAAGATTGCATAGTTACTCTATGTGTTGTCAATTCTATCTTAAAATAAAAGGAGAGTGATATAGAAATAGAACTAGTTATCATAGTTCAAACTAAAGAGAAGAAGAACAAGAGAAATAATTCTTATAGCTATAAGAGGATTTTGGTGGTTATTAATGAGATGTGGGCCACTCCTAGATTCACTTTGTTTTATAAAATTTTGGTGCAAAGGATGTCTCTGTCTATGCTTCTTGAGAGAATTATTTTTCAATGGAGAATAAAGTGTTGCTATGGTGTTCTTCAGATGATCTTAGAAGGTTAGAGATGTTTTTTTCAATTAGAGCAAGTATGTCTAAATGGAAGATATGTTATGGTGATGTCAAAATGATGTCATATCTATATTTGGTCAGTTTATAGGGTTAAATTAAAGGTTTTCAAGTGTCAAAATGGGATTGGTGTTTTTTTAAGATGATATTTTTGCATAAAAAGGTCTGTTGACCTTATACTAGCATGCTCCAAGTGGTATTGTGGTTTGAAGGGTTGTTAAATTCAAATTGGAGATTTTTGTTTATTATTAGATCTCCCAGTCTGTGCTTAAAAGTATGTAGGTCCTAAAATGGGTTATAGGATGTATGGGTTCCCAAAGATGTGGAATATCAAATCTTGGTATAGAAGTGTGTAATGGATATCTCCAAGTGTTTAATAAGTTTCAAATGTAGATGTTGTTATGATCTACACTTATAATAATTGGAAATAATGTAAAATATAATGTAGATCAACATAAAACAATAGATATTGGTGTACCAAGATGTCCAAATATTCAATATATTCATAAATATAATACCCTTAAGGTATGGAAACATCATACAATACTCCTTTAGGAAGAAATACCTCGAATATGTCTCTTGAAGGGGATAACCTCGAATATCATCTTATAATAGAAGACTCAATGCTTGATTTCCCCATTCAATTATAATAATATCCTTTATATAGACCTCTATCTAACTAAAAATGGATGAGTAACCTCCTAATTTCAATGTAATCCAACCATTACATAATTCACTAATTCCATAAGTTACTCCATTATCTTAATATATTCGATCCATATAACTAACTAAGGGGATGTGTTCCATATGTCAAAATCTCCATCAACCCATATACATTAATTTATCATATTCCTAGGTACATAGCATTACATTCCTCCTTGACATGTTTCATCCCTGAAACATAGGAAGAAATAAAATAATGAGTGTGCTTCAAATCATTTCACACTTGTCTCCAATGTCAATCATCTAGCCATCCATATGTGATCTTGGTAGGTGATAATTCTCCAATCTTGTTTCTAAATTCCATTATGCTCTTCTTATTCTATTCTTGATCATAACTATACTTCTTTGGTATCCATGCATAATTATTCCTCTTTTGATTCTATATACCATATTCCACTTTGATACTTTAATTCTAACCATGACCATAGTAGGTATTCTTCTTTGAATATTCATAGTGATTTCCACATTCATTCCATGTTCCATAGGCTGCTACATTACTCTAATTCCATACCTAACCATAATATTTCTTCTTTGACTTCCATGAATAGCCAAGTGATTAGAAATATGATTTCTTATATAGCCAAAATAATTGTTGTTACGACACTCCCTCACCTAGTTCCATTATTGTTTTCTCTCATAATGATGTGGGTGTCTATATGCCTTAAATTTTTCTAATACTTTGACATTATCCACTTTTTCTTCTACCTCTTCCACCTTTTCCTTATTTATCTCTTGAGTAGATGAAGTGTTCATTTTTTATTTTAGTGTGTCTTTATCTATGTCATCTAAATATTGATCATGTTCTTCATCACCTATTTCAATCTCATCCTCATGATATGCTTAAACTATTATTGGTGACTTTCCCACTATGATATCCTATAAAGTGACCTTTTTCGTATACCAAAACTTCATGAACTTTTTCTAAACATTAATATTGATTATTCCCAAAGTCTCTAACCATGGATATCCAAGAACCATATCCACATAATCCATATCCAAAGCATAAACATCTGAATACAAAACATATTTTTTTGTAATGAGATTCAAATATTCAAACATTGGAATATTCTTACCATTTACTTGAACCTCCTTGATATTATTTGCTTGAACATGTAGATGCTTGGCCACATTCGTGTTGATGAAGTTATACTTGATGGTAGGGTTTATGAACACAACAACCTTCTTCTTTTGAATGCATCCATGAAATTAAAAATTTGTCTCATATTTCTTTGGAGCTAAATTATTTGAACCCTTATCATCAAATTCTTCTTCTTCTTCTTCTTCTTCTTCTTCTTCTTCTTCTTCTTCTTCTTAACTTGCATGTTCTTCCTCATTATCATTATTTTCTTTGACTAATTTTTCTTCTTCAGAATCTTCATTCTCTTATTCATTACCATGACTATTTTCTTCCTCTTCTTCATTCTCTTTTTATTTTATATCCCATTCATCTAGGAAGACTTGTTCCATTTCTTCCCATGAAGAATACTTGTGTACAATGCTCAACTGATTAAACTAATGTTGTGCAAGCCTAGACAAAGAAACAAACATGTTTTCCAATAAATTGTTTGAGTATTATTCTCTTTAAAAAGTATCCACCATTTTCTACCATCAATATCATCCTCCCTTAAAAATATTTGCAACTTCATGATCCACAAAAAAAACTAGGGTTAATGAAATACCCTAAAATATTAATAACTCATTAAAAATTGATCAAAACAATCCCAAATTTTGATTTTAGATTCACCTTATGATAGTGGAATTTCATGAATTTTTTTGTGAAAACATTCCACAAAATTTGGCCTATAGAGTGAATATATGAAAAATCATAAGATTATAACAACTTACTCTAAACATATTTTATAAAAATAAAATTTTGTCCATAGCTTTCTTGTATTATTATATATCATCAGTACAAATTTCACTAAAAATTCCATATATTTTGGAAGATATTATGAAATGAGTACAAACCATAAAATATAAATAACTCTCTCAAAACTAATAATAAAGGCTCAATTTTTTTACCAAGACTTCCTTGTAATATTATTCATGTCCAATAAAAAAATTGTATAAAAAATAGAAACATATTGAAATATATTGATGATTCCAAAAAATTAGGGTTTTACTCCACACAAATTTCTCAAATTAAAGTTTTGAAACCACTTGTTATGATCTACACTTATAATAATTAGAAATAATGTATAATATAATGTATATAAACCTAATACAATAGATATTTTTGGACCAAGATGTCCAAATATTCAATATATGTAGAAATAGAATACCCTTAAGATAGGGCAAAACCATACAATACTCCTTTAGGAAGGAATAACTCTACAATGTCTCTTCGAGGGGATAACCTCCAATATCCTCATATAGTATAAGACTCAATACTTGCTTTCCCCACTATAATGATAGTCATCTCCTTTATATAGACCTCTATCTAACTAAAAATGGATGGGCAACCACCTAATCTCAATGTAGGTCGACCATTACCCAATACACTAATTCCATAAGTTACTCCATTATCATAATATATTTGACCCATATAACTAACTAAGTGGATGTGTGCCATATATTATCATCTCCATCAACCCATATATATTAATATATCACATCCCTAAGTACATAGCAGATGTTGATCAGAAGGAGGTTTGTTGACACTGTTTATTTTAAGATTCTAGGGTTTTAGGCTTTGCTAGAAAAGTGATATGCCTTATGAATTGAGGTCTAAGAATTATTAATAAGTTGAATGGACCAAATAGGTTGTAAAATAAATATTTATAGAGAATTGAAGGTTCATGGTTCTCAAGTTATTCAATTTTTTGTCAAGTTGGAGGCTTAATTGGGTAGTTGGTTTTTAAAGAAAGTATATTACAAAGGATGAGATAGTTATTGAAAATTGGTGTTCTTAAGGGGGTATATGAGAGTGATCTAGATATGAAGTTTTAGATCTTAAATATTTGTATACAGAAAGTTGTGGTCTCCATAATTTCTAGGTAGGGATACAAAGAGTCTAGATAGGCCTAATCTTGAAGATATGATTTTTGTTCAATTTATCCAAAAGAGAAAGGTATGAGTATTTCAAGGTATGTTCTCAAGTTTTTTTAGATCATGTTTCTTATTTGGTGTGTGGCATGAAGTTTTGTTGGTGGTTTGAGAGAGAAGTCTAGTAAGCCTTTATGATGGTTCCTCATGGTGTATGGAGATATAAATATGATAAAGTGATGAAATGGTTCATAAATATTAGGTGGAGTCCCTCTCATATGTTTCTTGGTAAGTTACATTAGATGTGAGTGTTTTGTGTGGTCTATATTCATTGGTTTCAATGCTTGATTGAAGTGAGTGTTGGCATAGAGCAAGAAGGATGTTGTCAAGGAAAGAAGAGGTAGGATCAAGGTAAGGGGGAGTTTGTATAATATTTATAATATGGTCCTCTCTTGTTCATGGTCTTTTCAGGTCATCAAGATTAGTTGGTGCCCACTTTGTCATTGTGTCAAAGGGGTAAAAAGTTCCTAGTGTGAGAGTACCTAAAGAGAGAGAATGTGAGTTGAATGATGTTTGTTGACATCAATGACAAAGGGGGATATTGTTGAAGAGGTTTTAATGATGTCATATAGGTGCCTTGGTGAGTGGACAAAGTGATTTGATAGCCTAAGTGATAATGACAAAGTGTGCAATGTGCTTGTCTTAGTGTGTTTGAAGTTGGCATGGTTAATATTTAGTTTTGATATGATTAGAGATATTCAAGGATGAGTATGCTGATTTTATCATGTGAAAGGGGTATTATAAATGGTCAAGTATTATTGGAGAGATTGTGTGCATAATTTGAATTCATCTAGTAGTCCATAGTTTTCATCTAGATAGTTTAAGTCTAGTGGCAAAAAATTTGAGTAGGCAATTTATTGATGTCACTATTACCACATGGTTGAGTTAGGTGGATTTGGTCATATGGTTGTGATAAAATTAGTCCCTAGTTTCTATGTGAAAATTCTCAATTCATGTAATGATTCACAACCAAAGATATGTAAGTGCAAAGTTGGGATCCCAAGCATTTTGATAGTGTTATCCCATACTTAGCCAAATTCGTAATGTGGTAAGATAAGCTGAGTTAGAATTTTCATGATGGCATATCTCACATGTGTGGATGTTTTAGGATCATTTGATCATATGGGTTTGTTTATTTTTGTGCCTAGTTTATTTGTGATAACTTTTAGGTTAATCACTAAAGCACAACAAAATATATGCAAGTGTATAGTTGGCTTCCTAAACAATTTGTAATATTTTGCAGACCATCACAAACCATCATGCAAACATGGATGAACCAATAAATTTGTGAATTTATTTTTTGTATGAGAAAGTTTAATATTGGTCAAATGATATTAGGGATATATTTTTTATAATTTCAAGAGTCTATCCTAAAAATTTGGGGTCTTAAAGTATTATCCAGCTCGAGATATAAATCTTCAAAGTTTCATTTACAAATAATGATGGGTCAAAGATAATTAAGTTTACTCACATTGAAGGATGATTTCATTTGGTCTATAAGATCCAATGGTGTGAACTAAATTTTAGATCTTGATCCTATGGTGCATATGAATTCAACATGTCAATATTGAATGAGTGACTGCCAAGTGGCACAAGTGCATGGAATGACAATAAAATTCTTAGAAGTCATGTGAGGGTGCCAAGTGTCATGGTCTCAAGAGTTTTGAGATATATATAATGGTGATAATTACTATTTAAAAACTTGGTTTATTCATAGAGATCGATGATGCGTATTTAGTCAATATTACAAGGGTAAATGATATGAAGTCAAAGTGACTAAAGTATAACATTTAGACGGTAAAGTACTATGGGTTAAAGACTGATCTCTTTTGAAGATTGATGGAGTGAGTTTTTTTCTAAACTATTAGGAAGAAAAAATATGAGGACAAGTGTCTGAGGGTTAATTGTGACCATTTGTATTTGAATATTTGAATTTAACAAAGGAAAAAACTAGTGCTCTATATTTTTCCCATATCTTTCAATCTATGACAAATTTTCAGATGGTATAAAAAGAGAAATTGTAGAGGAAAAGTGTCTGAGGCTTAACTATGACCATTTGTATTTGAATATTTTAATTTAACAAAGGAAAAAACTAGTGCTCTATTATTTGTCCATATCTTTCAATCTATGACAAATTTTCTGATGGTGTAAAAAGAGAAATTATAGAGGACCTCAAGGTGAATCTATAAATATAGATTTAATGATATGATATTGAGGTTTAAATTTTATTGTGTTTTCATGTATGTTCTTCAAGTAACTGAGGAAGGATGTTCGAGCTTGTATTCATGTTATTTTGATGTTTAATGATGAATTAACTATTAGGCATGTTACATACTCAATAAGGATGATTTGTGTGCATTATTAAGGTTTAATCAATCATATGTAGTATGAAAAATGGTTTAAAAGGTGACTGTGTGTTCATTCATAGTGACTATGTGCATAGAATGTTGTTTAAGTCAATTATGCTTAAGTAGAAGGGTAATGTGATGGTTGTTAGAACTTAAAAAGGACATATAGATCATGTGGAATGGGTCCATGAATTTATAAAGTGTTCTTATGTTTTAGCTTGCTTAGATAAGTGTCAAAGAGCTGAATGGGTCTCCATAGGACCTAAAAGTGTTTTAGGCCTATTTGAAAGTGGATTGTGCTTAAGTGTGAGTATGTGAGATGATTTAAGGGTGAAGGCATGTATCATAGATTATATGAAATATTGAGACCTTGATAATTCATGAATTCTCTATATATATTGAAACCAAATGTGATGGTTTTTAGGCTTGTAGAAGACTTGTGAGAGAGACTTGTGAAAGGTGGATGTGAGAGTTATGGAGAGAAGGAAAAGTAGAGTGCCCAATTGGATGAGTTGATAAGTAGAGAAAATTGATGACTATGTGTATTACCTATAGGTCATATTTATGATTTCAAAAAATTTCTCTTGTAGTTTGAAGATATGTAAAGAGGTTTGAGTGTACATATGATGATATTTTGAGTGAAAGAGAGAGATTATGGCATGTTTATGTGAGAGGCCTATATGAGATAGAGAGAGAGTTTGTTCACGGGTTAGAAAATATATATCCATCATTATGTTATGAACATATCAATTTTAATGTAGAGATGTTTAAAGGAGGGTCTAAAGGACTAAATCTTCCTTAGGGGTAGTTGCTCCTTGTGAAATAGGTGTTTCACTAAAGGCATTTAGTCAGGAGGACATGATCAAGGTTTGATGGTCTAAAGGAGTTGATTAGTATCTTGTTTGTAATTTCTTATGGGATAAGTAGTCCATTGTGTTTTAGGCTTGAGAGTGGGTTTTATTCCCCATGAGGGTTTCCCACAAGAACTATGTGATATGTGTTTGATTTTGTGTATACATTGAATGAATGAGCTCTCTTGTTAATATTTCTTGATCAAGTTGATATATGTTAATTTTATAATAATTTGAAAGGATTGGAATTGAGATTGTATTATTCAAGGCTCATTGATGCACCCCTCACTCTCAATAATTTTACCTCTAACAATTAGTATTAGAGTGGGTCCTTTAGTAAAGGCTTGATAACTTAATGGTGATCTAAGGTACAATATATGTAGTCATCAAGGAATTTTCTCTACTAAGCAATAACCAATGTTCAATGAATCCAATTATGCATTTTAGAGTGCCAAGATGAGGACATATATTATTTTCCTAGGATTTTATGTATGGCAATTTGTTGTGAATGGTTATGTTATTCCTACTATTCCTCCATTTTGTGTTGCAGATAATAAGTTGTTTGAGAACGATTATAAGGCAATGAATGTTATTACTTGTGATCTTTAAGAGATTGAATACACCAAGGTAATCCATTTTATATATGATAAAGAGATATGGGATAAAATTAGATCATTTATGAATGAAATTCAAAGGTTAATATTGCTAAGTTGTAGACTCATAGAAGGCAATGTGAAAGTCCCAAGATGAATGAAGATTTTGTGGCATCCTTTTTCTAGAGAATTGATGAGATTATGAACAGCATCAAAGGTCCTAGAGAGAACCTTGAAGAAGATATTGTAGTTAAAAATGTATTAATATCTCTATCCCTCAAGTTTGATCCTAAAGTATCTACTATAGAATAAAGTCATGACTTACTCAGTTGAAGTTGGATGAACTACAACCAACCTTACTACCTATGAGATGAGGAAAAATGATAATATAAAACTAAAGAAGGAAGAAAATTTTAATATTAAGATGAAGACAAAGAATAAATCACAATTTAAGAAACCCAAAGAGGATGACATTTATTATATAGATGAGGACAAACTGATTACCTTGATTTAAAGAAAATTGAGAACAAGTTCAAGCAAGTATAAAGGTAAACTACCCCTCAAATGCTTCAATTATGGTAAGATAGGACATTTTGATAAAAAATTCCCTCATAAGTATAAGAAGGATGATGATGAAGAGAATGATAAAGGTAATGATGATGGCAAGAGATCATTCAAGTTTGATAAAAGCAAAAAAGGATTCAAAATGTTTAACAATAAGAAGCAGTACTTCAAGGATAAGAAGAGTCTCTACACTAAAGAAGATTGAAACTCATCAAATGAGAGTGAATTCAATGACTCAAAGTATGATCATAAAGATGATGGTCCTATTCAAGATAAATATTTATTCGTGGCAAAGGAATGTAGTTATTCACATCAAAAGGAGTCTACTTGGGGTGATTGATATGATGATGAAGATGAGGTGCACTATGAGACCACATTGACAAATTCTCATGAACAAATGAAGATTGATAAGAAGATAAATAAGAAGATGAAAGTTAAAATTTAAGAATTTGAGGATTAATTCGGTGTGTTTGAGAAAAAAATGGATGAAGATGCCAAGGAGCATGAATATATGCTCAAGCATCTCAATTGTCAATTGTAAATCATATCTACAAGCCTAAAATATAAAGAAGATGAACGTGCAAGGTATGAAATTGAATTTTTTTTTATTGAGATTTGATTTACAAAAATATATAAAAAAGGTGAAATCATTTTTCAAGTTTGATATAATTTTTAATGATCTGGATGATCTCTTAAAGATTCAAAGTTCATCTAGTGATAGATCTGAATTGGCTTTTAATGAAGAACCTAAAGTTACTTCTCAAGTTGACATGAATGTCAATGAGAGCAAGGTGGATTAGACTTTGAAGACAAATAATTAGACAAGGAATGAAGGTGATGTTATAATTAATACAAAATAGATCAAACAACCAAATGCCATCAAGTATGCAAATTTCAATGGTTACTACTATACTTGCAATCAGTTTGGGCATAGAGCTAGAGAATGTACAAGACCTATTAAAAATAAATTTTAATGAAAATATGATGGGGGTCATCAGTTAAAAGGTTTGATCACTTTTGAATTTTTAACTGTCATGATGTGGGACATTTTGCAAGAGATTGTCAATTTAAGGTAAGGCAAGTTGAGTTTCCTTCAAGAGAAATTGAGTGCTACAGTTTCTATGAACTAGGAAAAATTGTAATTTTTTGTCCAAATTTGGTAAGATATAATGATATTATTTCGAAAGGTATGATGTGTTTTAACTATAAAAAGAGAGGTCACATTGCAAGATTTTGCAAGCAGAGGCCTACAAGTCAAAATAGGTTCAATCATGATCCTAGAGTGAAAGGAAGAAAGAAAGTCAAATCATGAAAGCCAAAGGTGGTAATTATGAGTCATGATGAAAATTTAGGTTCAAGTAATTTATTTGTTATGGTGGATTATTATATAAAATTTGAACAGTGCCAAGGGATCTCATTGTCTGCTCATGTTGAGAATGAAGAGACCAAGCTCAAGGAGAAGACCGAGGTGTTGGTTGAGGCTAGTTTTGAGATGTGTATGGATCCAAGTGAACATCATACTATTTTTGAGAAAGTATAATTCAAATTACATAAATTTTATATGCCTAGTGATGAGGTTTCAAGATGCAAGGTTGATGCTTCAAATGAGTTGGTATGTCAAGATTCCATAATTGCTCCATGTGTTATCAATTCTATCTTAAAAAAAAGGAGAGTGATATAGAAAAGGAACCATTTCTCATATTTTAGAATAAAGAGAAGAAGAATAAAATCAAGAATTATTATATCTATAAGATGATACTGTGGTTACTGAGGAGATGTGGGCCACTCCTAGCTTCACTTTATTTTAGAACATTGTGGTGCAAAGGATGTCACTATCTATGCTTATTGAGAGACTTATTTTTTAGTGGAGAAGAAAGTGTTGTTGTGGTGTTATTTATATGATCCTATAAGGCTATAGATGAGTGTTTTCAATTGGAATAGGTATGTTCAAATGGAAGATATGTTTTGGTGATGTTAAAATGATGTTATGACTATATTTGGTTAGTCTGTAGGGCTAAATTGAAGGTCTTCAAGTGGAAAAAAGGATGTGTGTTTTTTCAAGATGATATTCTATCATATAAAGTCATGTTGACCTTATTATATCATGCTATATGTGGTTTTATGGTCTAAAGGGTTATTGAAGTCAAATTAAAGATTTTTTTTGCTCTCAAATTTCCTAGTTTGTGCTTAAAAGTATTCAGGTCCTAAAATGGGTTATAGGATGTATGGGTTCCCAAAGATTTGGAAGCTCAAATATTGGTCCAAAAGTGTTTAATGGTTGTCTCCAGGTGTTCAAAAAGTTTTAGAGGTAGACGTTGACCAAAAGGAGGTTTATTGACTCTATTTATTTTAAGATTCTAGGGTTTTGGGCTTTGCTAGAAAAGTGATCTACCTTATGAATTTAGGTCTAAGGATTATTAATAAATTTAATGGGCCAAATTTGTTTTCAAATAAATATTTATAGATAATTTAAGGTTTGTAATTCTTAATTTATTTAAGTTTTTATCAAGTTGGAGGCCTAATTGAGTAGTTGGTTTGTGAATGAAGTATATTTCAAAGGATGAACTATTTCTTGTAAATTGGTATACTTTAGTGGGTATATGAAAGTGCTCCAAATATGAATTTTCAAATCTTTAAGTTATGTCTACAAAAATTTATGGGCTCTACAAGTTCCATGTAGGGTTATAAGGAGTCTAGATATGCCAAGTATTGAAGATGTGATTTTTGTTCAATTTCTTGAAAATATCAAGGCATGAGTATTTAAATGTATGTTATCATGTTTTTTATAGTATGTTTCATTTTTGGTGTGTGTCATGAAGTTATGTTGGTGGTCCTTGAGGTGGTTTAAGAGAGAAGGCTAGTAAGCCTTTATGATGGTTCCTCATGGTGTATGGAGATTTGAAGTTGCCCAAGTGATGGAATGGCTTATAAATCTTATGGTGAGTCCCTCTCATATTTTTTTTGGTAAGTTTAAATAAATTTGAGTGTTTTTTTTGGTCTATCTTCATTGCATATAATGCTTGGTTGAAGTGAGTGTTGGCATGGAGCAAGAAGGATATTGTCAAGGCAAGAAAAAGTAGACTCAAGGTAAGGGGGAGTTTGTATCATATTTATAAGATGGTCATCTCCTATTTATGGTATTTTTATATCCTTAATATTAGTTTTTTCCCACTTTGTCATTGTGTCAAAGGGGGAGAAATTTCTTAGTGTGAGGAGTGCTTAAAGAGAGAGAAGGTGAGTTGAATTATGTTTGTTGACATCAATGATAAAGGGGGAGATTGTTGGAGAGTTTTCAATGATGTCACGGTGATGTCAAGGAGGTGTATTTTTTAGTGGATAAAGTTATTTAATATCCTAAGTGATAATGACAAAGTGTGTAATGTGTTTGTCCTAGTGTGATTAAAGTTGGCTTGGTTGATCTTCAGTTTTGGCATGATTAGAGATGTTCAAGGATGAGTATGGTGATTTGATCATCTAAAAGGGGTCTTATCAATGTTAAAGGATGATTGGAGATATTTTTTTCATAAGTGTAATTCATCTGGTAGTCCATAGTTTTCATCTTGATAATTTGAGTCTAGTGCCAAAAAATCTAAGTAGGCAATTTGTCGATGTCACTATTACCATGTGTGGTTGAGTTAAGGGGAATTGGTAATATGGTTATCATCACATTATTCCCTAGTTTATATCCCTAAAGTCTCAAGTCATGTGATGAATCATATCCAAATATATGAAAGTGCAAAATTAGGCTCCTAGGCATTTTAACAGTGTTTTCCCATAGCCAAATTTGCAATGTGGCAAGAAAAGTCGAGCAAGAATTTTGATGATGACATATGTTACATGTGTGGATGTTTTAGGAGAAGGTAATCATATGGGTTTATTTAGTTTTTTTCCTAGTTAATTTGTGCTAACTTTTAGGTCAGGCACTAAAGCACAATAAAAGATATGCAAGTGCAAAGTTGGCTTCTTAGGTAGTTAGCTATGTTTTCTAGACCATCAAAAACCATCATGCAGACATGGATGAAACAATAAGTTTTTGAATTTATTTTAGGTATCTGAAATTTTAATATTGGTCAAAGGATATCATGGATATGTTTTCTATAATGTTAATAAGCTACCTTAAACATTTAGGGTCTTGAAATGTTGTTCAGCTCAAGATATAAATCTTCAAAGTTACACTTATAGAAAGTAATGGGTTAGAGACCATAAAGTTTATTCACATTTAAGGATGAGGTAATTTGGTCTAAAATATCCAATGGTGCACATTAAATCATAGATCTTGATACTATGGTGCGTATGAATTCAACATGTCAACATTGTGCGAGAGGCTACCAAGTGGCACAAGCACATGGAATGATAGTAAAATGCTTAGAAGGAATGCAAGGGTGTCAAGTGTCATGATATTAGGAATTATAAGATAGATATAATGGTGATAATTTCTAGTTAAAGACCTAGTTGATCCATAAATATTAGCAATATGTATTTAATCAATATTACAAGGGTGCATGAGATGAGGTCAAAGTGACTGAAGTGTAATGTTTGGATATTAAAGTATTATGGGTTAAATACTAGAATATTTCAATGGAGATCAATGGAGTGAGTTTTTTCTAAACTATCAGGAAGAAACAAGATGAATAAAAGTGTCTAAGGTTTAACTGTGACCATTTGCATTTGAATTTAACAAAGGAAAAAACTAGTGCTCTGTATTTTGGGCATATCTTTCAATATACGATGAATTTTCTCATGGTGTAAAAAGAAAACATGTAGAGGAATCCAAGGTGAATTTTTAAATATATATTTTATGATATAAATTTGAGTTTAGTTAAATATATTAAGGTTAAAATTTTATTTTGTTTTCATAAATGTCCTACAATTAACCTAGGAAGGATGTTCAATTTTGTATTGTTTTTGTTTCGATGATTAATGATGAATTATCTATTAGCACATGTTTTAGAATAAATAAGAATTATCTATGTGAATTATTAATTTTTGATCAATTATATGTAGTATGAACAAAGGTTTATAATGTGACTATGTGTTCATTCATAGTGACTATGTGCATAAAATGTTGTTTAAGTAAAGTATGCTTAAGCAGAAGGGTATTATGATGGTTTTTAGAACTTAAAGAGGACTTATAGATCATGTGGAATGGGTCCATTCATTTTGAAAGTGTTTTTGTTTTTTAGTTATCTCAAAGAAGTGTCAAAGAGCTAAATGGCTCTCCATAAGACCTAAAAGTGACTTAAGCCTATTTGAAAGTAGATTGTGCTTAAGTGTGACCCATGTGAGATTCCTTAAGGGTGAAGGCATGTATTATGGCTGATAGGAAATATTGTGAACTTGATAATTCATGAATTCTCTATATATAGTGAAACCAAATGTGATGGTTTTCAGGCTTGTGGAAGACTTATGAGAGAGACTTGTATAAGGTGGATGTGAGAGTTGTGGAGCAAAGGAGAGGTAGAGTGACCAATTGGATGATTTTATAAGCATAGTGGATTGATGACTATGTGTATGACCTATAGGTCATATTTTTTATGTCAAAAAAATGATCTTGTTATTTGAAGATATGTGAAGAGATCTGAGTGTACATATGAGATGTTGGCATGCATATGTGAGAGGCCTGTATGAGATAGAGAGAGAGTTTGTGTAGGGATTAGAAAATAGAGATACATCATCAAGTGTTGAAGACATTGGTTCTAAGGAATATGTGTTTAAATGAGGGTCTAAAGGACTTGATCTTATTTAGGGGTAGTTACTCCTTGTGAAATAGGTGTTTCACTAAAGGTTTAGTCAGGAGGACATGATCAAGGTTTGATGGTTTAAAGGAGTTGACTAGTCTCTTGTCTGTAATTTCTTATAAGACAAGTAGTCCATTGTGTTTGAAGCTTGAGAGTGGGTTTTATTCCCAATGAGGGTTTCCCACATGAACTATGTGTTATGTGTTTGATCTTGTGTATGCATTAAATGAAAGAGATCTATTGTTAATGTTGTTTGATCAAGTTGATATATAATGATTGTCTAATAGTTTTAAAGGATTGGAATTGAGATTGTAATATATGGGTTCACTGATTCACCCCTCCCCTCTCAGTGATTTTACTTCTAACTCTTGCTTGTTTTGATGTTGATGCAAGATAACTTATCCATTTGAGCATGAGGTAGGGATAACATCATCAAAGAGCATGACATAGATGGAGATGTCAGAGGATGATAGAGAAATTGGATAGAACCCTACACACACCATAGTATTTAGGACATGATAGATGCATAGAAAATGGTTAGAATAGTTTATATTGATGCCATTTTCATTTAGATAGTGTTTACACATGGCTAATTGAGATTTAGACTAATATATTACTTGTATGTGGAATACATCATGTGTGGTTACTTCATAGATATTATGCATAAGGTTAAATGTATAGTGTTATAGTCTAATTTATGTATTAATTAATTAAATAAACTAGATAATTTGTTTATTATTGAGTTATTTGGAAAATATAAAAATTAGGAAAAAGAGATAAAATAAATAAAAATCAAGAGAAGAATATGTGGAATAAAATAATAATAATTAATGTGGGGTATATAAAAAAATAAAGACTTGATAAAAATAAATAAAGGGAAAAATGATAGCTTTAAAAAAAAACTCGCGTCATACTTAGAAAAATAAGATTAAAAAAATGAAAAAGTGTCATTCCCTTTAGGAAAATAATAAGAATAAATTGAATGAAAGGGGTGCAGTGTAGCAAAAAAAGGAGGATGTTGGAACATGGAAGGGGAGAGGAAAAATCTAGAAGAATAAGGCAATGCTTCAAGGAAGGGAATTTGATAGTTCATGCCATTTCAACATTAGATATATTATCAGGTAGGTGGTGTAATTTAATTATTGTGTGTAAATTGGCAAAAATTATGCATAAATGAAATTATGGAATTTTGTATTAAATTTAGGATAGTGTATAGTGAATTTGGTTGTAAGATAGTAATGATCTATAAGATGGTGACCCAAGTTATGTAAAAATAATGAATTATTTAATGAAAACACTAAAAGAATCAAAGTCCATCAGTAACCACTACATCTTCCAATTCATAGTCTATTTGATCTTCGTAGGTGACTAGTCATATAAGCATCATTTCTGGTTATAAATATAAAGAAAATAATAAATAAAATTTAAGAAGATAATACATCTAAGTGAAGGCTTACCTTAATCATTTTCCATACTGTCAAATTTTTGTTCATAACATATATCCTTATATTTCCTAGTATAGTCCTATGTAATTCTAGTCCCTTCATTAAGCATGAAATTTTTACCCCAATAGATTAACTTTTACAATAATATGCCATTTATAAATTTAAACTTTGATGAATGTCAGAATGAGAAACTAAGGCATACATAATCCCATTGAATGCTAACCTCAACTCTAATTTGTCTTCATGAAATATTGCTCTTATTTTGGAAGATCCAATGAATTCTCTCCTTATATTTTAATGTGATTGGCAACAATATTTATAAAACATTTGAAATAACCTTCTAGATAATGCTAGTAACCCAAAATCTTTTATAAAACAATTAAAATGTCTCTAATCCTTAGTAAATATTTGAAAATCATATCATGTTATATTAAAACTCTAATAAATTCATCAAATCCCACCCCTCTTAGATAATTACATTTAACTACCCAATTCAATACAAAAACAACAATAGTAGACATTAATTTTATTGATTCTTCCATGGAATTTATATGAATAATAGCAATTGGAGTTTACATTAGCACTTCTTCTATTACAAAAACCATAGATTGGAATAAGAACTTACCCCCCATGGATTCCTGCAAATAATCTAGCACTGAAGCACAATATAAGAACTAGGTATCTTATATTATAGTCAAGGCATACTTTTTAGAGATGAGTGTGGATTTGAAAGGTTTGTAAGAATATCCTTTATTCAACGTCATTCTTCCTAATCCTCATAGTGCTAATAATGTTGTGCTGAGAGTATTTCTAAATAACATGCTTTGTTGAATATATTTAATCTTAGGTGAACATATTTATAACACTTTACCTTGATCTTCCATTCCAATTAAAACATATCTTTTTGTGTAGTGTTTGAATCAAAATAGATCAATGAATCCCCCCTCATTTTATAATAGGTTTTATAGACATGTTATAATCTATTATAGTAAGTGTGTATAATGTAATATGTAGCATAGATGTATGGTAGCATGCTTTAGGAGGATATATAAACTCCTAGTCCATATATATATAACCTATAAATATAGTTTGGATGTGTGTTATAATGAATATAATTGTACATGAGTACATATATTAATATGAATAGGGTGTATGTAATAGGGATCAACAAAATTGATCTTATAGTAAGAAGTAGGGTAGTATTGTTAATTGTATTTAAGAAGTTATGAATGTTTGTTAATTATAATTAAATGATGATTATATATATATATATATATATATATATATATATATATATATATATATATATATAACCTCATCTTTACCGAGATGTCTTGTTTATTAATATTCCAATATTAAAATGGGTAGTTGATATATTCTATCGAAAGGTTGTTGAAAACCTAATTTGGGAATACTAATGATTGCAGGTGTATATATACAGTTTTTGTATATCAAAATTCCTACAATTTTTTAATAAGACATGTGAAGTAAAAAGAGCTCAACATATTCTATCATTATATTGTGTTAAGTTTTATGATAGGAATGAGGTTACTTATCATATATAACATATGAAATAAAACACGTGATGTGGATATAACTTTGTAATAAGCTATCTATTATAAATTAATAATTGTATGATTAAATGTGAGCATAGGTATGTATGTGCCTGTTAGTATATACATGTACATATGGGTTGTACTTATGATTATAGTTCCTCAGTCATTTATAAACTATATTATAGATTTCAGTGTAATATAATCTTATAGATGCATGTATACAACCCTTGAAAGTATAAAAAGGATAGAATGGAATGTTTTATGCTCATGTGAACTGAAACTTTCTTTGTCATATCTAGTTACTTGAATAGAAGCTTGTGTTTCCATTGATTTATATTAATTTATTATAACTAGTTATGGTATTTAGTAGTTATGTTTAAGAACACTAGACTATGATAATATGGGTTATCATAGGGTATAGTATATTGGAAACCTATTTAGGTAGGGATAAAAACTATGGAGTATTAGATTATTTAACTATCAATATATTTTGTGAATGAGAAAGTATAATGATTTTTAAAATCATATGCAGTTCTTGACTTATAAATATAGTTGACATTGATATAGTATTTATATATCATTTATGTGCTTATATATAGTACATATTATGTTGTACAATCATTTTTAATTAGGAAACATATTTATTCATGGACTTAAGAAACCATATGAAAATATTACATATTTAGGTGTATTGGGTCATATATCTAAGATTATAGCTAAAAGGATGGTTATATTAAATCCTATAACCAATATGAAAACAATTCCTAGAAATGGAATTAGGTTGTTTAAATGAAAGATTATGGTATAACATCGTTATGACTAATCTGACTCTTTGAGGATAGCATGACTGATATATATATATATATATATATATATATATATATATATATATATATATATATATATATATATATATATATATATATATATATATATATATATATATATATATAATTTATGTGATTATATATGGTACATATTTTGTTGTACAATCATTTTTCAATAGGAAACATATTTATTCATGGACTTAAGAAACCATATGAAAATATTACATATTTAGGTGTATTGGGTCATATATCTAAGATTATAGCTAAAAGGATGGTTATATTAAATCATATAACCAATATGAAAACAATTCCTAGAAATGGAATTAGGTTGTTTAAATGAAAGATTATGGTATAACATCGTTATGACTAATCTGACTCTTTGAGGATAGCATGACTGAACTATATATATATATATATATATATATATATATATATATATATATATATATATATATATATATATATATATATAGTAATGAAAACTAATGAGTGGTACACATTATGAGTAGATTAAAAAGTATAAGTGTTTAGACATATATGGTATATACTAGTGCATCATGATGAGTGCCTATAAGTTATGTTTCATTTGATTTCTAGTATGTAGTTTAACATAGGATATACCTGGTAGGTATAAATTGTACTTTCATGCTTATTTATTAGGATTATGAACATTTGATTCTTGAAATTATAAGAATGGTTGTTTAAAAGTGAGTAGTATGATCATCTATAATGGGATGTCAGAGAGTGTTTTTTATTTGAAAACTATAGTCTAAATGTATGTTATACTTGGGTGGTACAAACTATGATTAATATGTCTAGATTCATTCATACGTTTGACAGACTAAAGGTATGCATGTTGGACATTTCTAAGAATAACATGTTTTATAAAAGTTAGTAGAGAGTATTATATTGTGTCTACTTAAAATACATAAAGTGTGTAACCTAATATATGTATTATACTCAGATGGTATAATCTAAACTTGTTTTTATTAATATTTCTATTATGGGATAGATATATTTGTGAGATTCATTCATACATTGATGGAATAAATGTATGTTGTTAGATTATCCTTTGCTTAACATGTTATGTGATATTATTTCTAGTAGGATGTAAATTGTATGAATATTTTGGTTATATTATGATAACTAATCTCGCATTGTTGATACTGAGTAAGTAGTGAGATGGACTTCACTAGCTTACTATCATCACAATGCTAGATAAAGTCAATTTGATCAATTGGTGTGTAGGAATTGTTACTGATCTATAGATTGCTATTATTTAATTAGCTATTTATTATACTAGCTATGGCTAGCTATTTGTAATTTCTTTCCATATTGGTTTTGATGTGTTTCTATATTGATAGTGATTAGTGACTATTACATGTCATATTCTTGTTTGCAAGTATCACATTTAGAGTATTTTTTATGATATTTGATTATATTCTCATGGTGTAATATATTTATAGTATATGTGTTTAATTTTAAAACATCACATATTTATAGTTAGATCCCAATGGGGTTGTTACATAAATGCACCATAATTATTAAATTTCTTCTCTCAAGTGTGTATTATAGTGTATAAGACTTGATTTATATATTAAGGTGATCATGCATGGGTAGATAAATTATTGATATTTGATCATAGGTGATCTATGGTAGTTCAGTAAAGTCCAACCCTCTCCACTATATCTCCCTTAAGGGAATCCAATCTCATCAAATACTAACACCATGAGGATAGTGTCAAACATGAACTTAAATTCCCCCTATGTGACTTATCATCATCCTCAATGATTAAATATGTCATATATTATCCATATTTAATGGGGTTCCCTTTTCCATTTCATATACTATATATAGGTAGTTTCACTAATTTCTTCTGAGCATCCTACTAGAGCTCATTTGGCATTTACCATTCATGCTTCTATCTTGGTGGTCTTATCACTTATATTGGGGATAGGGAAAACATGTCCCATTTTATTTTAGCTAAATAGGTGGGATGTAAGGTCAATTTCCACTTGGTATCCTAGTGTGTCCATTATATTGACTCCAGTTTGAGCTAGACCTTTGTCCTTATGGATATGTATACTTCTTTTCCCTAAAAAATACATCATGTCTTCATGAATCTTGGAGACAACAAACCTTACCAATTTTTTGTCTTTGCCAAAGAAGAGGCATTCCAATATTTTAAATGTTTTGACTTCCTCCAGACATATATATTATCGCATTGAGTTTGTACCCTCTGAAGTGGTGTTTTGTATCTCCTCACCTAATCAACATAATAGCTACACCCAAAGATTTTGGCTCATCTATGGTCAAATTGAACCTTTAGGGAGGCCTTCTTCCCCTAAAAAATCACCAAAAATAACACTAAACTACTGTAACTTGTAGAATAAAAGGAGACAACACATAAACAAAGGAAATGAAAGAAAAAGGGGGTGATACACTAGAATATTTTGACATCCTCTACTCACTTAAGTATACACAATGAACATAAATTAATTAATAGAATACACAACTCAAATCATGAACTTCTTAACACCAATATTTCATAGAGAGGTATAAGGATCTATGAAAGCTTTAGAAGGAGAAGCATTCATCACCACCACTAACAATTCATAAACCATGAGATACAAATACTATGACCTACAAAATAGAGTTCACTTACATAGAGGTGAATTAGAATTGGACACAATCAAAGGTAAAGAACAAATCACCATAAAGAAAGCATCAACAATTTATAAGATACACATAGAATGCAAGCCTTTGGGAGGGTAAAAATAATTTTATTATTTGTTAAAATGCATAAAGTAAAAGTAGAGGAATCAAGGATGATCCTATTTTTGTAGCATTTCTATGCTAAAAAAGGGTCCCCTTGTAGTGATAATTCTACTTGTTTTATAGGAAAAATATTCAAAGCTCAGGTGGTTTTTTATTCTTCCCTACTATCAGGGTGGTTGAAATTTTGATGATGGTTAGGGAAGGGGGGATGAGTGAGTGGGTATCCCCTCAATATTTCTATATCTACACCTACATAACTACCCACCATGTCCTCCTAATATTACAACTTGTCTCCTACATGTTCTCCATTTCCACTCACTTCCATGATAAATGGGGCCAAATTTTATCACCCTCTCACCATTTTTCAAGGATTTATATTAAGTTATGCTATGATTTCCATGTTGAGCCACTTTACCATTGATTCTATGAATTAAATGTAGTTATATAGGTGATTCATTAATTAACATCTAAACGGGTGAAATATGCCATCAAATTTTATTTAGTTAGTGCCAATTTAGATACCAAAAAAATCTTAAGTGGCATAATCTAACCACATGTCAACATTAGGATCATTCCAAACCCTATCTAATTCTCTAAGTATATTCCTCCTTAGGCCCTCTTTCAACACTTAGTCAATTATTTTGATTTGAATACTTAGCCTGGGTTCATCTCTAGATGCCACATGTAATTCTTTTATTTGTCATGAGATTCATACCATTTCTCATGACATCCCCTTCAAACCACTTATCATGTTCTTGGCTTGACTTCTACCATGGATCACTTACATGGATATGTGGCCTTTTCTCACTCTCTCAAGCCTTTTATGTCTTTGGATTCAATCATTAAAATTCTTCAACTTATTATTTCCTTGGGATCTTTATGTTCATGTGTCTCCTTATCACTCTTAAATTACTTAATTGAGGCTTTAAATGTAATGCTAACTATTTATATCATGGTAAAGAAAGATTTTTCCATGTGGCATCATCTTACTCACCCATTTTTCTAACACACTCCTATTTTTTCATATATTGACTTGGGGCTATAGAGTAACATGATTACACCACACAATACCATCCCACTCACTCATTATTCTAACAAACACTATTATGTTTGCATGAACTATCATGCAGAAAAGAGATAAAAATAGTATGCTACATGGTGTTATCTCACTCACCCACTATTTTGACATACTATTATGTTTACATATACTCCCTCATGGCTATAAATTAGTATTATTATGCCATGGTATGCCATCTTGATCACTTGCTAACTTGATGATGTGGATATTTCTAGGAAACTTCATGAAAATTGACTGTGTCGAAAGTCATTTTAAAAGGGACTAGGACCATCAGGAGATTGACACATGGCATCAAGGAACTTTTGAAAAAATAGATAAGTCTTGTTGAGAACAAATGTGACATGTGGCTCCTGACAAAGTTCAAATAATTAAATAAGTGTCAAAATATTTTCTCCTCACGTAGAAAGTGTGACACACCCTGTGTTCAAAATGTGTGATTTTAGAATGACCAAAACCTTGATCAATCCTTTTGGAGTCTTCAAAAAAATTATTCTAAACAATTTTTTGACTAATATTAACACATAAAATCTAAAGACAAACACTTAAACACATTCTTGAGTGCAAAGGCCATTTTTTGAAAACCTAAAAATTCCTTTTCTTCCTTCTTGACTTAGTCACTTATGCTCGATTCCAATAGAACTTTGAAAACCCATTTCTATTGAAACCAGAGCCTTGAACTAAGATTTGGATGCTACTCTTCCATGGTGACAAAAACTAGTCAACAATTTTGGTGAACTTTACGGGTTAATTTCTTGGTGATCAAGAATCTAGTAGCCTTTGAATCAATACATTGGGTATGGAGTCATATAAGCCTTTTAAAACCATTGATTCTAAGAACATAACCCTATTACAACTTGATTGAAATAATAATAAATAACTAAATTGAGATTCACCCCTCAACAAAAAGATAAATCAATTAATTGAATAAACATGCCAAATCACTTAGAGAAAATAAAAACAACCAAGCTAATGTGAAAAAACACTTGGAGGAAAGAAAAATAGATAAACTACCCTAAACTAACCAATCAAAAGGTTGTCTAAACAAATCCATTAATTAGTTCCAAAAAATAGCTTGCCTTTCTTATCAACTTAGAATGATTTTCATTTTTGAGGGTAGACAACCAAAGGTGGAGAAGGATTATATTCTCAATGTATTGGTGATATACTTATCTAAGGATAAAAACAAACTCACTTACCCAATCGAGTTGACTAAAAATGTAGTTGCCTTGTAATGGATAGGTAGGTTGCTTTGGACCTTCTTGATGCTCAATTTTGTGCTCTAGATTGAGCATAACTTATGATTTAACCTCCAATCAGGATAAATACTTGATAGGGCATCCTCTTTTCAATAAAAATATTGAGAAGTCAGGGTTTCTCTCATAATTATGTTCATCTTCTCTATCATCCAATTGATTAGGATGCTCTTCTTCAAGAACATGTGATTCACTTGGAAGCACATCTACTTCCACCTATTATTCATGTTTCTCATGGGTTTCTTCTTTAATGGATGTTGATTTAATTTCAAGGATTGAGTATAAGTCTTCTAGTTCATCCCAAAATGAATCTTCCTCCATCTATTCTTTTCTCTTTTCAAGATTGATTTATTAACTCTAATATGAATTAAAAATCAAGTTTTCCTCAAGAGTATAAATTACACTATTTTTGAACTAAATTTTCATTGGATTTTAATTGGGAAGAATGGAAATGTTTTCCACATCCTAAACTCTGATCCCTTAGACTGACTCAAGACATTCTTCCAATTATTATTTTCTATGAGAAGTGATGCTCTTAGATTCAATCTCTATTTATTTTTCATCAAGATCAGACCCGTGCCAACTAGATTGACATTATTTTTATTCTTATTCCATGTTTAATGGAACCTCATTTTTCTAAGAAGGCACTTCATCATCTTTCCCCTGAATGAAACCTTAACTAGAGAAACCTAGACTCTCTTTATCAATATTATCTTCCTCCTCTTTTTCCTTGTCTATTTGTTCATTGTTCTACTACTCTAGTTGATCATATTCATCTTCCTCTTGTAGTAGGTTTGATTTTCTAATATAGTGGCATAAGGAGGGATGCCAAGGGATTCCAATAATTATTTACTCATCATACTCACTTAAAACACTCTCTTTTTTCTTTGGATGATCTTCATTTTATCTCCATACAATAGGTCCTCCTTTGAAAAGGGATAAGGTGGGAGGGAAAGAAGGATAAAATAGTGAAATAGGAGTATAGGGCATTATGGGATGCTCTTGAATTGGATTTGGGGTTGAAGAATCACTCCTAAAACTTGGAAACTTACTTGGTTTGGCTTCTACAACTTTATCCCTCTCTTTATTTTGGATTGGCATATGAGGAGTGGGTGAGAAACTTGGAAACTTTATTAGTTGAATAATTTGAGGAGATGTTTTGAATCTCCTCACCCAATTAACATAATGGGAACACCCCAAGGTTTTGGGTCACTTATGATTGGAGTGAACCTATGAAGAGGGTCAGCTTCCCCTGATGGATAACCTAAGATAACACTAAAATATTATAAATTACATGGAAAAGGGAGAGAGAGCTAGCATAAAAAAAAGAAATTAAAGTAAAAATGGGGTGATATACCAGAATATTATGACACCCTCTACTTTATTAAGAATACATAATGAACATAAAATAATTAACAATATACATAAC
Organism: Torreya grandis; assembly: GCA_037957365.1. NCBI lineage: Eukaryota > Viridiplantae > Streptophyta > Pinopsida > Cupressales > Taxaceae > Torreya > Torreya grandis. The sequence goes on along the minus strand of JARHVA010003425.1, from coordinate 747,958 downwards.
TCAATCATGAACCTCTTAGCATCAGTATGTGATAGAGAGGTGCAATGATATATCAAAGAGTTAGAAGAAGCATTCATCACCATAGATAATAATTCATAAACCATGAGATACATAAATTATGACCTTAAAAAGAGAGTTCACTTGCATAGAGGTGAATTGGAATTGGACACAATCAAAGGGAAAAAAAACTTCACCATAAAGAGAGCATCAATAAGCATAAGATACAAATAGAATTTAAGACATTGAGAGGGTAAAAATAATTATATTATTCATTATAAGGCATAAAATCCAAGGATAAGAATAAAGTATCAGATAATTTCAATAACATTTATGTGCTAAGAAGGGCCCCCTTATAGTGATGATTCTACTTGTTTTTATAAGAAAAATATTTAGAGCTCAGGGCCTTTTTTAGTCTTCCCCACTATTGGGGTGGTTATAATTTTTATGATGATCAAGGAAGGTGGGGTTTAGGAAGTGTGGATCCCCTTAGGATTGCTATATCCATGCCTACATAACTAACTACCACATCATCTAAAGCCTACAACTTGTCTTTTGCATGCTCTCCATTTCTACTCATTTCCATGATGAATGGGGCCAAGTTATATCACCTTCTTACCATTTTCACACTATGTATATTTAGTTGTGCCATGATTTACATGTAAAACCACTCCAAAATTGATTCTATGAATCAAATTTAGTTACATATTTTATTCATAAATTTGATGTTTGAATGAGCAAAATGGTCATCAATTTTGCTTCAATAAGTGCCAATGTAGATGTCAACAAACTCTTAAGAGATGTAATCCAACCATGTGTTGACATTAGGCTTATTTCAGACCCTTTATTATTATATTATTATATTCCTCCTTGGTCCCTCTTTCAACACTTAGTCAATTATTCTAATTTAATTATTTATCTTAGGTTCATCTCTGAATGCCACATGGCATTATTTTATTTGTCATGATATTCATGTCACTACTCATGACATCCCCTTTGACCCACCTTATCATTATCTTGGCTTGGATTATTCCACACATCACTTCTATGACTATGTGGCTTTTTATCACTTGCCTAGGCATTTTATGTCTTAGGATTCAATCATCACCATGTGTCAACTTCTTATTTCCTTCAACTCTATATGTCTACATGGATACTTATCACTCTTGTATTACTTGGTTGAGGCTTCAAATGCAATTATAAATATTTATATTGTGGTGAATTAGGATTTTTAAATGTGGTATCATCCCACTCACTCATTATTTTAACACATTACTATGTTTACATGTACTTCCCTAGGGTTGTATAGTAATAGTATTATGTTATGTGTTACTATCTCACTACCCATTATTCTGACATATTATTATGTTTTCACAAATCACCCTAAGGATATGGAGTAACATGATTGTTCCAAATGGTGCCATATTGATCATCCACTAACTTGATGACATGGAAATTGTTGATAAAATTCATTAAAATTAACTAAGTGTTGAAAGGCATTAGAGAAGGAACTGGGACCATTGGGAGATTGATATATGACACTGAGTAACTTTTGCAAAATTGGCTATCTTGGTGAGAATAAATGTGACCTATGGCTCTAGGTAAAGTTCAAAGAATCAAATAAGTGTTGAAACATTTCATCTTCATTAAAAAATCCTGACATATCTTAGTGTTCAAAACTTGTGCTTTCAAAATGACTAAAACCTCAATCAATCCTTTTGAAGTCTTCGATAATTTTGTTTAGAACAAAAGTTTTGACTAGTTGCAACACATAGAATATGAAGAGTAAAATACTTAGATAAATTCTTGAGTATTAAGGCCATTTTTGAAAAAAAAATCCAAGTCCTTTGCTTCCTTCCTAACTTAGCCACTTCAATCTAATTCCAACAAAACTTCAGAAACTCTTTTCTACTAAAAATGAATCCTTGAACTAAGATTTTAATTCTACTCTTCCATGGTGACCAAAAATGGTCAACAACCACCTCACTCAATTTTTATAAATGGTATTCCAATTTTCACCTCTTTTCCTAGTGTTTGGTATAAAATCTCTATGTAATTTAGCTTCCTGGTTCATGTTGTGGTGATTGGCATCCTCTATTTTTTATGCATCCACCCTAGACTCCCATTATTCTTCAAATTCCACATCATCTAGATATTAAAATTTTGAGTAGTCTATCTTACTTCATTGTGACATGATTATAGCTTTAGCTTACTCCTTGATCCTTTCACTTATCAACTAGTTCATTTCACCTATTATGGTTTCTATTGTTCCTATGTTTGCCATTAAGGGATCTTCAGCCCCTACTCTTATTTAGGTGGTTCTTATATCCTCAACTATGGGGGTATAAAATTAGATTTATATAATATTATTTTTCTTATTTGATGCCTTTGCCTTTGGTCTCATACCTGATCATAGGGCTTTTTAGTTTTATTACTAGATTCTACTCTTAGATTTTTTATTTAACCCTGGATTTAAGTCTTTTTCCCTCCTTTGCTTTGTATCTTTTTCTTGGATTTATTTTTCATGTGATTAGGTTCCTTTTTCTTGTTTCCTTATTTATTACCCTTGCCACATTTTATTAAACTCACATATTAATTATGTTATGTAATTGATGTATCAGTCCTACCTTTTCCAATGCATGGTTTTCCATCATCATTGTGATTTTTATACCTATTAGGTTAGTTTTGGTTTTGAAATTTGAGATTTGATTTGACACATGTACCATGCTTTTATTTGTTTCCCATTTGAGGTAGTTTATTTGGTTGTCTTATTTTTATTATCACACTAAAACATGCATATGATCATCTTAGATATAAATATAAATCCTTGAGACACTTTTAAGAAATTATAAAGTAGAAAAAGAATATGATTCTTAGAAACATTTAAAATATTACTACATAAAGATTTCTTCAAATATCTTTTGTAAAAAATTGGCACATGACTCCCCTCACTAGAAATAATTATATGCTTGATGTGGTGACCTTCCAAATTAATTCCCCACTTGGCTCACCCAATTATATATTAATAAGAGTGCATGAGATAATACCCCTAATGACACATCGACTATGATGCCAAAATGAGCTTAAATTATCCCAAAGAAACCAAACAAATAAGAACACAAAAGAAGTGGAATATGCCTTATTATTAAATTAAATGATTGTTGTTAGCCATGGTATGGCTTAATTATATTTCCATTAAAATTCCTAGGAGGCATTTCCTCATTGAGATTATGAATATTGCATGTACTAGTTGCTAAAATGTTATCAATTATATATAGACCTAGCCAATAGATTCACAACTTGTCAAGGTATTCAAGGTATTCATAACCATATAAAATGACTTTAAAATGTTAAATTAGTAGTTTTCCTTTGATATTATTTTCATGCCATGACTTTTTTAGGCCTTCTCAGTGTCTTGGATCCACTTGTAAAGGATACATATCTCATCTAACTTATGTAATTATTAGAGTCATACCATGAGGGATTCAGGGTCATCCAAGTGACTATTATAGGATATGTGAAGATATGTACCTAATAACTCAATAAGTATAGATTCTATGCCGAATACTAATTAAAATGGGTAGACTTGTTAAGTCACTTATAGTTGGTGCAATATGCCCATAAGACAATTGATACTCAATCATCCCAATTGGTGCATCCTACGTTAAAGATCTTTTTGAGGTAATGGCATAATATTTTTTTGAAGGATTCTATAGTGTCATTAGCCTATGGGTGGTAGGTTAAAGTCTTGTGATGGGTGATCATGAATTATAATAATAATATCTACACCATCTCATTGATGAAATGGGTTCCTTGATCACTAATAAATTTGGATAATAATATCTACACCATATCATTAATGAAATGGGTTCCTTGATCACTAGTTAGGCTCAGGGGACATCCATATATACTAATAACATTTTCCCATAATAATTAGGTAGTTGTGGCTATAGTTAAATTATTGGTAGGTATAGGCTTGGCCCATCAAGTGAAGTATTCAGTGGTATCAATGATGTATCACATGCCATTTCATAACTTGATAGGTGTAAAAGGCCCTATAAAATCAATAGCCCATTTTTCAAAAGGGGCCTATGTGAGGATTGGGATAAGTGGAATCTCATCTCAATGGTTCAACTTCCCAATCCTCTAAAAAACATGACACTTTTTGGTGTATTATTTATCATCATGAAAAATACTCCCCTGAGAAAATGATCTTTCAAATAGTTACTTCCCTAGTGAAGTATCCTCTAGCGATTCCTTCACAAGATTCTTACAAGATATTTATACACTCATGGGGAATTTCACATCACCATAGTAATTCATTACATCCTTGCTTGTACAATTATTCATCGATGAGTTGATAAGGTGTAGCACAAAAGTGCAAATACTTTTCTTTGTTGGTTAAGTTCTCTAGTGTGATTCCTAAAGTAAAGAATTTTGTGATATCATAAATTTCCTTTGGTATGTTATATAACTTATATAATTTTGTGATATCATAAATTTCCTTTGGTATGTTATATAACCTATATAATTGTGCATCAGGCATACCTTCCTTAATATGCTAAGTAACTTATCTAATGGTGAGTCAAGAAAGGTGGGCAGGTCCTAGATTTTATTTTCCCTACTTAACCATTACTATGAACTAAAATTATTGAAATAGTATTATCCACTGATAGATATCTCCATGAAGAACGAGTTTAATGACCAAGTTTTTCAAGACCTCATGATCTATAAATAAAATAAATGGGTAGATAATAGGTATTATTGAAACTTATGGAGAGCATAGATCATATCCATTACTTTTTGCTTAATGGTCATATAATTCTATTCTATAGGGATAAGATTCTGACTAGTGAATTAGATCGAATGATTAGTCTTGTTCTCCCCATTTTAATATATAATATCACTAATATCCATCTTATAATTATCAATATGAATATAGAAAGGGCATTCCATTCTGGTAACTACAATATAGGAGTGTTGGCCAACTTCTACTTTATTATTTTAAAGGCTTCATTTTATGATCTTCCCCATCTAAATAACGTACCTTTTCACAAAATTTCTTACATGGCATAGTTATCTTTGCATAATTATGAATGAATTTTTGGTAATAATTAGTGTGTACCAAGAATGCATTTGCCTCACACTGATTATAAGATTTCCTTGAGTTAAATTATGTCTTACACTTTTATGGTATCCACCAAGAGTCCATCCTTGTAGATGACATGGTCGAGAAAGGTTCCAAATAGCATGGTGAATACACATTTATTCAAGTTGAGGGAATTATAAATCTATCAACACCATTTAAACATGAATCTTAGGTTATCATGGTGGTCCTTCATAATCCCATATACTATTCATTCATATAGGCACACTTGGATAAATTAGTGGACAAAATATTTGAAATCCATGATCACAATATGTGAGAATATGGTAGGGACATTTTTGAGCCCAAATGACATGATGTTGTATGAAAATGATCCCCAATAATTCATGAATGTGGTCTTAGACTTATCACTTATTTTATCTAGACCTAGTTGTATCTTAAGAATCTTCTCATGAAAAGTGTATATCTCATAACCCACCACTCCTTCAAGAATTTATTCGGTGAAGGAAGTGGGAAAGTAATATGTGATGTAGGCTACATTTAGGAGATGAGAATTAATTAAAATTTGAATATGCCCATATTTATTGATGATATTAACCATGGAACTTACCCATTAAAAATATTTTATGGGATGTATTACACCTATATCCAATATGTTATTAATTTTAGTTTTTTACCTTACCTTATAGATTGGGTTCATGTGGTAGGGTTGCTTATTAACAGGCCACATGCCATTGACCAATGTGATCTTCATTTTTCCTAGTGAATATTTCACTCATTTTATCTCCATGAAGCTTCTAAATTCTATATGAGTTCCATAATTTAGGAAAGTTGCATTAGATCAGTAGTCCCTAATGGTGGTGATATTTGGTTCTTATTTCATGCTAATGTTTTCTTTAATAGTATTTAAGGGCTCTTTGTAACACTAGAATTTTTATAAGGGTGTGTCCACTAATTTAAACTCAACCTAAGTGGTATCAATATGTAGATGACTTGGCTCACCCTCATCGAGTTATTATTGAACCTTGCATACTATTTTCTATTTTCCCTTTTTGTATTGCCATTTCTTATCTTTCTATATTTCACCATCTTATTCACCTGAATAATTGTTTGTGATTTGATCCTCAAATAATTTTGATAGGCCCACCCTTTTATATTTATATAGGTGTAATTCCTATTCTTCCATTTCTACCTCCTTGAATATAGCATGATGGATTTTTTGAATGGGCTTGGTCAACCTTGGATCTTTCAATTTGAATGTAAAGACAAATATAAATTATTATTTCAATATTTCATATGTGGTTATTTATATTCATATTTTTATTATAATATACCATGAGCACACCTATGTACTTAATGTCTAGTAGAAGGCATGGACCTAAATTTGAACAAGTAGATAAGAGGGACTTATTATCCACATTTCCTCACCTACCTAAATTTGTATGATAGGGTCTAAGATTTCACTATATGCTATAAAATTTTGGTAATGATTTGATGGCTTGAACCAAATGTGCATATCTTCCTGTATGTTTGCCTAGGTAGGAAGGTTAAGTTTATGGGTATCCTAATAATGCACAATATTACTCTTTCATGTATATACCATGGTATCCATTTGATCTCACTCATTTATAATGCCTACCTCAAGGTCCTAAATATAGGAATCAAGACCATCAATATTGATGAAATGGACTAGTTTTTTTAACTACCCTTTGCTAATGCATGAAACCCTCATTGTTTATTTCCTTGCACATAGTTTCTAGATTTTTATTTTATAAATATTCTAAAAGTTACCATGCTTCAACCATTACACCACTATCTTATGGGTTCATATCCTAATGATGTTACACCTTCATCCAATCTCTTCATAAGACTCTTGAACCCATTGATTACAAGCTATGGTGGTGGTATTAAAGATTGATTAGGCATCATCCTAGTGAATAATGCCTTATACATATGTATTGAGGTTCTCTATTCCCTTAGTGGTGATATTGTATATGGTATTGGTCTCATCCTTCATATCTATGATCTCTACATATGGATGCCCATGTTTTGTGGCTATCATAATAACCACACATTCCTTTACATTCTCCAAACTTTTGTAGCAATTCTTAAAATGAATGTCTACATTACTAGCATAACTCCATGGCCTACCAAGTAGGGTAGGGTAGTTATTGTATTCTAATAATTTAATTACTTTGAAGTCAATTTAAAACTTGATTCCCATGATCTCTAGTCTAACATCAGGAATTATTCTCAATGGTTGGGCCTTAGTCTTATTAGCCATGAATAATACATGTGGTGAAGTCTATAAGGGTGGACTTCTCATATTTCACCAAGTATTCCTAGTCATGATTGACCTCAATGCAAGTATATATTAGAATATCACAAACATGTGTTTTATTGATGTCTATATATAATAGTATCTCTCACTCATAGCTTGAATTTTTTGTCATCTAGAGATACCATCATTTAGCCATGCTTGATCCTGATACATTCATAGGATGTTTGGCCTAGTATTTTAAGAGTATCTCCTTCAACATATGCACCATCCCATCTAGTCTTAAAAGGGATAATAATTTAGATAGATCATCTTTTGTCTTGTGGGTGCCTACTCTAAGTTGGGACTTTTGACTCACTTTCTCCTCTAGATCATGAGCATTTAGAAGCTCACTTTAAAAATTTTGGATAACATCTATTGGTTATTAGAGTTTGGCCTCCTAAATCTAGTGTTTATTATATTATGACATTCTATCATGTGCCATCTAGGTATGATTCTCCATATGGATCTAAATTCTACCTTGAGATTTGATCTCTACATAGTTCATATCCCATCCAAACCTTGTTATTAGGATTGACAACAAGTTGAGTAGTCAAGCCACTTATTATCATGACTTAGACTCGTGAAGCTTGATTATTTTTCCCCTAGTTCTTTAAATCTCATGATTTATATTTTAGTCTTCACTTAATCATTAAAACATCTCTTTTGTGTCAAGCATTTTTGGTGAGTTCATCATATGGTTTTGGGTAATCCTTGACCTTATGATTCCTTTGACTATAATACCTAGTAGGATGTATTACGTAATCTCATTGGAAGTGATTTTGTGACCTGCACTTGTAACATCCCCTAGATGGGAACCTCCCATAAAACTAACCTCAAATTCCATGTCATCATTACCCTTTTGGTTTTATATACTCATCAAAACTTGTCTAGATGTTTTATATGTTGCTTGTATCACATTGTTCTCCCTTAGTTATATCATGTGAGGAGGTGTATTATATATTATAGTAAGTCATGTATCTTGGTTAAGTCACTTAGTGTAATAGAGGGCAATTACACATGCCATTTCCCTTTCCACATATATTTCAAGATGTTATGATTGCACGCATGCCTTTCCTTGTGTATTTATTCCTTGAATTCCCCTCTATACCAAAATTTTCACACCATAATCCAATTAAATCATTGAAAACACCATTTTTCATTACATTTTGTATCATTATGCTCATAGATGTAATTTTTATTTCCAAGGTTAGGCTAGCCCCATAAACATCACTTCTTACCATCTCAACTTTAAACACAGCCTCTAAGGCTTATCATGGCTCCATGATGTTCCTCATTACAAAGGTGTGTTGGTAAGGAGCAATCAATCCACCAATAAACCACTAGGCATGTTGTATCAGGTGAAGTGCATAAGACAAATTTGATACCATATTCTTAAATCTAAAATCATAAGTGTAGACATTATCAAATAGGTCATGTCTAATCTCATTTAGCTCTATAATTCTTTGTTTTTCAAACTCTAGAATATCAAATTCATTCAAAAATTATGCCTTCAAGATATCATAGTGTACAATGCTTTGTTCAAATCATAATTTTTATAACATTTGTTGGCATAAACCTAAAAATTTATAGCAAAGTATTTGTATACATGATCAACAACATTATCCATTCCTAAATAATCTATAAATTTGAGAGACATATCATATATTATTTTCACCGTCAGGATTGGAGTGCCTCTATATGTAGTTAGGTTGGTCCTAATGATTACTACTATGGGCATTGTGACTTATCTAGTTGTTACTTGGGTAGTTTGAGGGTCAATAAACATTACACTAACATCACTTCCTCCACTCTGTATTATTCCACCTAGTGGGGGCATTAGTCCCAGTTCTCCAATTTCAACCCTCCATTCTACATTTTCATAAAGTAAAATACCACACACTTCTACATTTTTTAACTTGTTTAGTCATTACCTTATCACAATTCTTGGTTTATAATTTTTAACATTGAATTAGAGCATGTAGGTTGAATTGGGATAGGTTAGGTTCTTATAAATTATTTCTCTCTCAAAAAAATTTCCATAGATGACCCCAGATCTTATCTTTATTATTTTGTCACAAAAATTCTTGATGTGATGGTGTAATCTCTATGTACATGAGTCCTCATCATGCCTCCCCATCTCCTTGTGGGTACTTGTGACACATCTTGAGTTGAACCCTTCCCTTCTATCTCTAATTTATTCAATGTTTTCCTCTTAAAAAAATGCATGCCTTCTTGATCCTAATTCAATATAACCTCCTTCCATTTAGGTCTCCTTACACTCCCTATTTCTCCTAGTTACTCAACCTTATCCATCCCCATTTATCTCATCATTCATGTGTAATTTTACTTAGATAGTCATTGGTGGGCCTTCAATTCTATTAGATAACATCAACTTATTGATATATAATAGTATCTTTCTAAGGTAAGAACCCTAGGTTCATGGAATAAATGAAACTCAACTTATCTAAGGAAATAATACATGGATAAAGTGAACTATAAAATGTAAATCTTAAATGTAACATGGTACCACATGTCCATAGCTAGGGTCCAAATGCATTTGGATTTCACAAATGATCTAATCATTATTCTATCTAAATATACTTTCATCCCATATTTGTCTTATTATTTATGGAAAATATTGAAATCCATGTGTGAAGGTGTTATTGTAATTCATAGAAGAATATCACATACAAATGTCATAAAAGTTTTCTTTGAGCCACTTCTTTGGTGTTCTAACTTTACATCTAGGGTGGCCTTCATCAAACTTTTGATCTATCTAATTTAACCACCACTTAATATTTTACAAAGAGATATGATTCATTATTTCTTCTCATCATCATTACTTCAATGAAATATGACCCATCTTTAAAATGAAACTATAATATTTGCACTTTTATATTGATACCTAGACAATAGTGTACCAATCTATGTGCCTAGTGTTAGTATTCCCTATGCCAACATATCATGAAGAAGTACATTCCTCATGCTCAACTAAGGTAAGATCAGAGTATCCAAATTATGTTAGTGTTATTTTACAATGATGTTATCAATGAAAGGGTAGACAAATTAACACATATTATTAATATCACTTCTATCTAACCTAGGCACTTGGTTGATCTTATTAATGGACATCTATAATTAAATTATGTAATGTAAACTAGCTCAACAAATATTCATTCCCACATAAAAATCATAACCAAATATAAAATAGGAATACCATACTACATTTCTATAATAGAATCATGATTTAACTACTAATCAAGTAAATGGAAATTATAACAAAGTAGGGTACATAGAATCTACTACAATCCTAATTAGAGCAACATGTCACTATTTTTTTTCCTCTATCTATTATGGTAGTGACACTAGTAACAACCAACCTATTTTTTAATCAATTCACTAGATAACAAGATAATATCTTATCAACAACATCTTATCTTTGTTATAGGTTGGTAATTTATATAGCTCACATGGAATGATAAAATAGTTGTGTTGAGATCAACATGCCTCATTTTCTAAAAATGGGGACCCCATGAAAATATTGGAGCATTCTCCTTAGGACATACCTTACCCTTGGTACCACATTATTGGAACCCATTGTATGACTTGAAAGGTTTAAAAATCATGTTAACTCATGGAAAATGTTAATGAGATATTTTTTGAAATATTTTCATTAATGTTTAATATGATAGAATTTATAATGATTTGGCTTATTTATAAGTACTATTACAAGGGTTTACACTTAAATATACAAGGTATGATCCATAGAACTTAACCAAGGTTACTTAATTAAGGTTTATGAATCATGGTTTAACTTTAACTATGATGAAATTCATGTTTAAGACTATGACATACTTTAAATCTCAAGTTTAGACTAAGGTCCAAGTCTAATTTTGTGTTCAAGGTTTATGACTTTAGATTTATCCCTTCTTTTTATCTCATGATTTACTAACATTTTCACCTTTTAATCTAGTAGGAGACCAAATCCATTAACACATGATAGTGTCACATTCTTTGGTCACTCAACCACATAAAGTTATAGACACATGCATCTTTTATCCTTTTAAAAATGTCATGACCCTGTAACCCAATGGGATTCTTCCACTTGTCACTCAGTCATGGTGCTTTAAATTCACAAAGGAGTTACAAATTTTATGACCCTATGAGCCAATGGGAGTATACCACTTTTGATTTAGTCATGACATTTCAATTTCTCAAAGGATTTATAAAGTTTATGCCCCCATGATGCAATGGGAATTTTCCACTTGTCACTCAGTTGTGGCATTTTAGTTCATGATGAAGTTACAAATCAATTATAACACACCATGGGGTGCCCATTCATGGCCTTATAAGGATATTATTAATTTATAAATACTCATGATAATGGGATCATATTGCATTGTTCCACTTGGCACTTAGTTGTACCCCCATAACTAAGATGAAATATTTAAATTTCAAAATACTATGATTGTATAATAGGATGACGCTTGGCACTTAGTATCTCAATCTTGGGTAGCTAGGTGTGACATGAAAGCCACTTAGTAATAAGGTGGAATGGGATGAATATAGATGTACCCCTATATTATGATGATAACACTATCAATAAAAGCCATGAAACCCAAAAATTGCATGATCAAATCAAAATGCAACATTTGGCAAAGTGTCATCACATTTGGGTCCATTAAAAGTTTCATATAACAAATCCATGTGATAGTGCAAACCATTAATAGATTACCACTTGGAAAAATAGTAGAGGTTCCAAGGCTACATAATCCAAAGGATAAAGGTGTAAATCCATGTAAAAATTTAGAGAAGAGTGACCCAATCAAAATATGACACTTAGAAAAATATCATTCAATCCACCTGGGTAGTTTAATATTGAAAATAGAAGGCTAAAGTGCCCAAAAAGGGGACAAGTGTTTAGAAAAATATCATTCAATCCACCTGGGTAGTTTAATATTGAAAATAGAAGGCTAAAGTGCCCAAAAGGGGGCCAAGTGTTTGGTATGAATCAAAGGGTAGTACCTAGGTGGTATATATCTATTCACAAATCATCAGTTATAAGTTCAAATTAAATTATGATGAGGTTGTTTTGGAAGATATAAATCCAAGTCACTTCTCTAAAAAATTCAAGCCTATGATAATAGGACACATGGACAAAATGAAGGTAATGATTGATTAATTCCTTAAAGTAAATTTTTGAATTTTTTAGAATAAATATTCAACCTATATTTAAATTGAGGAAAATTAAAACACTTTCCATTTATGACTTGAGTTTCTTAGTTTGATTATGAATTTTAAGTTTAAAGTTCACCATCTCAAAGCATTAGGTTCACATTTCATTGTTATATGTTAAGAGTTTTGAAGAATTACATTACTTTTCTAAGGACTTATGTGCATTCTTCCACCATTAAATAAATGCTCAATCTCATTAATCACATAATTTGAAACCATGGTTGAATTTGAAACAACTGGAGTCAACAAGTAAGAATAAGTTCCATTCCTCTATTTTTATGAGACAAACATCATCTTTCGAGATACCAATTTCAATGTTGTTGCATTGGATACCAAAGATAAACATTATAATGATTTATTATACCATGTATAAAATATTTTGGACCAAGACATTGATGATGAAAAAGTCTTAAATAAGGTAGAGGATAGATTGGATATTTTGACACTCAAATTTATAGGCTTACACAAGGTAACATCTAACCCAGTGGAATTACCCTATGTATACTTAGTCTACCATATTTTTATTTAGTCTATGTGCATTAATAATATGATTAGATATTTTAATTTGGATCAATACATTGCCTTTATAGTTGAACTATCCTTTAAGGCTTACTATGATTTGCCCAAACTAGATATTCTATACAATCAAGAAACTATGACTAAATGGATCCAAACCCATGATATCAGGGAGGTTTTAAGAGAATGGGATGATAAAAAATGAAGGTTTGTATCCAAAACCAAAATTATTCAAATCCCCATCACATAATTTAGGAAGGGAGTACAAATAGGAATGGCCAAGATGAATCGGTTGCCTAGGGCCGAAGACACAAGCCATGTGGATGAAAAATGCATTTCACTTATGTTTATGATAACTAATAATGGAAAGACTCCCTCTTTTGGAGATATTATATCCTATACATAGTATCATAGATAATAAATTTTATTTATAGCTAGATGGATCATATTTACATGATATCCTACTTGGTGGATGCCATCTACACCACCCAAAAGTTCTTGTAGTTCACCAATTAGTACCCCAAGCTGAAATGGATTGTCCCTCATATCTTATCCTATTTTAATAAAAATAAATGTGGGGTTTTAATTATTTTACCAAAAAAATTATTTCAATCATATCCAATCATTCATGAATTATGAAAGAAACATTAAGATCTAACAATGCATAAAGGACCATCCACATGTACATAACACAAAAAAAACACACATATAAGTTGGAAACCCTCAAAAGTAATAAAACCCACTATGATCCATAAAAATATACTAAAATAATATAAATAAAAATATCAAATTATGTTTTATCACTAACTCAACTTGGATCACCAACCATAATGAAGTCAATCACCCACTTGACTAGGCTTTAACAAGCATCTACTTGCAAGGAAGCACCAACTCCCTAAGTGACTCAATACCAACTCATCCACCTCATGTATTTTGTCCAAAAAACCTATAATGTTTTTATATGGTCTCATTTCAATACCTCCTTCTTCTCTATCAAGAAATATTTTATTCACTTATGTTATATACATCAAATAGGCCTAAACTACCTTGTATATATACAATTCACATGGTTACACACCACTTGGTTGGCCACACATATTAAACCTATTATTTTATCCATATAATAGGTATTATAAAATATTATTAACATGATTTAAAACTTATTTTATATCCCTTTTGGTTTACAACAACTTAATTAGGCATCATTTCTCTTTTAGGTCTCATGGAGACCTAATTGCATTAGGTCTATCTTCTTAGCATCAAAGCTTGATCCTCTTGGGCCTAGATGGCCTTATAAAACAATAAAAAACTATTCATTCATTTATATAATTACCTATACTAACCTTATCCATGCTTGGTTAGACCTTTATCCTTTGTTCATACCATGAAATCTCTTTTAGGAAAAATTGTCTTATTAGCCCTGTGTACCCTCAAAAGTCTAACTTATAAAAAATGAAGCTTAAACAAACTTAATATATTTAAATATAAAAAAAAAATGTATATATATTCTCCATGATCTTAGGGTTATCACCAAATTCTTGGAACACTTTCATTTAGGAGATAAAGGCTCAAGAACATCTCTGTAACTCACTCATTTAGAACTACCAATTTATGTCAAAAACAAGTCATAGTGACTTAGACATCCAACTCCTATGTATAAAAATTTAATGACTCTTGATGCATGAAAATGGTCTTATGATATATTTATACCATCCTTATATATGAATATAATATGTTCTAATATCAAATATTGTTCTTGTAGACCAATTTCTTGAACCTTATATCACACAGTCTTTTCTGAACCAAACAGATCATTTTGTGAACAACATTTTCAACCATATTCACTAACCTCCAAAAATGTATTACAAACATGAACATGACTTAAAATTCATAAATAAAATCTTAATTCACTTTTTTTCATCGATATGATATTCTCATACCCTCAAATCCATCTTCTCATATATGTTTGGGTTTTGCACTATTTACACCATTAGGTCTGTCTATGAGCGGCTAACTTGGATGACCCAAATTAGAAAATTTTAAGGCTATAAACCATACATAAATAATCATGGACATGAAAAAAAATCTATATTCTTCTACCATCCATTTTCTTTTCTTGACCAATATAAATTTTGAGAGCTATAACAACTTCTTGACAAATAAGCATGTATCTATCCATTTTCTCTCTCATCTAACTAACCATCACCAACTAGAGGTAATTGGGAAGTTGTATACATTATCTAATATCTTTTATAGGAATTTGAGTCCATTCTAAGCTAATTTGAACAAGATCTTTCACATCATTTTTTTTTAGAGTTTTAGGGAGGCTTAACATATGTTTTAGTGTCAATGATTGTTCATAAAGGACTACCCTTTGAATCCAAAACCAATGCTTAGAGATATTATCTAGGACCCTTCCTTATCTCTCCTTAATATCTCTTCTTTTGTAGAGCTTACACATGCCAAAAAACATCATAAAGTGCTTCTCAAGTCTTGAGACCTCATTATGTGAACTTGAGAATGCCTAAAACACAAATTCATGCAATTTCCCTCAAACCATGACCTAAATTTTTTTTAACATGCCTAAAAAAATATCTTACCTTTATCCATGCTCACATATGCATACTTTCATTTAAATCTTATCTTCATGCCTCATTAGGCTAGGTAGGGTCTAAGAGAGGTCTAGGTATAGGCTTAGTCAAAAGGTCCTACCCCTATAAACTCACCCTCAAAATTTCATGAATTATTCAGTGCTATCTCATGCTCAAATAGTTTCCAACCAATCCTTCACATGCCTATGTTCATCCATTTTCATGCACATACCTCTTCATGTCATGACTAGGCTCATGACTAGGATTCTTTATACACTTTGAATCAATAACCTATACCATCATGCAACCATAAATCATTAGTTTCCTCAAAATTATTTATTTCTCTTTCTCACATGATAACATTCTCTCATGATAACACTTTCCTATGCATCAGTCACATAACACACTACCAAATTAGGCTTAGTCACCATTGACATCATCTTTCACATGATGCACCCTTTAACATCAGTGACAATACTCAATAATATCCCCTTTTTTCATTGATGGAAACCACTCTCAAAATATTATCTCAATAGGATATATCTCCCTCATTCTAAAATTTTCTCCCCATTTGACATAAATGACAAAGACATGCTTGTAACATCTTGGATCATGCCTCTTGCAACCAAAATACTCAACACATAAGATTATGATTTTATGAGGCACCATAAAAACATGCTTCCCCCTATCTCCATGCATACCTTTTCAACACTACTCACTTACTCTTAGAGATAATGAACCACTTCATTTTCTCCCCTTAAACACTTGGCTTCCTTAATGACTGCTAGGGGTGGGAATTACACCCAATTCTTGTCTTAGATGTTCAAAGGTTGCCTTTGGAAGTGGCTTGGTCAAAATTTATGCAATTTGATCCTTTTTATAAACATATTAAAGTTTAAAACTTTGTTCACTTAACTGATCTCTTATAAAATGATACATTATGGGAATGTGGCTTAGTCATTGAGTGCATGACAAGATTATTTGAGATGCTTATGGCACTTATATTATCACAATAGATATGGATAAGACTATTATACTCTACCTTATAGTCTTTTAAGGTTTCAATCATCCATAGGACTTGAGTGTAACATAAATATGTTAAAATGTACTTAGCCTCACAAGTAGATAATTCCACTGATGGTTGTTTCTGGCTTATCCATGAAACTAGGCACTCACCTAAGAATAAATCTCCTACATTAGTACTCTTCTTATCATCTAGATTCTTGCCCTAGTCTACATCTATATATGGTTTCAAGTTAAACTCCTTACTCCCTAGGTACCACAACCCAAACTCCATAGTCCCCTTGATATACGTAAGTATCATTTTGACTACTTGTAGATGATTATCCTTTGGATCTTCTTGAAATTATTCCCATAAGACCTGCTACTTGCATGATTTTAGGTCTAGAGGTATTAGTGTCTAACAAAATTCAAATCATAGACCTATATGATTTCTGATTGAACTTTATAGATTCATCTTCCTTTTTTCAACTTACACCTTGTGATAATAGGTGTGATAACTACCTTGTAGTCTTCCATTTCCAACTTCTTCAATATCTCTCTTATGTACTTGATTGATTGAATTTGTAACCCAATAAATAATGATAGTTATCCTAGCATGGACATAACAAACTCCTTCATCACATATGCAAAGTCCTTAGTCATATTCTCATTATTTCCATAAAATATGATTTCATCCACATAGACAACTAATATAAACTAATGGTTATTTTATGTCTTTATGTACAAATTACTATCTTCAACTCTTATTTTAAATCCTTGGTCCAATATGTACCTTTCAAATATGGTGTACCAAGCTCTAGGAGCTTGCTTTATACCATAAATAGAATTTTTCAATCTATAACATAGTCTTTGTTATTTTATAATGATAAACCCTTAATTTTCTCTATGCACACCTCATCTTATAAGTTCCCATTCAGAAAGGTAGATTTGGCATCCATATAGTACACCTTGAAACCCTTTGAATCTTTCATATGCTAGAAATAATATGATGGCCTCCAATTTTTATATTAGATCAAATTTCTCCTCAAATTCTACCCCTTTAACTTGTTCATACCCCTTTACATACCAATCTATCCTTGTTCCTAGTAACTTTTCCATCTTCATTCATCTTGTTTCTAAATACCCATTTTGTGCTAATGACATTCTTATCTTTAGGTCTAGGAACTAGTTCCTAAGTCTCATTATTTTTTATTTTTTAAAACTCCTCATTCATAACACCTATCCAAAAATTGGTTTTTCTTGCTTCTACAAGGTTATTAGGTTAAATTTTATACAATTGTAGACACCAAAATCGTGTCGACCCCCCTGGTCATCCCCCGTTTTCTTCTTCTTCGCCTATTTAACCTTTGCCGATCACTTTTTCCACTAGCCTCAACCCTGGCAGCGTGTAAAAAGGAGCACAGAGCGTAAGCTAGACTCTATCCCCATTGTGCATCTGCCGATGACGGTCGTTACCCGACCGACGTCACCGACATCGGTCACTTATCGGCCGACATTGGCAATTCTACCGACGTCGGTCACCTTACCATTACCCATTTTCAGTTATCATTCGGTTCTCATTCGGTTTCCCGATCGGTTATCGAACCGTCTCTCAAACCATCTCTCGAACCGTTCCTCGCCTTCATCAGCAAAACCATTCGAATCAATCGACCCCCGAACTCTGACATTCACAAAACTCTAGCAATCAATTAGCTCTGGCGATCAACCAACTCCAGCATTCAACCAATCTGCATTCGCTTTGATCAACTTATAGCAACGCTTCAACGACTTCAATCATGGCTTTTATCGTGTCCTCTGACAGGTAAGTATTCTGTTTGTTTGTTTTTATTTCTTTCTGGTTATTATTTGTTTGTTATTCCTATTTCTATCATCTCAGATCTTCAGACCGTAGACCTGAGCCCTGAGTCCCTTCCTTACATCTCTGCCCACTATCCCAGTCTATAACTCCATCCAGACTCGACCAAAACCCCCAGACCCTGTCCAGACTCGACATTATCTTGATCAGACCATGTCCCGACCCTGTCCAGACCCTGTCCCAACCTTGACCAGATCCTAGCCCAACTCTGTCAGACCTTCTACAATTCGTCCAGACTCTGTCCAGAACTTGCCCCGACCGACACCGGTCATTACCCCGACCGACGCTGACACTTTAACCGATGTCAGCACTTTCTCTAACCGACGCTGGCACTACAGAGACCGACATTGGTGACTGCACAGAACATTTTACTTCATTATCAGGTATGCATTTTTATTTTCTGTCCTTTATTTCTATCATTTTATCTTTCATTATATCTACTTCAGTCCAATATTCTACTTTTTTATCAGTGGGTTGATATCCTTCTAGGAAGTCTTCATACTTCCAGGATCGGGCGATCGCCTGACAGCCCACCATATCTTTGACTAATGTTTTTCCGTGTTTTAGTTTCTTTTCTTCTCAGGTGTCATTCCTCCACAGCCAAAGAGGAGAATCTTCCAACATCTGATTTTGGTGTGCACGACTTTATCAGGTATCTTCTAGCCTTGACCATTTCTTTTAGTTTCTTATTTCTTCTTTGAATGTAGAAAGCAATTTTGCATAGAAACATTCCGGCACGCCCGGTGGGACTCTAAGGCCTTCCTTGGGTTCTTTCTTTCTTTCGTTCATATAGGTGCATTAGGTTTCTTTCTTTTCGCCTCCTTTCCTCTCTTCTTAAACGACATCATAAGCAGGACTAAAAAGAACTTTTCTTTTCTTTCTTGCACTTCTAGACTAGCTAAAACTCATATTCTTCGACTCTTTCTCTATTCATCTTCATACGAACAAACATTTCGACTTGGGCATTAAAACACTTTGCATTCATTTTTGTTTGCCTGCATCTTTTAGACCACACATAGTAATTAAACTGCATATTGAATTAGTCTAGATCACTTGATGTTACACGACCAAACCACTTGCACAAAACAAACATTTTAACTTACCTGAGACAAGGCCCGACTGGGATTTCATCCCCCAGCGGATACCTTACCCATCCCAGCAATCTTACTTGGATTTCATCACCAAGGGGAAAGCCCACTCCATTCTCTGGCAGAGCCTAATCTCTAGGCGAGGTATATTTTGGCTAAGCAAAACCAGCTAACCACTGGAATCATGAAGTGAGGGGAGCTTGCTCCTTAGCACCAGGCCGCATACCGAACCTAACACAGACTTCTTGAGCACCATAACAAAACTTGAAACCATCCATAGACTGCTTCTTCTAGGACCTGACTCAAAAACCAACCTTCCTCTACACACATTCTGAGGCATAAGCCACTATAATCCTAATAATTTACTTCTAGAGTTTTAGGATCTTCTTGTGTCTTCATCCTTTTTTAGTTCTTATCTGCTTGTTTGAGCTTGTGAGGATGTTCTTCCTTGCCTTGAATGGTTCTGACTTGTAGCCAAGCTAAGGCTCTAGTTGATCACGTGAGGCATCATCCTCTTCTGTCTACCCCGCCTATAACCAGCCCTATAATGGAGTTCAACTCAGAAACTGAAAGAACTCCTACTAGACCATCCCTGACCCAAACGCCTATTATCCCAAAAGGGGACCAAGATTTTGCACGATTCTTGGACCTCAATACTGCAGCCCTCCAAAACTATCTCGCGAGAAACCCAACACGGGACCTTTCAGGTGATGTGGAAATGACATCAACACCGTTCACCACCCAACCTTTTACGACTCAGCCTTTCACCACAACCGTTAACCCGACCATGGCCAATACGCAAAGTTTGGCCTCCTCATCTATTTTTAGACCAACCTCCATTGGGGTTCCATTACCCCCTCAACCACCTGCAATTCAACCAAGTTCTACATCATACCAGAACTTGATTGTCTCGACCCCACACACTCTTGCACCTATATATGCAGGAGTGCCTACCTCCTCTTTTGCCCATGCCGCTACACAACCTCCTTTTGTAGTATCTAGTCAGCCTATGCCTTCAACCTTCATGACCCAACCACCTTTGGCCTCCACTTCTGTCCTTCGCGACTAGTCATCCGTACGTTGCGCCCTTACTGGTACAACCGACTACGTTATATGCCTCTTCTAGCCTCTTTCAAGTGCCTTACGACCTAGGGGGCACTCCATCCACCAATCTGTTAGCAGACGTCGTCAAGATGCTGATGGATAAAATGTCCAGTCTCGAAGCTTCTATCTCCGGTTTAAGTAATGTCTCTTCACATGACCAGATTTACAATGAGCCCATCCATCCTTCTGTCCCTATCCGACCATACCCCAACCATTGGGAGCTTCCTAAATTTACTTGCTTTCAGAGGAAGGAAGACCCACAACAACATCTACAGGCATTCAAACATGCCTGTTATCTTATTGCCCACGATGATGCGTTACTTCTACGCACGTTTCCTATGTCTCTTTTTGGCCCTGCCCTTGACTGGTATAGCTCTCTTGCCAGACATTCTATCTTTTCATTCATTCAACTCGCCCAATTATTCATTGACCATTTCTCAATCAATATCACTAAACAAGTTTTGATCACAGACCTTTACTCTATTAGGCAATTTGACGACGAATCAATAGTTGATTTTGTCGCCCGTTGGAGAGGCTTGATTAACCAGCTCTCCTTATCCTTGCCTCAACCCGAGCTCATTGAGATCTTTTCTCAAGCATGTGCCAGTCACATCTCGTCCACCTTGCGGGTTTAAACATTCCACACTTTCGACGAGGCCTTCACCATGGCCTGAAAGCTTGAACTCTGCACCATTGAAGAAGATAAGGTCAAATTGCGTAACACTAACACAAGAACCAATGACCATTCTTCTTCCAGACCTTCTTCTGCTCACTCTCAATCCAAGGGGTCGGCAAACACTATCATATTTAGACCATCATCTTCAACAATAAACAACCGACCATCATCTTCAACATTAGACTACATCAATAAACATTTTCAACGTCAATCCATACAGCGTTAATTCACTCCAATTGGGGAGTCATATGCCTCTGTCTTGGATAAACTCATCAAGCAGGGGGTCCTCAATCTCCCTTCAATCCGACCACATCAATTCGACCCCTCAACACCTATCCCTGCATGGTACAGGGAAAACCACTTTTGCAACTATCACCGTGTCAAAGGCCATGACACGGATCACTGTCAAACTTTCAAAAACATCATCCAGGACATGCTAGACAAGGGAGATCTTATCTTGGACAACCCAAATGCACCACCCAACCAAAACCTCGACATCTTCAAGCAACCCTTTCCTAATCACCCGCCTATTCAAGACAATGTCCAAACCATAATCAACGACCCTCAAGGCCATGATATACACATGGTCGACATTATCTTTTCTCTTATCCCTGACCAGCCTCTTTCATAGGTGGA
The DNA here is from genome assembly GCA_037957365.1 of Torreya grandis. Classification (NCBI taxonomy): domain Eukaryota; kingdom Viridiplantae; phylum Streptophyta; class Pinopsida; order Cupressales; family Taxaceae; genus Torreya; species Torreya grandis. The sequence goes on along the minus strand of JARHVA010003425.1, from coordinate 725,810 downwards.
AAACCCTTCTTCCCCTATACCTCCTCCACATGGTGAAGAACTTTCTTCTCCTACTTGTCCTCCATCGACTTCTCCCATATTAGAGGATGCTTTGACCACATCAACACCAGCTGCCTCACCTTCATCCTTATTATCATCCATAGATGATCATACCTTTTTGACTCCTCAACCACACACAGAAGCCATGACTACTCCGACGCTCTTTCCACTTAAAGAGCCCACATCTTTAATCCCTTCTCCATTGAGAAAAGAACCGTCCACATCTAAGTCCAAACCCGTGTAGGCATCCATCATGCCCAAAGAGATTAAACCTCTTGGTGTTTTCCCCACATCTAACCTCACCTCGCACAATAGTGGCCCTCAACTCAAACCAAAGAAGGCTACTAAACCACACCGGAGGCCTACTTCCCCACCTTCGTCATTACTTTCAATTTTAGGCCCACATTCGTCTACTTTACTCGGAGTGTTTCCCACTCCCATACTTCACAGAGGCACGTCGCCTCCATTACTCATTCAACCCGTTAGACCTATACCTCCTCCAAACCATCGACCTATGCCTCTTACGACCCTCAAACCAAAGTCACCAACCCTCACTGCAACAAAACACTCAGACCCATTAGCAGGTTCTTATGCCTTGCTGTTACAGCAATTATTGCAGTCCTCTCGTATCTATCTCCCGCCTCTTAAACCATATCAATCTCTCAGACCAAAACCCCCTTGGTTTGATGACACTCGCATTTGTGCATATCATCGCACGCCTGGGCACGACACCAAACATTGTTGTGCCCTCAAGGTTGCTATTCGCCAATGTCTTGGGAATGATACCCTTCTTCTCGACCACATCATCAATCAACCTTCAATACTGACCCACTCATCAACTCTTGGATCAAGACCATCTTGGTTCGACAACTCTAAATTATGTCATTATCATCACACTCCGGGACATGACACTGAGCATTGTTGCGCTCTTAAAGCTGTCATTCATCAACAACGGAGAAAGGATTCCCTTCTCATCAAGGATCCTCTTGACCACCCCTCTGACAAATTATCAACACTGACCCATGCCTCTCCAACTTCGTCACCTAAATCAGGATCTCCATGCCAGACTAGGGTCCCTTCGCCGCCTTTAACCCCCTTATTCGACATCAACACTGTTAATCTGACCACTAAACCTCAATCGACCTTAACCAATCTGTCAAACATTCTCCCTAGCCGCTGGGGGAATTCAACCTTCATCCAAACCTCGACCAATTTTTCAACACAGTCTCGACCACATATCAATCACTCTTTCAACTTAGCCTCAACCAGACTAGCAACCAAACATTTAACCCGAACTCAACCAAACATTCGACCCAACCAAAGACCAAATACCAACCAATCAACCCTCGACCAACTATTGACCAACTATCAAATGACCAAATCTCAACCAAACATTGACCAACCTTTTTATCAAAATATTCAACCAGTCTCAACCAATCAACAATCATATCAACCAACTTCTCAATCAACACGTGACCAATATGGAGCAAAGTAAACGAGGCAAGTTTGCTCCTAATTGGCTCGAACCTTTTATTCTCACGCACAAGTATGGATCAGGGACTTATCATCTGTCTTCTCTTGATGGATGCCCAGAACCTGAGCCTCTTAATGTGTTGCATCTGTGACCGTTCTACTGCTAGTCGAGTACTTGTCCACTTGACACTTAACTTGAGCTCGTCCCTTGAGCAATCCTCGTCCTCTCAGTCCTAATTCCTTTCAACCCTATTCCTCTTAACAATTCTTATAACCCTTTTATGATGTATGGATGCTTTGTCCTAATAAAAGGGAGCCCTTGACCTTCTATAATCTTGTCCATGACTCACATTTTTGTAAAAACAAATCAAGATGTCACAATATCCATGGTCACTATATCAATATCAAAATCAAAAGGCAGACTGCTCCCTCGAAGGATAGTTGTACTATCATTGTTGTAATTAACAGACTGCTCCCTCGAAGGATAGCTATTCAAAAGCCCTTATATTAAACAAAAATCTAGACCACTCCCTCGAAGGATGGCTATGACTAATCTGGCAATAAACAACACTATTTTAGAAGCTTCCCGCATTGATCAGTCTGCACCCCAAAAAAAAAAAAAAAATGAGTCATGGACTTGACTTATAGTTGTCTCAAGGTCTCCTATAAAAAGGGGCAAAGTTATCTCTGCTCTTATAATGGGTTACCCTCTTTCCTCCTCCTATCACCTGCTCAAGGGACTTCGAGCTCACTTTAATGTCAAAGTGATTCGATTACCGCTCTAACATAACTATGGTCAACGACGTCGCGCATGAATGGGGCTCTTGGTTCTCATAACCCCTATCTATGCTATCTTTTTGGTCCTTGTCAATGAAAGAGCAATATGCTTTTCACTTCTTCTGCACTTTGGTCACATTCACCTTCATCACTTGTCAATCGTTCCAGCTCAACTCTCTTTTTAGACCACTCCCATAGCCTATTCCCCCTAGTTTCTATGGACACCAATACACATGGAAACTATTGACCCGACGCACTTTATGTTCAGCATAAACCAATACTTGCTGAAGCATAAATAAACCTCAATTTATTTTTAGCATACATCCATCATGAATATGGAATATTGCTAGGGATGAAAGACCTCTCGACCAATGTTGCAGAATACACCATTTGGAAAAGGCTGCAACATCTCTTCTCCTCATCATTTCATCATAACCAAGACCAATCTATCGACCATTTTGACCACCTATCTACTACTCAGACCCTTTTGTCTGAACTACATTGGTCTGAGGCGCTTCCACCAGGGCTATGTAGGCAGCACTCAGATGACACGACTGTCATCTGAGGTTAGCTCGACCACCCTCATTTGTTCATCTCTCTAATGGACAAACCTTCTTTCCTTCTTTTAACCATAACCTTGCCCTTGACCACGACCAATGCTATCCCTTTGTCCCTCCCTCCCTTCTAGGGAGAACTACATTGGCCTGAGGCCCTATGACTAGGGCTATGTAGGCAACACTCAGTTGACATGGGGTCTTCTGAGGTTAGCTCGGCCACATCTTTTCATCCATTCCTCCCCTCGACCACCAACCATTGGAGATCATACCTATCTCCTCCGACCTCGACCACTTCCAAGACACTGTTGCCTTGGTTGTTTTTGCATGTATGCTACCTCATGACTGGTTAGCAGAATTGTGCGCCGACCTTTTTGGACCCTCACAAGTATAGGATCACAAGCCGATTGATCCACACTACTTGTGGCTTTTTCATGTTTCTAGGGGCACTTCCTAAGCCTGGGATACCTAGACCGCGACGACCCATTTGGAGTTTCAGCTTCGATTGAATAACCCGATCAGCAGATGACTAAATGCTGGGGCCCAGTTATTTCAATTTTGGCACTCCTCGACCCTTGACTTGTGACACTTTGACCTACCCATCTCATGCAGTGGTATGCGTGCAATCATGACTTTTGCAGCGTTCACCCTCACCCCTTTTTCATCCACTCTTTGTCAAATCAGCACCCGATTCCCGGTTCCCTTCCCTCGACTCCTGCTTTGAGGGGGAATACCTCATCCATAATCGGGGCAATCCGCTTCCTGTTTTCAACTTTATCAGTTCATTTGAACAACCAACAAGATGAAATCAACCTTATCCCTCACCTGGGGCAATCACTCCTATTTTTGTCTTGCAGTTCATCCAGAACAACCAACAAGACAAAAAGGGGCAAATGTAGACACTAAAATCGTGTCGACTCCCCTAGTCATCCCCCGTTTTCTTCTTCTTCACCTATTTAACCTTTGCCGATCACTTTTTCCACTAGCCTCGACCCTGGCAGCGTGTAAAAAGGAGCACAGAGCTAAAGCTAGACTCTATCTCCATTGTGTATCTACCGACGATGGTCGTTACCCGGCCGACGTCGCTGACATCGGTCACTTATCGGCCGATGTCAGCAATTCTGCCGACGTCAGTCACCTTACCGTTACCTATTTTCAGTTATCATTCGGTTCTCATTTGGTTTCCCGATTGGTTATCAAACCGTCTCTCAAACCGTTCCTCGCCTTCATCAGCAAAACCATTCAAATCAATCGACCCCCAAACTCTGACATTCACAAAACTCTGGCAATCAATCAGCTCTGGCAATCAACCAACTCCAACATTCAACCAATCTGCATTCGCTTCGATCAACTTACAGCAACGCTTCAACGACTTCAATCATGGCTTTTATCGTGTCCTCTGACAGGTAAGTATTCTCTCTGTTTGTTTTTATTTCTTTCTGGTTATTATTTGTTTGTTATTCCTATTTCTATCATCTCGGATCTTCAGACCATAGACCTGAGCCCTGAGTCCCTTCCTTACATCTATGCCCACTATCCCAGTCTATAACTCCGTCCAGACTCGACCAAAACCCCCAGACCCTGTCCAGACTCGACATTATCTTGATCAGACCCTGTCCCGACCCTGTCCAGACCCTGTCCCGACCTTGACCAGATCCTAGCCCAACTCTGTCAGACCTTCTGCAATTCATCCAGACTCTATCCAGAACTTGCCCCGACCGACGCCGGCACTTTAACCGACGTCGGCACTTTCTCTAACCGACGTCGGCACTACAGAGATCGACATCGGTGACTGCACAGAACATTTTACTTCATTATCAAGTACACATTTTATTTTCTATCCTTTATTTTTGTCATTTTATCTTTCATTATATCTACTTCAGTCCAATATTCTGCTTTTTTATTAGTGGGTTGATATCCTTCTAGGAAGTCTTCGTACTTCCGGGATCGGGCATTCGCTTGACAGCCCACCATATCTTTGACTAACATTTTTCTGTGTTTCAGTTTCTTTTCTTCTCAGGTGTCATTCCTCCACAGCCAAAGAGGAGAATCTTCCAACGTCTGATTTTGGTGCGCACGACTTTATCAGGTATCTTCTAGCCTTGACCATTTCTTTTAGTTTCTTATTTCTTCTTTGAATGTAGAAAGTAATTTTGCATAGAAACAACAATATAGTAACATTATCTTGATTTAGGTTACTTATTAGTCTTCTCCTTCTTTACATACCTACATCCTTTTTGCCAATAACTTGTGATTTAGTATGGTATATTTAAATCTATCTTGAGGGGCCTTTTGAGTCTTGTCTTTCCTCAACTTCTTCTTATTCCTCATCTATCTCTATTATTTCTCCTTAACTTTTAAATTCTAGATTATTTGATGTATCCTTTGACTATGACTGTGACTTCTTATAACTTGTCTCATCAATCTTCACATTAGTTCTTTCCACTATCTTGTACAACCTATTATTATATAATATATAGGTTTAGATCATTAAATGAGTATCCAAAGAATATATCTTATTTAGATGTACCAAACTTACCTAAGTCTTCCTCATCTCTTTTGATGAATCATATGCTTCCAAACAATCTAAAGTGTTTTACATTAATGGATATGCCTTTAAACAATTCATAAGGAGTCTTTTTACCATTAGTATTTATCTATCCTCTATTTATAATGTAGACTATAGTGTTAATTTCCTTTCTCTAGTATCTATCAGTTAACCTTGACTCATTTGGCATAGTTCTTGCCATCTCTTAAACTGTCCTATTCTTTCTTTCCACTACTCCATTATGTTAAGGTGTTCTAGCTATTGAGAACTATCTCCTTATCCCATGGACCTCACATAAGTCATAAAAATCATTGGACCAAAACTCTCCTCTATTAGATATCAAGCATTTAATCTTTCCATTCTTCTCATTCTCAATAAGATCCTTGAATGCCTTGAACTTATCAAGAGCTTCTGACTTTTATTTTAATGATGTTACCCAAGTCATTCTTATGTAGTCATATATAAGTAACATGAAGTAATTATCTCCTTAAATACTTTGGATCTTTGTAGGGCCATAGAAATCAGTGTGTATTAAATCTAAAGGTCTTTTAGTAGAGTATTCCTTGGACTTGAACCTTATTCTAGTCTGATTACCATGTTGACATGCCTTGAAAAGTGTGTTTGTTAGTTTGGTGATTTTAGGTATGTTATTCACATAATTATTAGAGCTTATCTTGACCATATTATCAAATTTTATGTGGCCTAACCTTATATTCCATATCCAACATTCATCTATCTTGTTCATAAAGCATCTCTCCTTTTTAATCTCATTTAAGACATATATATTATTCTCAGTCCTATTAGCATTGGTAATTAGCCTTCCTAATTTGGATCTCCTTATATCACACCCTTTATCATGAAAGGTTAGTATGTGTCTTTGGTTCCACATTTGAATTACACTAAGTATTTTATATTTCAAATCATCCACATACAACAAATTTTTTGTCTTGTTCTTCCTATTGTCAAAAATCAAGATACCCTTACCAACTATATTGGTAGTTGTGTTATCTCCAAATCCCATTGTTCTTATAGCATTCTTATTTAATGAGATGAACTTGCTCTTGTCCCCTATCATGTGTCTTGAGAAACCACTATATACATACATACATACATACATATATATATATATATATATATATATATATACATACACACACACACACACATATATATATATGTATATATATATATATATATATATATATGTATGTATATATATATATATGTATGTATGTATATATATATATATATATATATGTATATATATATATATATATGTATATATATATGTATATATATATATATATATATATATATATATATATATATATAACATTGTATGCCTTCATATTGAATGTCAAAATTAGTATGAACTAATATATATTCTTCTCCTCCTTCATCTTGCCCACAATGTCTAACTTCTTGATCCACTTCTCAGGGGTATCACTATATACCCTTTTGTATCAATTGACCTTCCTCATATGCCTCATCTTGCAATCCCTTGTAATGTGTCCTCTTTGATCACACTTATATCCTATAATTATGATTCTACTATAGAGGTGTGTATTCATCATATTCATCCATGAGTAATTGATTCTAGCATGGTGTCTAAAATCCACAACCCTATGACCATATTGACTATATGAGAAATAGTAATCATTGAAAGGATTCACATACCTTTTCTATCTCATGTTGAATGATGCACATATACATTTTTTATCTATTGAAGGAGTAAGTTATTCTTGACTTGTTGATGATAAAATTAAGTCTTAGATTTGAGAGTTTTTGCATAGGTATTTAATTTATCAGTGTCATCATTTCTTGATGATCCAATGTTCTTTGAGGTCTGACTCTCCTTATTTTATTTTTGGTATTATTTGAAACCAAGACCTATCTTGTCATGTGGAGACCTTTGATTATTTAAAATATCACCAAAGACTTCAGTACTCTTTTAAAAAATTTGATGTGTCTTTAACTTGACTATTTCTTGATCCAATTATGCCTTCAAGGACTCTATTTATATTCTAAACTTGATGCATTCTTCCTCATTAGTATTAAGAATTAAAACTATGATTTAAATATGAGTTTCCAATTTTTTGATGATCTCCTCATGTTCATTGGTGTTATTTTATAGTCTCTCTTTAAAGAGATTGATTTGTTCCTCATAAATCTTAACCAGTTATCTTAGTTTTTTATTATTCCTTCTTTATAACTTTAACTCCTCTAGAGCACTCACCAATTTTTCCTCAAGATTCACTTTATCATCTTCTTCATCTTATTCTTCATCATCCATAAGACTTTTCCCTTTTGAACAACCCTCATTGTCCATTGCTATAACCATGAATAAGGCTTCATTATGATCATGATCATTACTATCATCATCATTATTAGATGTACTTGTGTCACATGAACTGAGATACTATCTCCTTTGGTATAGAAGATTCTTTTGTTTTTTAATGACCCTTTCTTACCTTCATACTTCCTAAAACACTTTTTATCTTGTTAGACTTATAGGAATTCTTATCATCACCATGATTTTCATCATGTTATCCATCATTCTTAGTCTTATCCTTGTTAGGATATTTAGATGTAAAGTGACCAATATTAACATATTTAAATCATTTGAATGGAAAATTACCCTTATACTTACTTGATCCTTTCCTTTTTTTTGTAACAAACATAGCTTCTATCTTATCATCATCAATGTTTGTTTCAACATTATCTTTTACCTTCTTACCTTGTGACTTTTTTTCAGATTTGAATGCAGCTTCATTCTTAGAAGGTATTCTATCACTTGTTCTCATTTCATAGGCATTTAAGATGTCATGAAGATCATCCATTTGTAGTATGTTAATATCTTTAATCTCCTCCACATCAGACACCTTTAAATCAAAATTAGATGTCAGGGATCTCAATACCTTTTTTACTATTATTTATTCTTTTAACTTCTCTCCTATACCTCTGATGACATTTACCACTTCATCTACTCTTAACAAATAAGATGCAATGTTTTCATCCTCCATTCTTAGACTTTCAAATCGCATTTGGTGAGTCTGAAACTTTTCCAACCTGACTTTGGTGTATCCTTCATAGATTGTCTTTAATTTTTCCCAAATATCTTTCATTGTTTCAAAATTCATAAAATTTAAAAATTCTACCTCTGAAAGACCACACAGGATGGAATTCATTGCCTTAGAGTTGTCCTCACTTGTTTTCTTGTATGTTGCATCAGTTGCTGGTGTAGAAGGTGGAGTGAATCTATCAAAATATATTTCCATATATCATAACCTAAATAAATTAGATATGTCTTCATTGTGATGCTCCAAAATGAATATTTAGTCCCACTAAAGAGAGGATCCTTATTAGTTGAGAAAAATCTTTATACTTGATGATTACACATGCTTGTGCTTCTAAGATCTCTTTTAAGTTATTAGGCCTACTTTAAAAGATCAATCTCTAATATAAATTGTTAGAATAAAAGTAATTTAGGGGGGGTGAATTAGTGTACCAAAAAAAATCTTTAAATTATATCCAATCATTCATGAACTATGAAATAACATTAAGATCTAGCAATGCATAAAGACCATCCACATGAGCATAACATAAAAAAATACACATATAAGTGGAAAACCTTCAAAGGGAATAAAATACACTATGATCCCTATAAATGGAATATATTCCTATAAAAAAAAATATAAAATTATATTGAGTACTAACTTAGCTTGGAGCACCAACCCCAATGAAATTAAGAACCCACTTAACTAGGTTTTAACAAGTACCTACTTGAAAGGAAGCACCAAATCCCTAAGTGACTCAAAACCAACTAATCAACCTCATGTATTTTATACATAAAACCTCTAATCTTATAATATGGTCTCATTTAAAGACCTCCTTATACTCTATCAAGTAATATTTTTTCTTTTATGTTGCATACTTCAAATAGGCCTAAACTGCCTTGTATATATACAAGTCTCATGATTACACACCACTTGGTCATAAACACACCTTCAACCTCTTATATTATAAATATAATAGGTCTTAAAAAATATTAATAACATGATTAAAAATAAATTTGGACCCCTTTTTATCTGTAATAACTTAATTAGGCCTTATTTCTCTTTTAGATCTCATGGAGACCTAATTACATTAGGTCTATCTTCTTAGTGTCAAATCTTGATCCTCTTCGGCCTAGATGGCCTTGTCCAAAAATAAAAAACCATTATATAATTTATATAATAATTTATACTAACCTTATCCATGATTTTTTATACATGTATCCTTTGTTCATACCATGAAATCTATTTTAGGATAAATTGTCCCATTAGCCCTGTGTACCTCAAAGTTTATCTTGTAAAAATTGAAGCTTAAACACCCTTAAAATATTGAAATATGAAAAATGAAAAATATATATATATTATCCATGTCTCGTGTTCATCACAAAATTACTGGAACACTTTCACTCAAGAGATAAGGTCTCAAGTACATCTTTGCAACTCACTCACTTAGAACTACCAATTTACCTCAAAAATAAGTCATAACAACTTAGACATATAACACCTACATAGACACTTTTCATGAATAATGATGCATGTAAATTTACCTATGAGATATCCAAATAATACTAAAATATAAATATCATATGGTCTAATGTTAAATATTGGTCTTGAAAACTAATTTCTTGACCTTATATCACATAGTCTTATCTGAACTAGACAAGTCATTTTGTGAGAAAATTTTTCATCATGTTTATTGAACTTAAAAACTTATTAAAATCATGAAAATGAATTAAAATTCATAAATAAACTCTTAATTAACTTTTTTTTATCAATATGATATGCTTAGACCCTCAAATCCATCTTCTCATCTCTACCTAGGTTTTTGCACTATTTGTGCCATTAGGAATGTCTACGACTGGATAACTTGGATGACCAAATTAGAAAATTTGAAAGATATAAAATATAAATAAATCATCATGGAAATGAAAAATGAGTCTCTATATTTTTCTCCCATCCATTTTATTTTCTTAACTAATACAAATATTGAGAGCTACAACTTATTGATAAATAAGCTTGTGTTTGTGCATTTTCTCTCTCATCTGACTAACCACCACCACCTAGAGGTACCTAAGAGATTTGAATACATGATCCAATATAGTTTATAATAATTTGAGTATATTATAAGATAATGTAGACAATATATTTAACATCAAGCCCTTATTAAGGTTTTAGGGAGGTTTAACATAGGTTTTAGTGTTAATGATTGTTCATAAAGGACTTCCCCTTGAATCCAAAACCAATGCCTAAAAATATTATCTATGTCACTTCCCATCTCTTATTAATATCTCAAGTTATTATTTAGAGGTTACACATGCCAATGAATGTCAAAAAGTGCTTATTGGGTATTGAGACCTCATTTTGTGAACTCGAGAAGGCCCAAAACACTGATTCATGCAACTTACTTCAAACCATGACCTAAAACTTTGTGAAAATGACTAAAAAATTATCTTACCTCTATCCATGCTTTCATATTCATACTTTCCTTGAAATATAATTTTCATGCCTTATTAGGCTCGGTGTGGTCTAAGATAAGTCTAGGTGTAGGCTTCATTTGAAGGTCCTTCCCCGATAGGCTTACCCTAAAACTCTCATGAATGCATTAATGCCTTGATCTAATGCTAAAATAGAGCCAAACAATCCTTCACATGCCTATGTTCATCCATTTTCATGCACATATCTCTTCATGTCATGACTAGGATTCTTATGCACTTTGACATCAATGACCTATACCATCATGAAATCATAAGGCATTAGTTTCCTTAAAATTATCTCTTTATATTTATCACATTATAAAATTCTCTCATGATAACAATTTTCTATGAATCTAGTCACATCACACATTACCAAACTAGGCTTAGTCACCTTTGACATCATCATTCACATGATGTACCTTTGACATCAAGGATAATACTCAACATCTCCAAGGTTAGTGTGTATAAATACAAGAAAAAGATGGGGCCATATATGAGCATTTATACCATATAGTATAGTGGGAAATCCATGCCCAAATTATTAAAAGAAATTTGAGAAACTTTGAATACCTTGGGAGCTTATTGGTACTACCTATACTGCATAATTATGAGCATAGTTGGAATTAGGATAAACCCCCTTAGGTTTCTCATTATAGTTATAGATAAGTTGGATGAATAATAAATTTATTACTAGTTACTCATAGGTGTGGATAGATTATGCAAAAATAAAAGGAGAGGATAGGTTCATCCACAACTATCTAACATTAGCTAGTTTTGGATTGAAAATTAGAACTTTGTCATTATTGTTGTCAAGTAAAGGCCTATTTTTAACTTGGAAAAATATGGCAATAGGAAATTAGACCCATATCATGTAGCATTTAAACATTACATCAAGCACAAGTTATCCTTGAACATCACCTACCATCATGAGCCAGAAGAAGAAGATAGGTTCTACATCAATGTTGCTAATGATCAAGAAGTAAAGCAAAGATTGAAAGATGTTGGTATTTCACTCATCAAAGGTAAATTAAAATATTATGGTTTTTATGAGGTTTTAAAACCTAAAATTTATCAAGTATGAACATCCACATCCATAAGATAGGGTGTTAATACTAATCAAGAGAGACTAACTGACCCATAACTTAGTTAGAGGATCTTGCAAGCATTTTCTCCCACTTTGGGGAAGAGAAGAGTTGAGCTTGAAACACATATTGAGCAGGTCTCTATTTTTTACGCCACATACATCACCCTATCCCATGTCCATAATGTTATCTTAATGCATAAAAAACCTTTGATGGTACCCCATTTATCTTCAATAGAGGTAGTAACACCACCTAATACCATACCAATGGCTTTCACACTAGAATTACCTCCCCTGTTTCTTATCAAAGAGGAGTCAGGTATGACAAATTAATAATGTGTTTATTTGCCTCCTTTATTTCTAAGTATCCATCCCTTTGGTATATTATGTGAGCCCCAAACATTAGATAACATGAACCTCTTGACCTACATGCCCCTTATTAACCCTGTGATTAGACCCATGACTATCCCTTTTCCCATTGTTAGTCCTTTTATTGTGTCATCCACTTTGAAGGTCTCTGTGATGGATAATCTAACCCTAATTATACCCAAGCCCATGCCTAGGCCTAGTACTTAGTTACCAAAGGGGAGACCTATTATCTTCATACATTAGGTTCTGTTGTTCCTAACAAGTTCTCCATCTAGCACTAGTTCTTTGTCATCCTCATAAGTGATACTTACCACCTCATACCCTAGTTACTTCACGTCCATAGTTTCTTATAAAACATCTATATTTTAGGGATTGACACCAAATCATCAATTGACACCATCCACCTAGCCTCAAGATGACACTTTAAATAAACCTTGGATAAAATAAATGTAGTTGGCCACATTAGAGGCAAGAGTTGGTTATAATAGACTCCCTATTGGTCTCATTAGAACTTGACAAGAAGTCTAGAGTAATGAAGAGTCTAATTAAAAGGAAGATAACTCATCTAGATCAAATAATTATATATGAGTCTAAAGAAACCCTATTTTCAATAACCAAGAAGAAGAGAGTTAAGCATGACTAGTAGAAACAATTTGAAAAGAATCCCCTCTGAGTTATGAAGGTCTATGGTGATTTAGCCATAGAATTGGTAAAAGGAATGGTATAGAGAATAACTAAGATAGAAAAACATAATAAAGACACATTTCTAGAAGAGACCATCACCAAGGTATAATGGGTAGGTGAGGTCATGTTTGATGCTCTAAATACTTTGGCTTAGTATAAAGTAAAAGGGGATGAAGTATATAATAGAATTCTTAAGGCAAAGGGTGAATATGGGGTTTATGACATCAAGGTAATCAACATGGTAAATTTTATTAGGATGAATAAATTTTAATATCTAAACCTGATACCCTTGGAAGATTTGAGTATTAATTAATTATATATCATTATATGTAATAAAGACTTAAACCAATGGATTGATGACATGAGATATTTGAGCATGTCTCTCACCCATCTAGGTGATAGAGTTATAACTTTGATCAAGGAGTCTAAGATCACACACCATGTAAATAGAGATGGTTTCATCATCAGAAAGGATGCTTTTAGATCTCAGCTACAAAATTTTATCATTAAGTTTAAAAATCAAGCTATGACTAGAGGAGTTACATTTGGACAAAAGATGGTAGATTTGGTAGCATCAACCAATTAGATAATAGAGAAGGCAGTGGAAATAAATGAGGCCTTAAGAACTCTCTTTAAAAAACATGATGCAATGTTATATTTTACCATCAAATTGATAAATAAACCCATTGTTAATTTTAAATTGATTGATAGTGACTACAAGAAATGCTTTGAGGCATGGAAAGGATAGATAAAATTTGAGAAGTAGTGAGTAGAAAACCACAGATGGTCACTAATGGAGATTATTCCTCTTCAACCCCTCTTGGAATTTATTCTTATTCAGCTACACTAGGAGCTTCATGATTGTCTACATATATAGGATCCCATCTTGACACCTCAAGATCAAGGTAGTGATTTGTTAGGCTTTCTCTTGATGAATTCCATGATCTATTTATTATTAATATATTGTAAAATATTCCCTCTTTAAATATGGAATATTATTTAGTCTTTTATAACATGAGGGACTTTTATCCACTGATAAATATCATGTATTTAGCTATTTTGTAACAAGTGTAACCATCTTAGGTATGAAAAAGGCTTATATATAGGGGTTTTCCCCCTCATTTGTAATTAAAAACAAAACTTTTGTGAAATTAATGAAAATAGAAAGAGGAATTCTTTGAATTCATTCACTATTTCATTGCTTTCATGTTTTCTTATTTTTAAAGATTTGTAAATGACATATGATTCCATGTTTCTAATAGTTAAACCTGATAGTAGTGTTTCAAATGCATCTTGTTAATTTGTACTTTCTGATATTCTAACAAAATTTGTTTATGTATGCTTTATTTCCATTCTATTATGAAAATAAATTTGTTTAATTAAATTTATTGGGGGTAATCATTTTAAAGAATAATTATCAGATATGTGCATTTTATTTACCCCAAAATCACCACTGCATTTATGATATTTTGAGTCCATCACTAAAATATCATGAATGTTAGTTTTATTTTCACTATTAGTTTTATTTAGTTAAGTTATGCATCTCTTGGTCAACAAATATGATTCTTTAATCGATGTAATGTTGGGGCTCATCCCCAAAATAAAAGTCAAGCCTTGGTCCATATTAACAACTCTAATACCCAAAATGTTGTCTAGAACCTAGTCTAGAATGTTAATCTTGAATCCTCAAAGGGAGACTTAGAAGTAGTTCAGATAATGGTCCAAAAACTAGGTAGTGACTTTTTGAATTTACAAAGGCATATGATAAACATAGGGGAAAGTTCTAATAGAAATTACATGTTTCTAAAGAAAAATAAACCTTTCAACCATTCTAATAATAATAAAAACAATAATAAACCCCTAGACAATAAGATACCTAAAATAAATATCTATGAATTAGCCTTGATCAATTGGTGTAGGGTCCATAACATAGCTCAACATGGAGAGCTCGACTGCATGGAATTTTTAAATGCTTTTGAAATGTTCAAAGGTGAGATGAAAAGTTATGACACTATCTCAGACAATCAAGGCAATACTAATAATTCTAAAAATATAGGAACATTGGATAATGGGTTCAAAGCTACCAAAATGGCCCTTATGGTTGAAACTTATGAGTTTTAAGACTAAGACAAGAATAAACCTTAAAATAACATGGATAAGATCCATGCTTTCTAATAGTACCAAAAGAATAATTATGCCTAGAGAAATAGAGATCAAAAGGAACCTATGACAACTTCCACACCACTTAACAAACCAATATTGATCCTCCTCCCCTAAGGGAAAGGATACTCAACCAACTATAAACTTAGTTACAATTGGATTCAAGGGTGGATACAATATTGTGGAAGATATGAAGAAGATCAAATCCAATATTACTTTTCATGAGCTTGCTCAAATCATTGAGTAGCATTATTTTCTACTAAAATCATTAACTAATAAACTAGTTAAAGGTAAATCCAAATATATGAATACAAATGTGGTAATGTATAAAATTAAGGCTAAGGTTCCCTTATTTTTGTTAACTATTATAATTTTTTGAAATAATGTGCATAATTGTTTCCTTGATTTTGGAGCATCTACTAACATAATGCCCATAGGTATTTATGAAAATCTAGGACTAAGTCCAATCAATTTTGATATAATTATTATCTAATTAGACAAGTCAAAGGTCAAGGTGGTAGGATAACTATTGAACATTCATATGCAATTGGTTCATGAACCATGGATTTGATTGTTAATCAAAATTCAAGTCATAGAAATCCTAGAAGTATATGGGATGTTATTGAGTAGAGACTAGATAAAATCCCATAATAGATACATGTTCATGGATTACTCGTACATGTGGCTATATTAGAGGGGTGTGCCCAATAAACCTAGATCAAGTGAGTTTTGAGAATGAAGTTCATGATAATAGAATATAATTCCAAAAATAATAAGGTAAATTTCTAGTCCACTGACATAGGTTTATATGCTCTTGATACTACTAATTTGAATGAAAGTAACCCAATAGCTAAGGATGAAGGATTCTAGATGATATAATTCAATATTATGAGAGCTAAAAAAGGCTCAGGGGTAAGTATCATTTTAAAAAATATGGTTGGTAAATACTAATTGGCATGTTATAGAATTTAATTTCCATGCACTAATATCCTTACAGAGTATGAGGCCTTGATCCTAGGACTCTGATTCCCAATAAAGCATAAGGTAAGGAAATTTTTAGTCTGTAGTGATTCAAAATTAGTCATTAAGTAGGTACATAGTTAGTATCAATGTAGTCTTTATTAATTAAATAAATATAAATTTAGAGCTTGGGATTTGATTAAGAGTTTTGAAGTGTTTAACATTGCCTCTATACCTAGGGATCAAAATCAATTGGTAGATGTGTTAGATTCTATAACATAAAATCTATCCCTACTTAAGGATTTTAAATTGTATAAGTTCACATTTGAAATGATATCATGTCCTTCTATTCTAGACAATGTCAATCACTTCTAGGTTTTTGATGATGATAAATAAATCATCAATTTCATGACTAGTTTTGGAGTTTTTGAGTCACACATAATTGACGAATAGGAAGAAGATTCTGAAAAGGAGGTTGAAAATAGAAAATATGGCATATTATAAATTAAGAATAATATAATTACTAAGGACATGGTCTCTCTAGAAAGGATATTCAATCAAGATAAGTCAATAAGTGCTACCAAGGTACCCAAAGTAAGTGGCAAAGATTACAAGCAAATTAATTAGGGTTTATTGAGCAATCCCTAGAATATCAACATTAGGTTGGTTTGTACCAAGGAAAAGTTAACTAAAGCTACTAAAATATTTTATAGGTTTAAGGACATCCTTACATGGTCTTACAAATATCTCAAAGTCTTCAACACTTGGGTCATCACTCATGGGATCCCTTTGAATGAAGCATGTAAACCATTCAGGCAAAGGTAGAGACTTGTAAACCCCATTATAGAGCCTCTAATTTATAAGGAAGTGAAGAAGTTAATGGATGCAATAATTGTGTTCTTTATTAGACACTCCACATGGGTATCCAACTTGGTCCTAATTAGGAAAAAGAATGGTGAAATTAGACTCTATGTGGACATTCAAAACCTTAATAGATCTTTAAGAGGGGATAACTACCCGATACCCTCTTTGGAAAAAGTAATTCAAATGGTTATCAACTCTCAAATCATGTCTTTCTTAGATGGATTCTCTAAATACAACTAAGTTCTGGTCAATAAAGAAGATAAGATTAAGACTACCCTCATAACCAAGTTGGGAACATTTGCATATAAAAGGATTCCTTTTAGACTCATCAATGTCAAAGATAACTTTCAACATGACATAGATCATGAATTCTAAGGACTAACTAGTCAGTATATTATTATTTATATGGATGAATTAACCATTTTTTCTAATAATAGGAAGGATCACATGATGTACCTCCATCAAGTTTTGGATAAATTTAGGACCTTTAGTATCTCTCTAAACCCCAAGAAAAGTATAATTTACATAATTGAAGGTAATCTCTTGGGGAATATAATCACAAAGGATGGTATGGATATTTACCTAGATATAATTAATGTTATCTTTAAGGTTTACTTTCTTAATATCCAAAAAGAATTGAAATTGTTATTTGGAAAAATTAACTTTGTATGCAAATTCATTTTAGGTTTCACTAAAATTTTCAAACCCTTGAATGTTATGTTGAAAAAGGATGTGAATATTGATTGAACATCTGAGGATAATAAATCCTTATACGACATCAATGAATCCATCATATAGGCACTTGTATTAATTACCTCAGATTTTAGTAAATATTTATACCTCTATTGTTTTACTTTTGATCACATAATTTTTGCTATCTTAATGTAAAAAGTAGATGAAAAAGAGAACCTAATTGCCTTCATGAGTAAAATCTTGAAGGATGATTAATTGATATATCCACTCCTAAACAAATAAGCATACACCTTAGTAAAGACCTTAAAAAAATTAGACATTACATCCTCAAAAACAAGACTCATGCCATTGTACCTAACCCTACCATTAAGCTTATGCTTAGCTAAAATGAGTTAAGGGAAATATGAGTGAACTGGATGACTAAGCTTTAGTAATACAACATGCAAATTAATTTAGACAAGATGGTACAGGGCTAGGGTTTAATTTAGTTGATTACTAAGACTGATACTTAGATTGATGTTTTGCAAGTGGAAGTAAACTAGGTCTCAAGTGAATATTGGTACAAGGACATTGTTTATTACCTATTGAATGGTATTTTCCCCTGGAGGTTGAAAAGAGAAAAGAGGAGAGCACTCAGGCTCAAATTTTTTCACTTCATGATCAAAAGAGGAGTGATCTATAAAAAAAACTATGAAGGAATCTACTTTTGATTCATCTCCAAAAAGGAAGCTATAGACATACTTAAAAACTTCCATGAGAAATTGGGAAGTGGACATCTTTTGGGTAGAACCGCTACCCATAAAATACTTATAGTAGGCTATTACTAACCTATTATATTTAAGGATGCACATACTCATATTTGATTGTGTCATTAATGTCAAGTGTTTGACAATAGATAAGTAAGGATAACCATGCCTTTACAACCAATGATTGAAACAAGGCCATCTACCCAATGGGGATTGGAATTTGTTAGATTCATTAATCCCAACTCTTTGGTAGGCCATAAATTCATGTTGATAGCCATTGACTATTACAGTAGGTGGACTGAATCCATTACCACTAAGAACTACAAGGTAATTAACATCATCAAATTCCTAGAGGAACATATTACAACCAGATTTGGGACCCCCTTATCTTTGGTATGTGATAATGGTCTGGATTTCCAATATATATAATTTATTGAGTGGGCTTATGATAACAAAATTATTGTCAAGTTTTCCTCAAACTATTATCTGCAAGGAAATGGTATTACAGAATCAATAAATAAGAACTTGATGCATGCAATAAAAATGTTTAAAAATAAAAATCCAATGGAATGATAGTCACTATTGAAATATGTTCTCTAGGTAGATAAAACTAGATATAAGCAAGCTCTAAAGTCATCTCTATTTTTCCTAGTGTATGGGTAGTAACCAATATTTCCCATCACATTGTAGCTGCCTACTTATGAGTTCATGGCTAAATATATGGATGATGATGATGAAAGAATTCAATCAAGAATATTGAATATAATCCAGATGGAAGATGTAAAATATGAAGCCCTCAATAATTTGAAAAAACATTGGGACATAGTCAAAATCTAGTTTGATAAAAGGGCTAAAATCAAAACATTCCAAATTTAAGACTTGGTCCTACTATGGGACAAAGCCCATGATAAAAAAGGATAGCATGACAAATTAATTCCCCTTTGGATCAATCCATGTCAAATCGCATAGATATTAGGTGATAATGAATTTAGATTAAAATAATTACAAGGAAATGACTTATCTCTATCAGTAAATGTATAGTACTTAAAGCACTACTTCTCAAATGCCCATTACACCCCTACCAAAGGATAATGAGTTGGTTTAGTTTATCAATAGGTAGGGGTAGATTAGTTTTTTATACTTTGCTTTATTGTTGTGTTTTTTACTTTTATTTCTTATATTTTCTTAGATTAGTCACTTTGTATTGTAGCTTAATAATAAGCCCTCTAGGCAAAGTCCTGAGTTTCTCTTGCATTTTCCCCAAGTTATGAAATATGAAGAGTTAAAGTGTTAAAACCTATGTAAATCCCACTATATGGTTGTCTAAAATGAGAAACTACACTATGTGTTGGTTTGGAAAATTGGAATAATCTAATTTTAAAGATGCCATTTCATGGAGTCTATGATTTTATTATGATTGTAATCTAGTTCTAAAAAGCATGCATTTGACTAAATGAAGGTATTGAAATTCCAAAGGTCCATCCATACTAGCACTTAAGATCACATCATAATATTTCTTGGATAGAACTCAGTCACTAAAAGTGAATGGTTCTTGAGTGAAATTTATAAAATCCCTTAAAACCTAGCTAATGAGTTGGTTCCAAACCTCCAAGGGTTTACTGTGTGTGTGTGTGTGTGTGTGTGTGTGTGTGTGTGTGTGTGTGTGTGTGTGTGTGTGTGTGTGTGTGTGTGTGTGTGTGTGTGTGTGTGTGTGTGTGTGTGTGTGTGTGTGTGTGTGTGTGTGTGTGTATGTATATATATGTATGTATATATATATATATATGTATATATATATATATATGTATATATATATATATATGTATATATATATATATATGTATATATGTATGTATGTATGTATCAAGTTTAAATAGACTTGAAAATATAATCTATATTCCTTTAAAGGTGATTTGGGTAACCTCCACCAGAACTATGGATGCTTGGATGACAGTGGAACAAGTCCTAGAGTGGAGACAAAGGTATCTATATCGAGGGATATGGATGCCTAGCTAGAAGTAGAGCAATGCCCAAGTTATCCACTTAAAATTTAAGCATAATTATATATATCTAAAAATTTCTTTCTTGGAACCTACATCCAAGGTCATGAAGCTTAAAGTCATTGATTCTAAAACCCAAAGGTATGATGTTCAATCAATTTAAAAAATGTACACATTTAGTATGAATGGTTTTCATAGTTTAAAGCTTTAATACCCCAAGTGGAAGGTTGTTAATTTTGGAGAATCAATTCTAATATCCATTACATCCACCAAGGAGTGATTACTTAAGGATTATAATTTAAACTAGGATATCTGAATTCTAACATATTTATATGTTTTCTATAGAGGTCCCCATTTGTTGAGATCAACATGACCCATTTTCCAAAAATAGGGACCCCATGAAAAATTTAGATCATTTGCCCTAGGATATAGTTTACCCTTGGTACCACATGAATAAAACCTCCTTGTAAGACTTGAAAGGTTTATAGATCATGTTAACTCATGACAAATTTTAATGAGGTGTTTTTTGAAATATTTTCATTAATGTTTAATTCGCTAAGATTTCTAATGATTTGGATTGTTTATAAGTACTCTTACAAGGGGTTACATTCAAATATCCAAGTTATGATCCCTATGACTTGACCAAGTTTACTTAATTAAGGTTTATAAATCATGGTTTAACTTTAACTATAATGAAATTTGTGTTCAAGATTATGACATACTTTAAATCTCAAGTTTAGACTAAGGTCCAAGTCATATTTTGTTCCCAAGGTTTATAACTTTAAATTTGTACCTTTTCTTTTTATTTCATTATTTGTTAAATTTCATACCTTTTCCTTTGGTAAGATTATGATGCTAGATTAGCTTCAATTGATACACGATAATATTTCATGCCTTGGTCACTCAATCATATAAAGTTATAAACTTTATCATGTATCTTTTAGCCTTTGAAAAATGTCATGACCCAATGAACCAATGGGAGTCTTCCACTTGTCTCTCAGTCATGACATTTCAATTTTATGGAGTTAAAAATTTCATTACCCCACAACCCAATGGGAGTCTACCACTTATCTTTTAGCCATGGAATTTCAATCTCACAAAGGAGTTATAAATTTTACAACCTCATGACCCAATGGGATTTTACCACTTATCACTCAATTGTGCAATGTCAATTCATGAAGAAGTTACAACTCAATCAAAACATGCCATATGGTACCCAATCATGGCCTTCCAAGGATCCTATTATTTTCTAAAGACTCACAAATAATGTGATCCTATTGCATCATGCCACTTGGAACTTGGTCACACCCCCTTAGCTAAGATGTAATATTTAAATTTTAAAATAATACAATTACATGATAAGATGACACTTGGGCACTTACTTTCTCAATCATGGGTAACTAGGTGCAATTAGGAAGCCACTTGGAAATATGGTGGAATGGGCTAAAGACATATGGATGCCTATCCTATAGTGATAACACTATTAATAAAATCCATGAAACCCAATGATTGTGTAATCAAATCAAAATGTGACTCTTGGTGAAGTGTCATAACATTGTTTGGATATTTATGGTAGGTGATTTCATTGATGTCTAATAGGAATTAGCAATGAAAAAGTGGTCTAGCAAGTCAGAGTGATGGAACATGGTAGCCTGGTATGCTTGGAGTAGTGTCAGGCTTGTATGAATGAACATGGGTGTCCTAAATGAATGATATATGATGTATTGTATATTTGTATGATGTTGTGTGACATGTTCTTGATGTGTTATATGTTCAATGGTTGACTTCATATAGTCTTCATGACGTATGTAGGTCAGTTTGTGCCTTGTAGGCTTGACCTTGTATGGTTGCCTAAGGGATCTTGAGTACTTTGGAATGTATGCCATGGTAAGGAGCTCAGTATGATTTGAATATACATTTTGGACACATATAGTATTTTTATAAGTTAGATATATGGTTTACATGAGGTGGCATGAGGTCTGTAAGATAGTTTGGCCATTGGCCTAGTTGGCGTAGATCGACTTGTGAGGCCTAGTGAAGGGTCAGTGAGTGATTTCAAGGTGTTTGACCCTATATATAAATTATAGATTATTATAGAGGTGTGGTCAAGTATATTTACCAAGTTAGAGGTTAGAGGATGAGAGAAAATTTTAGAAATGCCTTCATGTACATCAAAGGGTGCTCGAATGGTGCATTTTGAGCTCGAGAGGAAAGTCCTTAGGTTCTTTAGCTCATGTAGACATTTCATGGGGATTTGAAAATTTTTGATATGTTTGGTAAGGTTCCTAATAAATTTTTCAAAGCATTATTTCATAGATTAAGGGCTTATTTTTTATGAATGGTTGTTAAGAAGGTAAGAAGGTTTTTATGTGTAAAAACCCTAGTCTTAGACCTGATGTTAAAGATATTTATTTTTGATGATTAAGAAGGTGTTTGATGTCCATAATTATGTTTTAAGTTAATTTTGAGTATGGGCTTGGTTAGTATTTACTATTTTTGGGTCTCATAGAAAAGTGCTTCTTAACAATGATTTTGATTTTGAGAGAAATTTGTAAGAATGACCAAGGGGAAAAATGGGTGTGTGATGAATATTATAATTTGATTTAAAAATAAATGTAATTTTTAATGAATATTAATTTATATGTTTCAAATATCTATGTCGTCAAATTTTTCTAGTCGATATGAAGGAAAGGGTGCCATGAGTGGAAAAAACTAGTCAAAGTGAGAAGTGGATTTGGAAGGCCTAATCAGTGAGTAGGGATGGGTATGAGCTCTTATAGGTGATGTATGGGATGTACTAACTCTGTCCATGTAAGTTTTATTATTCCTAATCATTTGGATATGAGTGAATGGTTGACTCATAGTTGACCATGATGTTTTTTGCAAGTAAAAGGAAGTTGCTTTAGATGATTGAGGTTATTTATAGGGAAGTTAGTTAGATCAAGTGTTCCTAAGGATTAGAGAGCATTGAGGACTCCTTGAAGTAATTTTTAATATATTTTTAAGGTTTTATTAATCTATTATTATTCAAACATGGTCACACAATTGGAGCTATGCTTCATTTGTGAGATGTTTGTGACATAAACTCATGGTATGGACTAAAAAGTGTTTGCAGAGGTTCATTACAAACCTTGGGAGACATAAGTGATTATTCCTAAAATTTTGTAAAGTAATATGTATGACCATAATTGAGAATGGTTTATATACAAGATATTTTATGCTCTTTTTGGTGGGAATCAAGCTAGACAAATAAGTGTTTATGAAGATATTTTTGAAAACCTTATGAAAAGGTTGTTGAGGGTCTTGGAGACCAAAGTCCTTGAGGATTTGAGTTTAGAATGGTTTCATTAGACTTAGAATTTTTTTTTTGATTCTATTGAACATATTTGTGATATTTATGATTGAATATGTGAAAGTGTGAGCGAAGGGCTTGAGAAGGGGTTATTAGTTGTGTTGGTGAGATAGCTTGATGTCAATGGCTTATGTGAATTTGAAAAATTGAAGAAGGGTGTTTTTGTTTGAATATTCATTAGATGTTAAATACAATCAATACTCAAAAGTGTTCTCTTTTTTAAGGTTCTTTAGTTGGTGTTAATTCACCTTAGCCAGAAGGACTTGACCAATCTAGGAATAAGTGTTTCATGTGAGATAGGTGTCTCAATAAAGGCCTATTGTTTGCTCCATCTTTACAGGATAATAGTCCATTAATTTTTAAGTTTTAGGGTATATTTTACTCCCCTTGAGGGTTTCTCACTGAATCCTAATGTAATCATTTTATGTATGATTTTTCATTATTACATCTTACTTTGAGTTTGTTTATATTGATTAAGAGGTTTTGAAGAAAAGTTTTAATTGGTTTACCACTAATTCACCCCCCTCTTAGTGGATTGTACTCCATCAATTTATATCAGAGCAAGTCCTTTTTTAGGCTTAACAACTTTAAAAGTGATTCTAAGGTACAATGGCAAGTCAAGGTATGCAAGGTGGTTTATCTTCCAAACAAGTTCCATTATTTAATGGTTCTAACTATGACTTTTGGAGTTTAAGGATGCAAAATTTTATCATGGATCTATGATTTGATGTTTGGCAAATTGTTGTTGATGGATATGTTGTTCCTACTAGTTCTCCTAATAGTTTTGCTGATAAGAAACTATTTAAAATCAATTCAAAGGCTATGAATTTTATTTTTAGTGGTCTATCAGAGACTGAGTTCTCAAAGTTCAATCACTATCAAATAGTTAAGGAGATGTGGACTAAGTTGAAGACAATCTATTAAGGTGACTCAAAGGTCAAGCTAGATAAATCACATACTTTCATAAGATAGTTTGAGAGTCTCAAAATGGAGGAGGATTCTATGACATCCTTCTTGAATAAAGTGGATGATGTGATCAATATGATAAGGGGTCTTGGGGAAGATCTCAAAGAGGATATTGTTGTTTAAAAGGTCTTAAGATATCTATATTATAGGTTTGAATCTAAGGTCTCTATAATTGAGGAAAGTCATGATCTTACACTGATGAAGATGGATGAGCTTTATGGATCTCTCGCTACTTATGAGATGAGGATAAATGAAGACAAGCCTCCTAAAAAGGATTTTTCTTTCAAGGCAGAGAACAAGCCTAAAGAAAATAAGACACAAAGTAAGGGGTCTCAAGGTAAAGATGTTATGTTAGATTATATATCTAATGATGACTTAATTACTTTATTTAAAAGAAATTTAAAGATTGGATTAGGTAAGTATAGAGGTAAGATTCCTTTTAAATTATTTAATTGTGGTAAAGTGGGTCATTTTTCAAGCAAATTTTCTCACAAGAATAAGAAGGATGAGAATGAAGATCAAATAATTGGTAAGAAAGGATTCAAGTCTGATAGAAATAATGGATCATTTAGTAATTTTGATAACAAAAAGAATTTCCAAAAAGACAAAAGGATCCTATACACAAATAAGGATGATAGTGACTTAGAAATGAGTTATGACATTCAATCTAATGTCAGTCATGATGAGAGTAAAGCTGAGGATGATGAAGTTCTATTCATGGTAGTTAAGTCAGATGATGAAATTAAATGCTCATATCAAATTGAAGGAAACTATAGTGGATCAAATGAAGAAGATGAGAAATCCACATAGGACTATGAGAGTGAACTAAAAATTTCTCTTGAAGATTTTAAGATTGAAAGAAAGGTATGTAAAGGTTTGAAGGTCAAATTGAAAGACTATGAAGTTCAATTCAATATTTTTGAAGCTAAGATAATTGAAGATAATAGGAAGCATGATGGATCAATAATATTCTTAAATTCCAAATTTAAGTCTATATCTTCAAGTCTAAAATTCAAGGAAGAAGAATGTTCCAAGTTGATTTCAAAAAACAAGATTTTGAAAGATGAATTGGAGAAAACTTTGAGTACGGATAAGTAATTTGCCAAGTATGAGAAAAGCATAAATGATCTTGATAGTTTATTGATGATTCAAAAGTCTTAAAGTGATATAATAGGTTTAGGTTTCATTGATAATCCATTAGTATTATCTCAAGAAAAGGATAAAATCATTGAAGAGAAGGATAAACCTACAAAGCTCAATACTCAAACTATGGGTGTTAGCTACAAAAAGGTAAGATAGCCTAATGCCATAAAACATTTGAACTTTAATGGTTACTGTCATGTCTATCAGGAGTTTGTTCATAGAGCCAATGAATGTAAAATTAAGGTTAAGGACAAGGATTTTAGTCATCCTAATGAAATAAATTACTTCAAGTGTTTGGATATGGGACATTTATCTAATCAATGTCCAAAAAAGATAAATCAAGGTGAGTCTACTCCTAAGAATGTAACATGCTTCAATTGTTAAAGGATTGGTCACTTAGCTAAGTTTTTTTAGTTTCAAAGAAGGATTTCATGTTTAAATTGTAAAGGATTTGTCCATATTGCTAGATTTTGTAAGAAAAAGGGGGCTCTTAATCAAGTCAATATCAATCAAACTCCAAGTTTTCAAGAGATAAAGAACAAAGTCTTATATAGGCCAAAGGAAGAAAAGAAAGTGATAGTTGATATGTTTATGGATTAGAGTAGTTTGTTTTCTAAGGTAGATATTATTTCTTTCATTGAGGAATTCTCATTATCTACTCATGTTTTCAATGAAGAGATCAAAAACAATGAGAAATTGAAGAAGGGAGATAGAGACAACCTCAAGATGAGTGTTGATCATTTTACAGTTATAGATGATAATGTTTCTTGTATAGATAAATCATTAATAGATCTTTAAAAGGTCAATTTAGCTGATAATGTAAATCAAGACATGGTGGTATCCTCATTTGTTTCCTATTCAAGTTTGAAAGAGGAGGAAAGAATTCAAGGATAGAAACAGTGGTCTCAGCCAAGTCAAAGAATAATAAGACTATGTTGACTAAAAACAAAGAAAAATATGAGAAGATGTTGGCCACTCTAGGATTCACACTATTATATAGCATTCTTGATAGATTGGAGGTCTCTTTCTATGCTTCATAAGAGACTCTTGTAGGTGAAGAAACAATAATGATGTTTAAGAGATATGTTTAGGTCTTTTGGTCCTAAAGTGCATTTTTGATCAATTTTGGATGCCTAGGTTGAGTGGTGATTTGAAGAAGGATGAAGTGTTTTGTGTGAGGACTTGTGGAAGATATTTATGAGTCATTCCCAGGTGGTTTGAGTCTTTGATTTGCTTAGATGTGATTTTTATGATCAAAAGTCTAAGTTGACCATTTTTTGTAGTGTTGACTACCTAGAAAGTGCCAAAGTTTCTCATATAGTGTTATAAAGTGATTTGAAACTTAATAATGGGTGATTCAAGTTTATTTTTATATTTAAAAGGAGGTAAAATGGCTTAGAGATGTTGATGAGATGCTCAGATGTGATTTTGACCATTTGGTCAAGGTGTTTATTATAGGTTTTGGTTTGTATGCATAGAATGATTGGTTTCAAAGGTCATTTAAAGATTGAAGACGTGTCATGAATTTTTTTTATTTTTAGTAAGGTTTTTACATGTGATTTAGACATGTTCTAGGTGGTTTTATAGGTTGATGAATTATTGTGTGCTAGGTGGAGCCTTTTGAGTGGTCTCTGGCTCTTCTTCTTAAGAGCATATGCTTGGAGGCTTATAGGAATTCGATATTAAAAAAGGTGTGGAGGCTTGAAATTTGGCATGGAATTGAGTTTTGGTGGTCTTCAGGTGTGGTATCCAACTTAGGTGTCAATGTTCACCAAAGGTTGACTTTTGACCAAGTGTTTGCTTTGAAGCCCTAGTCATTTGGGCATGTTTGGAAAAGTTGTCAAATTTTGGAGTTAAAGGATAAGAGCTTAAAAATTAGTTGATTTGGCCAAATGGGTAGCTGAATCAAGTTTTATAGTGGTCTATAAGTGATTATATTTCATTTTATTCAATTTTTAGCTCAATAGGAGGCTTAATTAGCTAATAAGCTAAGTATGCTAAGGAAGTTGAGTTGGAGGCTTAGTTTTGTCATGTCTAAGGGGGAATGGTATTGGTATTAAAATATTAAGTTTCATGGATTAAATTTATTAGGGTAGAGAGTTATAAGGTCTATAGTGTCTAGATAGGGCTACAAGCGGTCTAAGTAGGCTTAGTGAAGAAAATGAAGATTGTTGAAGAAATTTTCCAAAGGAGGATGATATTTTTGGTTATAAATGATAATTTTTTCCTATTATAAATGTGTTATATGTGTGGTGTTATTTTTGGAATGTCCTTTTTGGTTTTTATGGTGTCTTAAGAGCAATGGTAAGTGAGCTTGTATGATATTGAGGTGTTCATGTTGATGTTTAAGTTGGTGGTTTATGTTCTTGTAGGTCTTATAGGTGTGAATTGGTTTTGTATACTGAGGAGGATTATTAAATTTGGATTAAAGTCCTAGGGTGAGATATGGTTCCTTTAATTTTTTGACAAGTCCAAGGATCTTGATGGTTTAAGAGCAATTTTTGATGTTGAAGAGTGTCCACTTTGTCATTTTGGCAAAGGGGGAGAAGTTTTTGGTGTGTTTCCATAAATTAAAAATGGGGATATTATTGGGATATTTATGGTAGGTGTTTTCACTAATGTCTAAGAGGTATTATCAATGAAAAAGTGGTATAATAGGTCAGAGTGATGGAACATAGTGGCCTAGTATGCTTAGAGCAGTGTGATGCTTGCATGAGTGAACAGGGTGTTATAGGTGAATGATGTATGATGGATTGGATCTTGGTATGATGTTTTTTGAAAATTTATTGATGTGTTATATGCTCAAGGGTTGAATTCATATAGTCTTCATGATGTATGTAGGTCAGTTTGTGCCTTGTAGGCTTGACCTTGTATGGTTGCCTAAGGGATCTTGAGTACGTTGGATTGTATGCCATGGTAAGTAAATCAATATTATTTGTATATAAATTTTGGACACATATAGTATGTTTATAGGTCATATAGATGGTTTTAATGATGTTATAATAGGTCTATAAGATAGTTTAGCCATTGGCCTAGTTGGCTTAGATGGGCTTCTGAGGCCTAGTAAAGGGTCAATGAGTGATTTCAAGGTATTTGACCCTATATCTGAATTAAATATGATAAAAGAGGTGTGTTAAAGTATATTTACCAATTAATAGGTTAGATTATGAGAGATAAAGTTATAAATGCCTTCATGTGCTTTAGAGGGTGCTCAAATGGTGCATTTTGAGCCCAAGAGGAAAGTTATCATGTTATTTAACTCATGTAGACTTTGCATGGGGATTTGATCCTTTTTGAGATGTTTTATAAGGTTATTAATAATTTTTTCCAATAATTATTTCATGTATTAAGATCTTATTCTTTATGAATGATTACTACGAAGGTAAGTAGATTTTTATGTGTAAAAACCCCAGTCTTAGACCCAGTGTTGAAGATATTTATTTTTGATGCTTAAGAAAGTGTTGGATGGAAAAAATTGCGTTTGGATGTTGTATATTAATCCCCTATTCCTTTTAGTATGGGCTTGGTTAGTCTTGACTATTTTTTGGGTCCCATAGAAAAGTGCTTCTTAACAGTGATTTTGATTATGAGCAAAATTTGTAAGAATGACCAAGAGAATAAATGGGTTTGTGATGAATATTATGACTTGATTCAAAAATTCATGTAAATTTTTATTAATATTCATTTCTATATGTCAAATATCTAATTTATCAAAGTTTTCTAGTCGATATGAAGGAAAAGATGTCATGAGTGAGAAAAACCAATCAGAGTGAGAAGTAGAATTGGAAGGCCTAATCAATGAGTAAGGATGGGTTTGAACTCTTGGAGTTGATTTATTTCCTCTATTTATGTAATTTTAATTGTTCCTAATAACATTAATATATGTGAATTGTTGACTCATAATTAACCATGATGTTTTTTGCTAGCAAAAGGAAACCAGTTTGGATGATTGAGGTTGTCTGTAGGGTAGTTGATCAGATCAAGTGTTCTTGAGGATTTAAGAGTGTTAATGACTCCTTAAATTAATTATTAAAATATTTTTAAGGTTTTAAAAATCTCCTATTATTCAAAAAAAAATTCATAGAAGTGGAGTTATGCTTCATTTGTGATATGTTTGTGACATAAGCTCATGGTATGGACTAGAAACTGTTTGCAGAGGTCCATGACTGACCTTGGGAGACATAAGTGATTCTTCATAAAATTTTATAAAGTAATATGGCTGACCATAATTGATAATGTTATATATAAAATATATTTTATGCCCTTTTTGGTGGGAATCAAGCTAGACAAGCAAGTGTTTATGAAGAAATTTTTTAAGACCTTATGCAAAGGTTGTTGAGGGTCTTGAAGACTAGAGTTATTGAGGATTTGAGTTCAGAATGGTGTCATTATGCTTATAATATTTTTATGATTATATTGAACATATTTGTGAGATTTATGAGTGAATATTTTCAAGTGTGAGTGACGGGCTTGAGAATAGGTTATTACTTGTGTTGGTGAGATAGCTTGATATCGGTGGCTTGTGTGAATTTACAAAATTAAATAAGGGTGTTTTTGTAGGTATATTCATTAGAGTTTAAATAAAATCAATATTCAAAAGTGTTCTCTTTGTTAAGGTGCTTGAGTGGGTGCTAATTCACCTTGGTTAGAAAGACTTGACCAATCTAAGAACAAGTGTTCTATGTGAGATAGGTGTCTCACTAAAGGATTATTTTTTGATCCATATTTATAGGATAGTATTATATTGGTTTGTAATATTTAGGGTGGGTTTTATTCCCCTTGATGGTTTCCAAAAAAAATCTAGTATAATCATTGCATTTATGATTATTCATTATTACATCTTGCTTTGAGTTTGCTTATACTGCTTAAGAGGTTTTGAAGAAAATTTTTAATTGGTTTACCACTAATTCACCCCCCAGTGGATTTTACCCCATCAAGAGTTTAGGTTTGTTAAAAGTTTCATATAAAAAATCCACATTATAGGGTGATCTAATAAGAGCTTGTCACTTATCAAACTAGTATAGGTTCCAAGGCCATTTTAGCCAAAGGATGAAAGGGGTTAAACCATGTAAAAATATAGAGAAGAATGACCCAATCAAAAGATGAAACTTGATAGAATATCACACAATCCACTCAAGTGGTTCAATATTCAAAATATAAGGCTAAAGTGATCAAAAGAGTGCCAAGTGTTGTGTATATGTCAAAGGGTAGTACCTAGGTGGCATATATCTATTTACAAAGCACTAGTTGTAGGTGAAAATTAAATGTTGATGGGGCTTGTTTTAGTGAATATAAAGCCAAGTCACTTTACTAAAAAATTTAATCCTATGATAATAAGACATGTGGATAGAATAAAGGCATTGATTGGCTAATTCTTCAAAGTAAATTTTTGAAACCATTAGAATGAAACTAAAGAGCTAAACCAGATTTCAATCAAGGTAAATTAGAAAACATGCCATTTATGAATCACATTGCTTAGTTTGATTCCAAATTTAAATTTTAAATCTCACTATCTCAAAGCATTAGGTTCACATTTAGTTGTTATCTGTTATGAGATTCAAAACATTCTATGATTTTTCTAAGGACTTTTATTCATTCCTCTATAATTAAAGTAATCTGTAAACTCATCAATCATAGAATTTGAAACCATGGCTGAAGTTAAAAAATATAGAGTAAACAAGCAGGAACAAGTTCCATTCCTCTATCTTATGGGAGAAACATTATCTTTCAAGATACCAATTTCAATGCTATTGCATTGGCTATTAAAGATAAAAATTATAATTAATTATTATACCATGTAAAATATATTGTGGACTAAGACATTGATGATGAAGAAGGCTCAAATGAGGCAAAGGATAGATTGGATATTTTGGCACTCAAATCTATAGGCTCGTACAAGGTAGCATCTAACACGGAGGTATTCACCTACATAGACTTAGTCTACCATATGTTTCTTCAATATAGGTGAATTAATAATATGATTAAATCTTTGAATTTGGGCCAAGAAATTCCCTTCATAGTTGGGATAACATTTTATGCTTACTATGATTTGCCCAAACCAAAGATTATATACAATCAAGAAACTATGACTCGATGACTCCAAAACCATGATATCAAGGATGTTTTAAGATACTACACTAAGAACAAAGGGAATTCTATATGCAAAACCAAAATCATCCAAATCCCAACCACACAATTTAGGAAGGGAGTACAAATGGAAATAACCATGACAAATTGGTTACATGGGGTCGAAGACATAGGCCATGTGGATGAGAAATGGATTCCACTTACATATATGATAATTTATGATGGAATGACTCCCCCTTTGGGAGAAATTATATCTTGTAACTTAGCATCATAGATCATAAAGTTTATCCCCAACTAGGGGGATCATTTTTACATGATGTCCTACTTTGTGGATGTCATTTGCACCACCAAAAAGTTTCCACTGTTCACCAATTAGTACCCCAAGAAAAAATGGACCATCCCTCATACCTTCTCCAAGGTTAGAGTGTAAAAATACAAGCAAGAGATGAGGTCCATAGATAATAATTTATACCCTATAATATATAGTGGAATCCACAAAATGCCCATGCCCAAACTATGAGAGGAAATTTGATTAACCCTGAGTACCCATGGAGCCTATTAGTACTACCTAGATTGCATAATATTGAGGATAGTTGGCATTAATATATCCCCTCTTAGGTTTCCCATTATAGTGCCAGATAATCTATTTGAATAAGAAATTAATTTTTAGTTACTCATAGGGGTGGATGGATTGTGTAAAAATAAAATGAGAGGGTTGATTCATCCACAACTATCTAACATTTTCCAGTTTCAAATTGAAAAGTAGAAATTTTTCATTGTTATTGCTAAGAAAAGGCCTAATTTTGAATTAGAAAGAGATGGAAATAGGTAATGAGACCCAAAAAATATAAAATTCAAAGATTTCATCAAGCATAGGTTATCTTTTAATATCACCTACCATCATGAGACAAAAGATGAGGACAGGTTATACATAAATGTCACCAATGATCAAGATGTAAAGTAAAGATTGAAATATGTTGGTATTCCACTCATCAAAGGAAGATTGAAAAATGTTGGTTTTTATGAGGTTTTCAAACTTGAAAGTGATTAGTCAAGAGCATCCACATACACACTATAGGGTAATGATACTAAAGAAGAGAGACCAACTAACCCAAAACTTAGTCATAGGATCTATCAAGAATTCTCTCTCAATTTTGGGAAGAGAAGATATGAGCCTAAAACACATACTAATTAGGTCTCTATTTTGGAATCCATATCCAACACCCCATCCCAAGTCTATAATGTTATCTAAATGCTTGTAGAACCTTTTATGGTTCCCCATTTATCTTCAATAGAGGTAGTAACACCACATACTACCATACCAGTGGATTCCACACCATAATTACCTCCCCTGCTTCTGGTCAAAGAGGAACTAGGTATGAAAAATGAAGAATGTGTTTATTTTCATCCCTTATTTCTAAGTAACCAAACCTTGGGTATATTATGTGAGCTCCCAACACTAGACAAAATAAACCTCTTTCCCTATAAACCCCTCATTAGACCTTTTATTAGGCTCATGACTATTCCTTTGCCCATTGTTAGTCCTTTTTTTGTGTCATCCACTTCAAAGGTATTTGTGATGACCAATGTACCCCCAATTCTATCCAAGTCCATGCCTAGGCCTGGTCATTAGTTTCTAAATGGGAGGCCTATTGTCTTCATACCTTAGGTTCTTTTATTTCTAGAAAGTGCTCCAGCTAGCACTAGTTCTTATTCATCCTCAAAAGTGACACTTCTTGCCTCATCCCCTAGTTCTAATTTTGTCCTAGTTACCTCCATAGTTGCTTCTCAAAAAAATTCATTCTAGGGATTGATACCAGCCCATCAAATTCCACCATCCACCCAAGCTTAAAATGGTACTTTATCTTTGATCAAAGAAATGCATTTGGCCACATTAGAGAGGTAGGATTTGGTTATAGTAGACCCATCACATGTCTCATTAGAATTTGACAAGAAGTCTAGAGTAATGAATAGGATAACTAAAAGGAAGGTAACTCATCCAAATTAGATAATTGTATATGAGTTGAAATAAACCCTATTTTCATTAACCAAAAATAATAGAGCTAAGCATAGATAGTAGAAACAATATTTAGAGGATCCCCTCTTATCTATAAAATCCTATGGTGATGTATCCACAAAATTGGTGCAAGGAAATCTAGTAGAGAATAACTGAGCTAAAATAATAGAATAAAGCCACATTTCTAGAAGAGACCATCACTAAGTTGGAATGGGCATTTGAGGTCATGTTTAATACTCTAAATACTTTGGCTCAGTATAAAGTAAAAGGGAATGAAGTCTATAATGAAATTCTTAAGTTAGAGGGTGTATATGGGATCTATGACAACAAGGTAATCAAATTGGTAATGTTGATTAGGATGAATAAATTTGAATACCTAAACCTGATACCCTTGGAGGATTTGAGCATTTCTCAATCTTATATCATTTGAAGGAGGAAAGCCTTAAACCAATGGATTTTTGACATGATATACTTGGGCCAGTCTCAAATTCTTAGATAAGGCTAAGTATATATTGGATATTTTGGCACTCAAATATTTACACTTGTACAAGGATAGATTGGATATTCTGGCACTAAAATATATAGGCTTGTACAAGGAAGAATCTATCCCATAGGTATTCACCTACATAGACGTAGTCTACCATATGTTTCTTCATTCTAGGTGAATTAATAATATGATTAAATATTTGAATTTGGGCCAAGACATTGCCTTCATAGTTAGGATAGCATCTTAGACTTACTATGATTTGCCTAAACCAGAGATTATATACAATCAAGAAAATGTGACTCAATGGCTCCAAAACCATGATATCAAGGAGGTTTTAAGATACTAAACTATGAATAAAGGAAAGTTTTTATACAATACCAAAATTAGCCAAATCCTCATCATACAATTTAGAAAGGGATTACAAATGGAAATGATCATGATTAATCAGTTGCATGAGGTCATATACATAGGCCATGTGTATGAGAAATGGATTCCACTTATGTTTATGATAATTTATGATCAAATGACTCCCCCTTTGGGAGAAATTATATCCTGTAATCTAGAAGCATAGATCATAAATTTATTCCTGATTAGGGGGATCATTTTTACATGATGTCCTACTTGGTGGATGATATTTGTACCACCAAAAAAGTTCTCACAGCTCACCAATTGGTACCCAAAGCTAAAATAGACCATCCCTCATACCTTCTCCAAGTTCAGAGTGTATAAATACAATCAAGAGAAGAGGGCCATAGCTAAGTATTTATACCTGATAGTATATAGGCTAAACCACAAAAGTTCCATGCCCAAACTATAAGAGGAAATTTGATCAACCTTGAGTACCCATAGAGCCTATTGGTACTACCTAGATTGAATAGTTATGAGGATAGTTGGCATCAATATATCCCCTCTTAGGTTTCCCATTATAGTGTTAGATAATCTAGTTGAACAAGAAATTATTTTTTAGTTACTCATAGGGGTGGATAAATTATGCAAAAATAAAATGAGAGGATTGGTTCATCCATAACTATCTAACATTGATCGGTTTCACATTGAAAACTAAAACTTTGTCATTGTTACTACTAAGAAAAGGCCTAATTTCAACTTGGAAAGAGATGTCAATAGGAAATGGGACCCAAATCATATAACATTCAAATATTAAATCAAGAATATGTTAGCTTTGAGCATCACCTACCATCACAAGACAAAAGATGATGATAGTTTATACATCAATGTTGCCAATGATCAAGATGTAAAGTAAACATTGAAATATGTTGGTATTCCAATCATAAAAGGAAGATTGAGAAATGCTAGTTTTTTTTGAGGTTTTAAAACCTAAAAGTGATCAAGCAGGAGCATCTACATACACAATATAGGGTAATTATATTGAATAAGAGAGACTAACTAACCCATAAATTATTCAAAGGATCTATCAAGCATTGTCTCTCACTTTTAGGAAGAGAAGATATGAGCCTAAAATAGATACTGATCAGGTCTCTATTTTGGAATCCATATCCAACACCCCATCCTAGGTCTACAATGTTATCTCAATGCTTATAGAACCTTTGATGGTTCCCCATTCATCTTTGGTAGAGGTAGTAACACCGCCTACTACCATACTAATGGCTTCCACACCAGAATTGCCTCCCTTACTTCTAGTCAAAGAGGAAATAGATATGACAAATCAAGAATGTGTTTATTTTCCTCTCGTATTTCTAAGTAACCAAACCTTGGTATATTATATGAGCTCCCAATAATATATAACATGAACCTCTTGCCCTATAAGCCTCGCATTAGACATGTTAATAGGCTCATAACTATCCCTTTGCCCACTATTAGTCCTTTTTTTGTGTCATCCACTTCAAAGGTATTTATGATGGCCAATCTACCCCCAATTCTACCCAAGTCCATGCCTAGGCTTGGTACTCAATTTTTAAAGGGGAGGCCTATTATCTTCATACCTTAGGTTCCTTTATTTCTAGAAATCACTCTAGCTAGAACTAGTTCTTTGTCATCCTCAAAAATGACACTTTCTGCCTCATCCCCTAGTTTTAATTTTGTCTTGGTCACCTCCATAGTTACTTCTCAAACATTTGCATTCTAGGGAATGATACTAACTCATCAAATTCCACCATCCACCTAGCCTTAGGATGTTACTTTAGATAAATCTTTGATCAAATAAATGTAGTTGGCCACATTAGAGAAGAAGGATTTGGTTATAGTAGACCCCTCACATGTCTCATTAGAATCTGATAAGAAGTATAGAGCAATGAATAGGATAACTAAAATGAAGGTAACTCATCCAAATCAGATAACTATATGAGTCTAAATGAACCCTATTTTTATTAACCAAAAATAAGAGATCTAAGCCTAGATAGTAGCAATAATATATAGAGTACCCCCTCTTATCTCTAAATGCCTATGGTGATGTAACCACAAAATTGGTTAAAGGAAATGCAATAGAGATTAACTAAGCTAAAACAATAGAATAAATCCAAATTTCTAGAAGAGACCATCACCAAGGTGGAATGGCCATTTGAGGTCATGTTTAATACTCTGAATAATTTGGATTAGTATAAAGTAAAAGGGGATGAAGTATACAATAAAATTCTTAAGTCAAAGGATGTATATGGGATTTATGATAACAAGGTAATCAACATGGTAATGTTGATTAGGATGAATAAATTTGAAGACCTAAACCTAATACCCTTACAGGATTTGAGAATTTCTCGATCCTATATAATTAGAAGGAGGAAATCCTTAAACTAATGGATTTTTGACATGATAACCTTGGGCCAGTCTCTCACCCAGCTAGATGATAGAGTTATAACTCTATTTAAGGAGGTTGATATCACACACCTTAAAAACAAAGATAGTTCCACAATCAACAAGGATGCTTTTAGAACCCAGCTACAAAATTTCATTATCAATTTCATAAATTAGGCTATGGATAGAGAAGTGACCTTTAGGCAAGATATGATGGATTTGGTAGCATCGGCTAATCAGAGAATAAAGAAGGTAGTGGCAATTAATGAGGTCTTAAGACCTCTATTAAATAAAAATGATGTAATGTTATATTTCACCATCAAATTGCTAAAGGAGCCCATTATAGAATTGAAATTTATTGATAGTGACTACAAGAAATGCTTTGAGGCATGGAAAGGATAGATAAAAAAATAAGAATTAGGTGATTAGGAAGCCACAAATGGTCG
The DNA here is from genome assembly GCA_037957365.1 of Torreya grandis. Taxonomy (NCBI): domain Eukaryota; kingdom Viridiplantae; phylum Streptophyta; class Pinopsida; order Cupressales; family Taxaceae; genus Torreya; species Torreya grandis. The sequence continues at coordinate 688,074 of JARHVA010003425.1, read as the reverse complement.
CCACTAGAGCTTCTTCCCCTTAGACCCCTCCTAGAATTTCTTTTTCTTTGACTACACTAGGATCATCATCATTATCTACATATGTAGGATCCTAGCCTAGCACCTAAGGAGCAAGATAACCATTTATCAGTCTTTCTCTTGATGAATTCCATGTTTTATTTCTAATCAATATATTGTAAAATATTCCCTATTTGAATAGGGAATATTATTTAGTTTTTTAGAACATGAGGTACTTTTGTCCACTAATAGATGTCATGTATTTGGTTCTTTTATAACCAATGTAACCTTATTAGGAATGAAATAGGCCTATATATAAGGTTTTTCCTCCTTATTTTTGCTTCAAAATAAAACTTTTGTGAAATTAATGCAAATATAAAGAAGAATTCTTAGAATTCGTTCACTATTTCATTGCTTTCATGTCTTCTTGTTTCTCAAAATTTGTAAAATACAGATGATTTCATGTTTCTAATATTATTAAAACTTGGTAGTATTTTATCAAATGCATCTTGTTAGTTTGTTATTTCTACTATTCTAACAAAAAAAATTTGTATGATTTTTTTCCCTTTTATTATGAAAATAAATGCGCTTAAGGAAATTTTTTATGGGTAGTCATTTTAAAGCATACTTCTCAAATATGTGCATTTTATTTACCCCATAATCACCACTAAATTTATGATATTTTGAGTCTAGCACTAGAATCTCATGAATGTTAGTTTTATTTGTGCTATTATCAAAAAAATAAAGGAAACTTATTGGTCTTTGTTATTGCAAAGAAAATCATATTTTCTACCCAACCCTTCCTTTTATTTTTATTTTTTAACATGAATCACCTTAGATTACTTCTCACTATAAATATTCACCCATTTGTTTAAATTTGGGCAATAAATTGGCAAGATTAAATTAATTTTCATCATAATGACAATAAAAAATTTTAGATAGATTGTGTTAATACAAAGCTCCAATTATCCCTACAATAGAGTATGCTTGTAGACTAAAGGTGCTAGTTGTATAACCATTCCAAGAAAATTAAATTAAGCCCTAAGGTCTTATAGGACCTACATAATAAACTAAGATATATAATGTTATTATTCACATTATATCCTTGACATAGATATACATCAATAAGTTGATATTAACCCTATTCAAAATTTGAATACTCCTTCCTCATTATCCCACTTAACTTTTCATTATCTTGGTTTCAATATCAATGGCATGTCCTTTACTGCCTATATTTATTTCCTCTACCAATTCCTATATATCATCTTATTTCAAATCCCTTTCCATGGTCATGGGGTAGTTGGGATCTGATCTACCTAGATCTCATACCCTGTCTAGATGTACTAGACTTATAATGGCATTTAAATCTCATTCCTTTTTCCCCTTCTTTTTAGATGGCATGGCTACTATCAATCATGAGGTCCTTTATCCAGGGTCAACAAAGGATAAATATGATATTACTTAGACTTTTCTTCCTTAGTTACAATCAATTTTAGAAAAAATTTACTACAAAATATGTATACACCTTATTTTTTCTTACTAATAGTTTACATTTATAGGACTCATCAACATATTGATCTCCTTGAGTGTACATTCTAAGTATACTAAGATTAGGGTGTGCTAGTTCATTGCACTTTTTTAGAGTTTCTTTCATTTATGCATTCTTCCAACCACCTTAATTGATATTGTGGCATCAAATTTATTATACTCTAAGGTTATCATTCCCCCTTCTACTACTCTTCTCCCTATTTGTGTATTACTTCTCAAAATCATCAACTTAGCTAATGATGTATTTTAATGCACCCAACTTGGTCAACAGTTAATTATGTATTGTCTGTGGGACATATATGTTTAATCTATTTTGAAAAGAATGAATCAAAAAAAAAAATAAAAACTATTGAAATTGATATAAAAGAAATTTAATAATTCAAGTAAAATAAATAATTTGAAATTATCTAAAAAATATTAAATCTATAAATAGATGTGTACACTTACATCAAAAAAATTGTATGTTGACTATGCAAGTTGATTCTGATTGAAAACTACATGAGAAGACATGTGTGTTATGTTGCATTTAGAAATGGGAACTCAAAATTTTTTGGGACAAGGTAACACTAGGAGGATAGGGCCTCACTTAAGCCTTTTTTCTTTTACTACAACTGTGTCATGGTTGACTATGTGATTGATTTTTTGATCTAGGTCTGTGTGCTTCTCTATGAGATTTTACTAATTTTATTTGTGTTCCTTTTTTTCTATGTGGATACCTAAAAAAAAAAAAACCTTAGCTCTTTCACAATAAAAAACAATATAGATAAAATTCAAAATGGGGAATAAGGTTAGGGGAATAACTAAGTTATCTTAAAAACCTTACATAGTTTGAGTGTTTTCTATATATCCCAAATGAGTCCTAGGTCGATGTTGTTCTCCTTCCTAGGGTGAGTGTGTGATCCATGACTGTTCAAATGTATGAATGTAGATAGAATATTGATTTAAATGATTGAAAATAGATTCCTTTGAATTTAAATAAATTAAACTCAGACTTGGCCTATGACTATTATAATGTATTAGAATTAAATTTTAAAATATTTGTGCTCTTTTACTCAGTGTGCAATAAAATTTACAAGTTATTGTTAGATGTATTTAAATAACCATTGATGTGCTTATATAGGATAATATTTTAAATATTTATATCATACCTTGATAAAATAATGGTATGGGTTAATTTTAACATATTTAATTTAAAAAATTACATTTTGAGCATTGGGGATAAGTCTTAACTAGTGGACAAGGCCTTAGCATGACCTTGTTCGGCCTAGCACAGTCCTATCCCAAAAGGATATAGACTTATAATAAATGTCTAATAGGTGCATGTAAGTATATTATGGATGTATAAATTATGTTATTATTATTTTTAAGATAATTTTTATAATAATGAATGATCCCATATATATTTTAAGTTAACGAAATGGCGAGTAGGCCAAGTGAAGGAAGTATGTCAAGTTTAACAAAATTCAAGCACTTAATGATTAAATTTTAGTGTCTAAATTTTTACACAATTTATTCTATTGATGTAACAAAGTGAAATTACTAGAGTAAAGTAGATGAAAACCTAAGTGTGTGTACACACTTTTTATTTTGATGTGAATCTTGATCATGAAATATGCCTCAATACAAGAACTATAATAATGCCACTAAAAGTGGTTATTGTCTAGATTTGAAAATTGAAAACATTTAACTTGAATTTTGAATTTACAAAGAGATCAAAGAAATTATAAACATGAAATAACATTCAATATAATTTCCCTATAACTTGAAGGTGAATAAGTGTTTTTCCCCTTGTTAAGGTATTTTGGACAAATGTTTAACCTATGGAAATTTGAGAATGATCAAGTCTTAGTTTGGAAACTATTGAGATATATTTAGTTGGAAACATTGTATACTCCAACTCTCTTTTGAATAAGTATAGATTACTATGTAAAATAATTAAATAGGTGGAACCACCAACTATGGCTTGCTACATAGAAAAATTGTAACTATAAACATTGAGTGTCACTAGACTCTAGCATGTCCCACTTGTAACATGAAGACAAATCACACCACTAAAATAGATGCATATTATATTTAAAACTTTGAAACTTTTGAACTTGATAAAATTCAAATTTTACATATAGTAACTTGAACATAAATGATTATCATGCCCCATGTACTATATTGTATTGATATTGAATGCCACTTGAACCTATAATTATTTGAAAGTTGTAAATTGTAAATATAGAAATGAGTGCACATGCATGTCATAAGCCCCCATAATCTAAAAATTTTGAATCATGTTATAATTTAAAAAATTGTATAGTGCAATAAATATAAAATTTTCTCATAAAGACTTTAACTTCTCAATACAAGCCCATTGTGATTCTCCGCCCCCCCCCCCCCCCCCCCCCCCCCCCCCCCCCCCCTCCCCCACTTTATAGATGAGAGACATAGCCTATAAGTCACTTATCTCAAAATAAATTATATTTGAAAGATATAATAAAGTACTAGCATGTTAAATTTTTTGAATTGGATTGCATCATAGTATTGAATGTAGCATTTAATTATATATGAAACATGTGTTACATAGATATAGCCTTGAAGTGTATAATCATGATATGCAACATCAAAATAAAGTAAGAATATAATATATGATTAATACATGATAAGAATCATGAAACCATATTAACAATAAATGAACATATAATTATTGTCACACAATTTTCATAATATGTTACACATAAGGCCAAAATTTCACATACAAGGGACATGTGAATGTTGTTGTTGACCATTTTTATCACTATGGAGGAGCAACATCTTATTTATATTCAAGGCTTCAGATCACCCATAAGTTGTCAAAGTTTAGTCAATTTAGGTGGAAATAAATGAGTATGAGGTTGGGCCTATATAATTTTCAACACTTAATATTTTGAGGAGGTTCTTAAGCATACATTAGTCTTCTTAGACTCTCTTCCTAGAGCCTGATTCAAACAACAAAAATACTTAACCATTTCAAGGGTTTTTATCAGTAAAAAGCTCAAGTTGTGAAGAGATAAAATTTGATGGGCCCCTAATAATGTCTTAATGGCTTCTCATTTTGTTAATCACAAAAAGACTTAGTTGTTTCTTTTAAAGGTTGCACAGTGCCACAATTCAATCTCATAGTGGCCCCAAGCCCTTTAAAATTATTTTAAAGTATAAAAAGGAATTAGTTGATTATTTTTATCTCTCAGAGCCATGTGTAACTTTTCCACTCAACAAGACTTAGTCATTTCTCTTCAAAGTCACTCGATGCAATGTATCACTCTCTCTATAGTCTTGAGCTAGTTAAAAAGTATTTTAAAAGACTTACTTGATTATAAAAAGTTGAACATCAAGTAAATGATGTTAGAAAAGCTATAGGAAAGTGAGAAAGTAGGATGCTTCCATGTATCATAATCTCAATGACCTAGAATCTTGGAACCATTCATAGAGTTCAAAACCACTAGGCTAGTGGGTTAGCAGGATGATGCCATGTGATATAATCCCACTGCTCTATTCTTTCAAAGATTTCTATGTATCCCAAAAAGATGTTATATCCTTGAACTAGAAAGTGAGTGCAATGGAACCATGTATTTTAATCCCATTACTTTGTATCCTTGAGGTAATCTATGCAAAAATATCAATGTGTTAGAATAGTGGGTGAGTGGGATGATGCCACATGGTGAAACATTACTTCCTTACAAGTATCCCAGAGAGATGTTATATCCCTGAGCTAGTAGGTGAGTGAGATGGAACCATGTATTACAATCCCACTACTCTATAGCCTCAGGTTAGTCTATGCAAAAATATCAATGTGTTATAATATCAGGTGAGTGGGATGATGCCACATGGTCAAATCCTACTTCACTACAAAGAAAATAGTCAACTTTATACTTGAAAACTCGACCAAATAATGGAGGAATTATAAGGAGCCACATGGAAGTGGTAGGACGTAAGCACATAATGGAAATATTGCCTATAAAATAAGAGAACACTAGTTGGAACTTGATAGAACCCAAATTAGAGAGCTTGAGGAAGTGGTAAATAAATAATAAGCTACCATATAGACTTGGTAGAGCCTATGGATTTATAGCCAAATATAAACAATGGTGAAACCAGAGTAGGTCTAGGTGTCTTTAAATTATTGACTACATGGGGATTAATGGGAATATACCCATAAAAGTAGAAAAGCCCAAAATGAGCCCAATGTTGACACATGGCTAGAACCCACTACTAAGTAGTTTTTTAGCATCTACATTAGCATTGGTTGAGGAAAACTTGACATCCCATCTCACCCATTCAGATTTAAAACGCATGTGCAAGCTGTATAACTACATTGATTTCATAGAATCAATCTTGGAGTGGTTTGTCATGCAAATCAACATGACCAACTTGGCTCCAACAAGTAGAGTAGTAAGAGGAGCTAAAATTGTGCATTATCAATGCACCATCATAATTTCCATTCAAAATAAGACCTAAAGAACCCTAGGAATATCATGTCTTCCCTATATGCCAAAATAAATGAGAATAAGTTAAATCAAACAAAGACTTATATTCCCCTCACAAGGTGGAGTTTCAACATGCAAAATTTGAGGAGTTAGTTAAATAGTAAGTGGAGTTTTATCATGCAAGATTGTAAGATGTCAATTAAAGTTAAAATTTAGTTATGTTTTAGTTTTTAGCCTTAATGAGGATGTTGATGACAAGATTACATGTGGGTCCACTCAAAAAAGACTCCATTTACTATATATACTTATTCTTTCTAAGTAATAATATATACCACTAGTTGCTTATGGCTCAACCCTACCAAACTTCAGACTTGTAAACACTTTTTTATCAATAAAGAAACTAATTTTACCTTTTCATATGTTATTTATTATGTGTAATTGATGAATTATTGATGTAATTTTTTGATAATTACAACCTTACCTAATTTATGTCCATTTTTTTTCACCTTTATGTATCAAACTCAATCTAGTGAAGGTTGTAGTTTGTGTCTCTAAGAGTTTATGCATTTACTAGTTATGATGAATGTTATTTGAAATTCCTTAGATAAGTGGCCATCCTTTTAGGGCATTTTTATAAGTTGAATCATTTTTACAAAACACTTATGTTCAATATTAATTAGTGAGTTGATAGTTATGTATGTGTGAGTTCTATTTAAGCTTATTTTGTGTGTGTTCAAGCAAGTTAAGGTATTCAATTTTGGTGCATCACCTAGTAGTTAGTAATAGAAATATAGGAATAGTTTTCTCTCTCTCTCTTTTAATTGTTAATAAGTAGTTTAGGTGAGGATAAAGGTGATACATCAAGGGAACCATCCCTCTCTATAGGTTTAGTTATATTATAGGTCAACCACAACCTGGAAGTGATCCCATTGTGTCAATTAGGTGAGGAAATTTTAAGACCTTCCTGAGGGGTGTAGGCTCAAGTTGACAACAATTTCTAGCACACTCAATGGGACCTATCTTAGAATATTTTTAAATATTAGTGTTAGTTTTATCAATTTACAACATAGACATTATTCAAGTACTCAGCATCTAGAAAATCCATAAGCATACAAACATCTTTGTGGTAAATTAGTGTAATTTTCAGGCCAAAAATCACAACAAGATTAGCTAAAAAAGGAATTCCTTTTATTTTTATTGAATTACCTTTGAATTTAGTAAAAAGAAAGAGGTTCTTGAAATATAGGCCATACACCAAGCATCCCTCTACCTCAAAAAATCATAATTTACCTCTGAACAACCCTATATCAAGACTAAATTTTATTATGGATACTAAAAACTAAGATTTTGTGTTTTTTTATGGTGGAAACCCTTTGAACCTTTCCTAATATAATGATATTCTGGCATCAACATTGAAAATTTTACCCTTATTCATTGGATAATATCAAACCACTTTTGTAAATCACATTATAAATGTGGCTAACCTATGTTTTATGCATCATATAACTAAATAAAATGTAGCTATTAGATTGATTGCTACAACTTTCAAGGGAAAGGCTCTAAAATGGTATATACACCTTCCTCTCAATTCCATTGTAGCCTAATATGAGTTAGGAGTATCCTTTTACAAATAATTTGAGGGCAAATCCAACTATCTCTCTATAGTTGAGTAATTAACTACCATTAAGAGATTTATCCATGAATTCATGGTTGATTTGAACATTAGGTTATAAAATACATGGGATAGGATCCCTCATATGATTAGTCCATCTCCAGAATATGCATTCTTATATTTTTTGAGAGATCTAAATAATGATATATCAGTGATGATCCAGTCAATAGGTGGAAGGATACTCCCAAATGCATTTGAGGTGGCCATAAGGGCAAAAAATAGCCTTATGAAAGTTATAAAACTTGAACCAAAGCCTCCTCTATCCATTTTTATATAATTTAATCCCATTTCACCTTTTCAAGTGCCCATATTAGCCCCAATTCTAGCTCTATATAATCAATTTGTAGCTCTTCCTAGCCAATCTAGTGAGTTAAGTGAACCAAAATATATTATGCAATCATTTAGGAATGAAATTATGGACATAAAGAGGCAATTATCTTATCCTAATAGATTATATCAACCTCCTTAACAACAATAATATCAGCATAATAGGACTTCTTTTCAAAACTACCATTCAAATGAACCTCCCTACAAAGGACAAGGAGCCATTACACAATTTAGGCCATATACCAATATTGATCCAAATACTCCATCCTTTTACAAATATATTTTACATAATAAGAATAACCTCATAAAATATAAATAATGGTGTACTCCATGTAATAAACACCATAGTAAAGCCTCTTGCCCAAATGGAGTATTAAATCAAACTCTAGTTGTACAAGGTATGGCAATGCCTCAACTATCATAAACATAAATTCCACATAAAATAAAACTAAATGATGGTCAAATACAATATAACAATAAATTTTTAAATTGTAAATAATTATTCCATTATTCCATAAATCATCAAATGGATACAAATAAGGTGACTAGCCTAGTAGTTGTTATCACAAGAGCTAAGAAGAGAATAATAGATGATGCACAATAGGTACAAAAACTTTTCATTTTACTTATTCATATTATAAAAATAATAAGTATCCTCATTCAGCCCCAAAAGTTTGGTAAAAATTATAAATATTAGGTTTTTGGAGGCAACGTAATATCTCAAATTTCCCATAGTTAAGAGAGCACTATTGTTCCAGAGGGGTAACCAAGGGTTAGTGGCAATCCTCTTAACATCATAGAAAAAATTAAGAAGGAACATGTGATCATATAAATGTGTCACACTTTAAATATTCTATGACAAAAATATGTTCTCCAAGAAGAGCTCTCTAACCTCCATATCTCAGTTGGATCAACGAGGAAGGAAAGTGTGGTTCTCACTAATTTTGGCTAGCATGTTAAACAATAGGTATAGCCTATTAAATTGAAGGTACAACCATTAAAGGCTGAATTATATCCAATTAAATATTTTAAACCTCCTCCCTTATACATTTATTTTATCATTGTTGATTAAATAGTTCAAAATTGTATGGTTGATAGTGGTGTTAGAAACATAATTATGCCAAAATAGATAGCTAATAACCTTGCCTTGAAATATGAGACAAACACAAAAGGAGTGTTTTAATTATATGGGAAAGATACCAAGATATTTATAGTAATTAATGTTTTTATTTTAATTTTAATTCTTACCCAAGTGTTTCTATTATTGAGGATGTTGTGGTAGTTGATTTTTCATCATATTTTGCATTATGTTTGTTAAGAGACTTCATAGTGAATATTAGAGGTGACCTATCTTCAGATTGGTCATATTTTTTTTTAATAAAAAGGTATGGTACTGATGTTACTATAAATTCATAACCTATTTCCAAATTTTATATATATCCTTACATGCCAAGCATTACTAATGTGAATTGTACTATACTTAATGAGAACGAACATCTAAGTGATCAAGAACCAATCATTCTTATTGAAGGAATTCATAATATTTTCCTTGATGAGTGATGGGATGAAAACCTTGAATTTTAACCTTATAAACTCATAGAATATAAATGTATGGGAATATATATTCTTCATGAAGAGGTTGATGAACTTACAGAAGTTGTCTCTAACAAGCTTCTTAAAATGGTTGTTTTAGGCAACTATTTATTGTATGAAGAAGATTACATTGTTCTATATATTTTTAAGCATGGTGAACATAATGAATGTGATTTTTTTATCTATATAAATGTATAATAGTTATGAAAATGAACATCAATAATAGAGGGATGTAGCACTAGTACTATGAGCTAATTCAAAATTTTGAAGTTATAAACAAGCTTTCTATCTCTAAAAAACACAAATGAAGACCTTACTAAAGATGTTGAAAAATTTAATGAGCATGAAAAATTTATTGAAGACACTTGGTATTAGTACCATACTCTTTTTTAATAATTTGAGGTTGTTATCAAGCCTCAAGACATCATCACCTCTATTTCCAGATTTAATTCGTCATTAGTTGCAACTCTTCCAATCAATCAAGGTATTATCTATAGTGGCAATCAACTCAAAATCAAGGACATACAGACCTCAACAAATATTTTTAATTCATGTTTTCCATTCCAAAAACAACCTTTCATGGGTTTCTATCAGTCATATGGAGATATGTTCACATGGATTCAAGAGGATTCCATGAGTTTTTGCTTTAATCCAGACTAAGTGAGAAGAGGATGTCATCTTGTCCATAGTAGTGTTTATATTTCACTTTCCCCCAAGTGTTGTGGAACATTAGTTTAGACATTTTATTTTCCATAAGTACTTGTGTGCATATTAAAAATAGTTTTATTTGTTTTTATATTATTTTAAGTGTCTTTTCCATAGTTTATGTGTTTCCTTCTCTCTTTTATTGGAGGTATTTTCAATTTCATAATTAGATTATGGATTAAGTCTCAAATTCAGGTATAATTAGAGATTCAGGTTAGATGAAATGATGTCTGAGGGAAATCATGAAGCTTTGATAAATTTAGGGGGTATATCAGAGACAAACCATGAGAATCTTTTCAAATGCTTTGTAAGTAATTATCAGTTCAGTTATTTAGTGTCCAACCAAATAGGTTGTAATTATGTTGAAATTTTAGAACTATATGTTTTGGGTGATTTTATGACTCCATGATCAATCGATTACTTCAAATTTTAATGGGTTCCTAATTATCAGGCAAGTAGCCCATGGAGGTCACCAAAATGTTGACCATTTTTAGTTACCATGGAGGAGCATTGTTTGATTTCCATTAAAGGGTTTAGATTGCTTGAAAGTTTTCAAAGTTTAGTAAATTCAAGGGAAATAAAATGAGTATGAGGTCAAGCCCAGATGAGCTTTAACACTTAGACATTTTTAAGAGGTTATCAAGCATGTAGTAGTCTTCTCAACCTTCTTGATGAACACAAAGCACTCCTAGAGCCTATAGGAGTCAAACAACAAAAATAATTAACCATTTTGGGGAGTTATTCTTGGTGATGGATTTAGGTGGTGAAGAGATCAAATTTGATGGGGCCTCAAAAATGTCTTGAAAGTTTCTCATTTTTTTAGTCATAGTGAGACTTAATCATTTATTTTAAAGGGAACATGGTGCCATGAATCAATCTCATAGTGGTCTCACACCTTTTCAAATTATTTTCAAGTAGAAAAAGGATTTAGTTGATTATTTATGTTCTTTTAGAACCATGTGTCACTTTTCTACTCAATAATAATTATCCATTTCTCTTCAAGGTCACTCAATGCCACACGTCACTCTTCTTGTAGTCTCAAACCAGTTCAAAAGTATTTTAGAAGACTTATTCAATTTTGAAAAAAATTCTTGATGAGGAAATGATGTTAACAAAGCCCCTAACAAGTAAGAAAGTATGATTCTTCTATGTGTCATTTTCCTAGTTACTTGGAATCCTAAAACTATTTTTATAGTTTAAAACCCCCTAAGCTAGTAGATTAATATGATGATGTCATGTGTCATAATCCTACTACCTCACTACCCTAGAGATTTATATGCATCCCAAAGAGATTTCAAATCCTTAGGATAGTGGATGAGTGAGATGGAACCACATATCTGACTATTACTACTCTAGATCCCTGATGTAGTCTATGTAAAAAGAATAGTGTGTCTGAGTAGTGGGTGAGTGGTATGATGTCATGTGGCAAAATCTTACTTCACCATGGAGATAATGGTCATCTTTTCACTTGAAGCCTCAAATTAGTAATAAAAATTTAATAAGGATCCATGTGGATGTGGTAGGCCTTGAGCACACAATAGTAAGATCACCCAATGAATAGGAGAACACCAGTTGATACTCAATAAAACCTAGCTAAGAGAGTCAGGGAAGGGGTAGAAAAATAATAATTTTCCATGTGGACCTAGAAGAGCATGGGCATTCATATCTAAATATAAATAATGAAATTGGTAAACCCAAAGTAGGATTTTGAGTTTACAAAATTATAAGTATATAAGTCCCAGAGGGAATATACTTACAGAAGTAGAAAAACCCAAAATGAGCCCAATGTCAGCACATGGCTAGAACCCGCCACTAAGGAGTTTACTAGTGCCTACACTGAAACTAGTTGAGATGAATTTTATAGATTGTCTTGTCTATTTAGATATCAATTTTTTTTTCAGAAATATGTATAACTACATTGATTTTGTATAATCAATCTTGAAGTGGTTCATTGTGTAAATTAATGTGACCAACTCATCTCTAACTAACAGAGTGGAAAGAAGAGATGAAGTTATGAATTATCAATGCATAATAATAATTTCCATTCAAAATAAGACCTCAATAACCTAAATAATATAATATCTTCCCTCTATGACAAAAATAAATAAAAGAAGTCAAATCAAATAAGGACTTCTATTCCCCTCACAAGGTGGAGTTTCATCATGCAAAATTTAAGGAGTTAGTTAAAGACTAAGTGGAGTTTCATCATGAAATATTGGAAGATGTCAATTGAAGTTAAAATTTAGTTATGTTTCAATTTGTATCCTTAATGAGGGTGTTGATGACAAGTGTACATGTGGGTACCCTCGTGAAAGGCTCCTTTCACTATATATACTTGTTATTTTTAAGTAATAAGATCTATCATTAGTTGGTTGTGGTTCAACCCTACCAAAGTTTAGACTTATAAACACCATTTTGAATAATAGAGAAACTAATTATTTCTTATCATATGTTGGTTATTATGTGCAATTGATGAATTATTAATGTAAGCTTATGATAGTTATACTGTATCCCTAATTTATGTCTAATTTTATGCACCTTTATGCAGCAATCTCAATCTTATTTAGGTTGTATTTTGTGTCTCTAAGAGTTTATGCAATTCATAGTTGTGATGAATGTTATTTAATCTTCCTAAGAAAATGGTCATCCTTTTAATCATTGTTATAAGCTAAATCCTTTCCACAAAACACTTGTGCTCAATATTAGTTAGTGAGTTGAGAGTTGTGTATGTGTGAGTTCTCTTTAAGCTCATTTTGTGTGTGTCCAAGAAAGTTGAGGTATTTAATTTTGGTGCATCACCTCAAAGTTAGTCGTATATAAATATGAATAGTTGTGTCTCTCTCTCTCTTTTCATTTTCAATAATTATTTTAGATTAGGATCAAGGTGATACATCAAGGGAACCATCCCTCTTTGTAGGTTTACTTTCATTATAGGTCACCCATAACCTAGAAGTGATCCCATTAATTAAATTAGGTGAGGAAGATTTAAAACCTTCCTCAAGGGTGCAAGATAAATTTGAAAATATTTTTATAAACACACAAGGCCAAGGCCACACTATAATGACATAATGATTTCATATAATAAATAATATGTATATGTTTCACACATAAGGCCAAGGGCCACATATTTTTTATTTGATAAGGTTAAAAAGTGGGATTAGGGTCTTGTAACCTTACAAGCACTAACATATGTTCAAAAATAAGTGAGATAAAAATACATACAAAATAATCCCTAAAGCTAAGTAACTATGAATCTAGCTTTAGCCAAAAAGATATAAAACCCACATAAAAAAAGACTCCAAGTTTCATAAAAAACAAACTAAGTAGATGCGCATCAAATATTAGTGATTTGACTCCTCCAACACAGTGTAGAGTACTAGCTTCCTACTTCCCTTATTATTATTCTCTTTTTTTTAGTGAGTCCTCTAGTTCTCTTACTTATCATGTTCATTAGCAATTTTGTTCTTCATATTTTTTAGAGTTTTTTTCCCTGGTTTCTCTAGCTTCTTCTTTACATGTTCATTTTTCTCATCAATTATTTTCTCATGCTTCATTTTTTTCATGGAAGTGGTCTCTCATGTTTCCCCCACTACCTATATGATATTTTCCTTTCCTTCACCAACTCTTGCATGAAAATTCACTTCTTCTAGAATAAGTAGAAATTTTAATTTATCAATTTCCTTGACCATTTTAGAGAATAGTAGTTATTACATGGCCATATTAGTATTTATATTTTATAGGTTTCATTCCAATTCCTTAATACTCTTGATCTTAGTGGTTTGGGTTGCCATATTTACAATTTCATTGGTCTCTAGTGTTTTTTCCTTTGGATTAGTTAAAAGGTTGGGGTTAATAGTCTCTTTTTCTCTTAAAGATTCAGAAGAATCCTCCTCCTCTCTAATGTCATAACTATCCTCACCCTCTTCCTTCATCTTTTTGTCACCACTTTACACATCAATGTATTTTATTACTTATTTTTCTCACATAAACTCCCCTCTCTTGACTATCAAAATTATGAGTCCTTGGTGTAATATGTTAGAAAAGGGGTTCACCTTGAAGGATTTAAAAAAATATTCTATATATTTAAGTATTAATAATGATAGACTTATTTTATGACCCTTAAAATGGTTCATCATTAAAAATTTATGTGAGAATAGAGTGGTGTGTTTAACTTCTAAGGTGATATAATGCATAATTTGAAGGCATATCTTAGGCCATTTCCTTGGTAATTCAACTCTAGGATAACCTTTTTATTTTAGGATCATCTTATCCATCTTGAATAAGGTTTTAATGATCTCTTCCTTCCCATTTTTATCTTGAAAAGCCTTTAATCCATCACATTTCATGCTAGTGGCTTCTCTAATTATCTCTCTAGTAATGGTGATACTTAGTCCCCTCATCCTAGCCATTTTATCCTCCCATCCTTTAGAAATATTTATAAATGGAGGAATATAATCCAATAATTCTTATCATAATGTTGGTGAGGCCTCTTTTATAAATTTTATTCCATTCATTAGGGTCTTATTTTGCATCTACATATGATATGTGTTCAACCTTGTCATAGTCACTTCCCATACCTGACTTGTTGTTGTTCTTTAGGGACTTGTTGTGTTTTGAAAATATTTCCATTATAAAATGGCCTAATTTTGGCATAGATATTCCATAATTATTGTGACTAAAGTGCATTCTCCCATGCTTAAAACTAATTGACTTCATTTTGAAATGATTGCTCTCATCCTTATTTATGGATTTAGCTGATGTGAATTAGCTCATTAATTACTAGTTCATAATTTCCCTCCCATGAGGGAAGAGAAATTGGACATTTCCTTTCTAATGATCATGGCTATTTGACTTGATAACTCATCAACCTATGTCTAATTTTATAATGATAAAGTGTGCACTTTGATGTTATCCATGATATCCACACCTTTATTACCTTCCCTATATATGTGGGTGATTGAAACACCCTTGAAATGTTGGATGATTTTTTTGTCATCCTCCATTTCATTTTTTAGAGTCCATGATGAAGTTGTTTTTCCATTTAGGCAATTTATAATATTTAGATAATCTCATTCAACTTGGAGCTATTCAATTCTCAAATTACCCACCAATTTGATACCCATAGATCTTTTGAAGATTCATTGACATTGTTAGTTTGAACCCACAAGGCTTTGGTATTGACATTCATGAGACAACCAAGTCCCTTATTACACCTCCACCCCAAGATAGTCCTAGGTTACCTTTTTTTATACTATCAAAATTTAGCTTGATCCAAGGGCTAGGTAGTTTGGACCACTTAACTAGAGATCTATCCACCCTCTAAGAATGGACACTAACTAGGATTGGAATATTCCATCAGGTAAAGAAGGGGGTAGAGGTAGATGGGGGATCCCTAAAGTTAGAATAAAACATAACCCAATTTTTTAATTGTATCAAAAATCTTATAGGAAAGAGATAGGAGTCAATGAGGCTTATTATAAAATATGAAAGTGTTTATACACTTCCATATGCCCCAAAATATATGTGGTAGTGTTATTTTCCAAGGGAAACCCATGGGATTTCCATTGTAGGAGAATATAAAGAATAAATTTGGGCTTGACCTAGGAAAGGTTAAATTTATGCAAAAGTAAGTCAAAGTTTTTACAAGCAAAAGGTCACTCAAGAAACAAGTGGGAAATTGATTCTTCATTACACTTAAAAAGGATGTACATATTTGGAATGGGGATTATTCTCTTAACTAATTTATCTACATTAATAATCTTATTTTAGGTATCCATCCAAAAAAATATGTTAACTTTTGGAGAGAGATTCATAATCCACAAATTCTACTAATCCTCAACATTCTCCCCAAGATCTAGATTAATCAAATATCTTGATTTGACTAAGGAAACTCTGTTGGATTAGCTAACCAAATGAATTCATCATATTTTTGGAAGATTTTGATATGATTAATTTTAATTTTATGGTTGAGATCAAGGATGAGTTGGGAAAATTGGTCACAAACACCCTCCTTGTGTAAATTTTTCCACCTCCTAGATCCATTATACTCCTCCCAATAGTCACTCACTTTGGATCCCACCTCCACCTTCAAATCAAGGCTAATTTCAACCCAAAAGGATATGGATACTAAGGGTTGATAAAATAAATAGGGGTCATTCCAAAAATTAACTTTGTTACCATTACCCATATTCCATTTGTTACTTTTTTCAAGGAGACTTTTGTTATTAAGGAAGGCTTTCCAAAACTTGGATCCAATGATAGGGCATTATTCATTAAAGTACTCAACTCCTTATCTAGATTCAAGATACTTAGATTTTATAATAATATTCTAAAGTTTATCCTCTTTTAAGACTTTCCATCCTTGTTTTGCTAAAAGGGATTGATTAATTAACTTTACTTTTCTCAATCCTAAGCCTCCATTTCCTTTAGGGATACATACCTTGTCCCATGAAATAATACAAAATATAAATTTTTATTCTATGCCCTTTTAGACATATATTTTTTGAATGTTTCCAATTTATTGGATATTTTAATTGAGCTATTGAATAAGGACATAAAGTTAACTAGGATTCTTTAAAGCAAGATCTTAAGAAGCTAGAATTTCCTTGCCTGAGAGAGAAGTTTTCCTTTCCATCCTACCAAATTTTTATATATTATGTCAGTGAGTAGATTACATAATTTAGTTTTCATTTTTCCACTAAAAAAAGGTATCCCCCAGGAATGTAGACAAGAATTTATTTACTTGGCAACCCAAAATTTTGGATACCTTCTTTTGGAGGCTTTCCTAGGTGTTGATAAAGTAAAGGGTCCTCTTGTGGAAGTTAACACATTGGTTTTAAATATCCTCATAGCTATTGATAATTTTATTAAAGAAATCAAATTCCATCACAAAAGCTTCCCCCATCAGCAAGGTGTTATCCATAAACTATTCATGTATAATAGGGGTGGTATTAGGAGCCACTTTAATTTTGTTTATCTTTTTGATAATTCTGGGTTTTCCATCATTCTGATCAAAGCTCTACCATTATTATGAAAAGTTATGGAGATAATGGATATCATATAATAGTTAAGGGACACATATAATAGTCAAATAAGTCCTAAATTATCATGAAATAAAGTAATAAAAAACATAGATCAAATGGTACTAGTCTAGATTGATCATATGTATCAATGTCATTGGTATCAAATATCATTTTAATGTAACACAATGTAAAGTATGAGTGATTAACAAAAAAAAAATATGATATATAGTTCAACATGGTAGAGAGGTTATGGAAAGATATAATATTTGGAATTGTTAGCAGAGAATAAAGATATGCCCCCAACTTAACAAGGTTTTCTGTAAATAAGGGAATCTTGACATCAAAGAACCACATGAGAGTATGTCATGTATAACACCCAAATACCTTGTAAAAATAAATGTGTCTTTAAATTTTAAATATGTTATCTACCTAACATATAATAAATAACATATGTAAATAATTGAGCTAAAAACATTTTAAATGCTTAAAGGTCTTGATTAATAAATTCTTACAAATATTTTTATTTTTTTAAATTTTTTTGACATTTACAATATTTTTTGAATTTTTTTAAATTTTATAATTTTTTTAAATATATTAATTAAAAAGGTGACAAGAAGCAAGGCTTTAAATAATATTTTAAAATGGAAGGATTCAAACAACCCTCAATAAGGTTTTAAAGCATAGTGTGACAAGAAGGAAGGCAATAATGGTGCCCCCAATGTATGTTAAAAAGAGTCATAACAATGTATAAAAAATGATTAATATAGATAAGGATGTACATGTTCCTCCTAAACAAGAGAGATATGTGATCATGGAAGTAAAATTAAATACATAGTATGGTAGGTATTTAATGGTAAGCAAGTGGAGTGACATAGAGATAATTATCTTAGATTATTTGAATCAATTTCAAAATCAATACAACAAGTGCCCAAATTGAAAATAAATACAAATGATAGATGAATTCATGGATAAGGGATAGAATAAGTAGTAATTAATTAAAATCAAATAATATATGTACAAAGTTAAAATGAAATTAGGTTAACCAATTATATCCATAATATGAGGCATGCATATGTGTGTGTGTGTGTATGTGTACGCGTGCACATGCGTATGCACATGCATAAATATTTGGATAGATAATTTTATGGATAAGGGATAGAATAAGTAGTAATGAATTAAGATCAAAGAATCTATGTAAAAAGCTAAAATACAATTAGGTTAACCAATTATATCCATAATAAAAGGTGCACACACACAGAGAGATATCCATTTATATATCCATATACATACATATATACATACATACATACATATATATATATATATATATATATATGCATATTCATATACATATACATACTCCATGGCATGATATGAAATAATTAATTCTTGTGAATAAGAAGTGTCAACAAGAGATGCTTCTGAATCTAAATAAGAATTATATGATGTGATGTAACCCTCTAAATTATTGCTCATATTCCCATGTAAATCTATATCCTCATGTTAAATAGGATAACATATAACTATTTATACCTATGGTGAAGTTATCTAAATAAATTTTTGTGACTTAAGAGATGAAGACCATTTTTTAGGTGCCACTTTATGTTTAGGATAATGTGCCATGCTATTTTCAACTAGCTTATTATACTCATGTGTAACTATATTATTCTCATAGATAAATGGAGAAACTGATTCTATAATATGCTCATGTTCATTAATAGATGAAGAAACTATAATATGTTTTGGAATATGTAAATCATGATCTTGAATAGTTTTGTATACTATTTTATTACCATATTACTCAATGATTATGCCATTAAAATGTTATATAGGATAATTAAAAAACATTAGTTATAAAGGATATTCATATTGGATTCCAATTATTTTGACCACTTGATTATCATTATTATATTTGATACATTTATTCATTATAGAAGGTATTGATATAATATTTTATATCTAATAGCATCTCAATATCATATCAAAGACCCCTGTACTTGGTAAGACTATGAATGAAGTGGGTACTATGATAGGTCACACCTATAAAGGTATCATTATATGCTTAAGAGTATCTTGTGTATGACCATCACATGATTTGACAACTATAGAAGTATTTTATAAATCTTTCTCTATGTAATCAATAGAATATAAGAGTCTCAAGGTGTATATGTTTTCACTTGATCCATTATCTATCATAACACTATGTATGGATTGTTTGTCAACATATGTTAGAATAAAGAGTGCATGTCTATCTGAGTCATCATCAATAAATTCACTATCATCAAATGTAATCATAGGATGTGATGTTTATTTTCTTGTAATTTTACCAATGATTCTATCAATTGATTCTTATATGTAGAAGTAGTATGAGAATTATATGCATAATTTAATTTATAATTATCCTTGTTATTTGATTCATGATTTGGAAATGGATCTTTTTACATTTTGAGCTTTGCATTTTCATTTTTTTGTCTTAGCCTATTTAGTAGGTGTGCTAATACTAATAATGTTCTCATCAATAAGATATATAGTCTTATTCTTAAGCTTGAAACATCTATTTTTAGAATTCCCAATACATCTATGGTAGTTACAATATGCATTTCCATCAAAAAATAGACTATGGTCTAGACATGTCCGCTTCCATTGGTGGAGGAAGAGTGATGAGATTACATTAAAGTAAATTTTACAATAACAAATGAGGAGGTAAAGGTAAACTTAATAATATCATTCTTAGTGGAGATTGAATTTAATACTTTGTGTTGGTTTTGATATATCATTCATGTGATCTTATCTCCATTCTTACTTTGATTTAGTTTGCTCTTATAATTTGGCTTGATTTGAAACTTAACATTTGAATTTAAAGGAGTATTTAAAGTATATTTGAGCTTATTCAAAGTAATCAATATGACCTCATGCTCTTTGATTATATGTCATAACTCATCAAAGTATTTAAACTTATAAAATATAATAGACCCTCTAAGTGGAAATAGAAAATTTTGAGTAAATATATCTTGGATCTCATTATCAACCATTTGATTTGTCATTTTTTCTAGCACAGTTTTTTATCTTATCACATATTCACTAATTATTTCATTGAACCTTTATTTGAGATTTAAAATTTGAGCATATGATAGTTTTTCACTAATCTTGATAGAAAAATATGTTAAAAACTGATTTTTCAAATGGTTGAAAGCTTTATTGATTGAAGAGGAAGACTAGAGAACCATCTAAGAGAATATTCTTTGAGACTTATTGGAAATATATTTTTTAATATATATATATATATATATATATATAGAGAGAGAGAGAGAGTCAGTCTAGAAAAGTTTCATGGAATATGCACAAATGTTGTTCAAGATCACCTTTGCCTTCATTTAAGGGAATATTAGGATCTATAAAGCCAACTGGTAATGGGTAAGATGTAATTTTGGGTGTCAAATGCTTATGTGACAAATAATATGAGTCTAAAGATGGGCTATCATGATATATAGTTTACTTGATGTGAGATAGATTATCTTGTAAGGAAATGAGTGCATGCTCAAAATTAGCATTTGTAGAGGTAATTATAGGAGTGTAATTATCATGAATAGGCATAAGCATGGATAGTTTTTAGAAAATGAGTGATGTTCCCAAACCAAGATATGGTTCTATATAAATAGCTAAGGTGTATAAAGAGGAATGGATGTAATGGTAGGAGTACAAAAAATTGGAAGTAGGGGATTTGAAAACTTGAAAATGAAAATGTTGTGTTCAAGATGTGGAAAATTTATCTTGATGCTTGGATATTGATGTTAAAAGTATATTAATGATTTTATTCACCTCATGGGGATTATCTTGAAGGAATTATTGAAATTTAGATAATTATTGCACTTGATTTTGAGCTACTCCATTAATTTCATGTGGATCATATGAGTTTCATGTTCATTATGTAAATCATAGTCCTCCTTTATATTAATTTCATTATAATTTTCCATGTAAACTTAATTTTTAAGAGACTAAGGAATTTGAACAATAGTATTATGAGTTTGAGAAAAAAACATCATGACTCTCCATTGTAGAATAAACTAAAGGAATTTTCATATTTGAAATATGATTACCACTTAGTATAACACTACATATTAGACCCATACAATACAACATGAATCAAACAATGTTAACGACTATGAATACAATATAAGTAAAAATCAAGGTACAAAGGTGATCTAGGTAAGATTTTGAATGATTGTGTAGGATATCAAATAAACTTGCCCATTCATTGATTAATGTTAGATCAATTTTTAGAGAACTAAATATAGATTAAAAAAAAAGTGTGTATGTAACCCAGTAACCTCATTTTTGAGGGTATAGTGAGAGTAACTTCCCTAGGAGATAGGATCCTCTTATGTGCACCACAAATCAAATAGCTAAAATAGATTTATTATGGTATGAAAAATGAATCCTATGTGTTTATGATATATTGTAAGGTACGTGGAAACCAAAATCCATGTTTATTGATGTAAAATGGCTATGATTATTAGGGTAAACCTAACACACCATGATGTTTATAAAACAAATCATTGTATAGCCCATAATGACATTCACTAAGTAGTATATACACTATTGGAACATAATTTATATAAACAAACATAAGAGAATAGAAAATAAAAATAAAATAAAATTGAAATACTTTTGTGTAAATATATCAACAAATTTCAACCCGATATTAAAAAAAGAGCTTGTGTCAAATGTTATCTAATGTGACATATAATGTCTTTGATGTTGGATTAAATCTAAGATCAAATAAGATTTAATCATAGTGTGTCAGATTTATATCTAAATTTGGAGTTAATTTTCTTTCAATGTTAAGAATTTTCATAAATTTGAATGAAATCCTTAAACCATTAGGCAAATAAAAACAAATATTCCAAAAATAATAGGTTTACTAGAATGTTTAATCTATTTTAAATTTAATAAATCAAACTAATAGATTTAAAATATTAAAATTGATTATAGGAAATATAAATTTTTTGAATTAAATACATAATTTACATAATTTTAAATTAGTTAAAAATATTAAATTGATTAATAGATATGTAAACCTCCCTCAAACATATTTTATGTTGACTGTGACTAAAAAATACCTGATAAGATGTGTATTATGTCTCATCTATAAATAGGAATTCAAAATTTGTTGGGATAAGGTCACACCATAATAATAGGGTCATATTTTGGCTTTGTTTATTGTATTTATGCATGTCCTAACTAACTTTTTAATTAATTGTTTTATGTATCTTTGTGCCTAGATGTGAGGGTTTCCTAATTTTTTATTTGTCAATTTTTCATGTGGACTCCTACAAAACACAAAACCCTAAATCCTAAATAATAAACACAATAAAGATCAAATTCCAAAATGGATGAATAGGGTTATGGTAATAGTTTATCTATACATAAACAACCCATGTAATTTGAGTGTTTCTTACATAACCCAAGGGTTCTTAGTCTGATGTAGTTCTCCCTTTTAGATTGAATGTGTGATATATGATTGTGTAGCTACATGAATGTAGGTAGAATATTGATTGAAATGTTTCAAAATGGATACCATTGACCTAAAATAAATTTAATTTATACATGGCCTATTACTATTATAATATAAACAAATTGAATGTGGAAAAATAGTGCTCTTTTGATGAGTGTGTAGTAGGCTTGTCAAGGGATTGCTAGATGTATATAGAAAAGCCTTAATGTACTTATGTATGAGAATATTTTAAATATTTATGTTAAATAACCTTAATAAAATCATGGGATAGGTTAATTAAAATGTATTGAATTTAAAAATTTACCATTAGATCATGATGGACATGCTCATGATAGTGGACAAAGCCATAATTTATCCCTATCTGACCTAGCATAGTCATGTTTTAGAAAGATAAAAACTACTATAAAAGGTATGATAGGTTCCTATAATCATATTAGGGGTGTTTAAAATATGTTTTAAGTATTTTTTAAATATTTTATATAATATTTAATTATTTGGTATGTATTTCAAGTTAAAGGAATCATGAGTAGGACAAGCAAAGCATGTCGATTTTAAATAGTGTTAAGGGCATACTAATTAAATTTTAGTGTCTACAATATATTATATGCTATCAATTAATTTAAAATTTTTATATTTTTTGAATTTATATTTATAGGGTTTACATTCTTCATTTCTAAACATATAGTCATCTAATCCACTCTTCACATGCATGCAAATTCACCTTAGTAATAATAAGAGGAATTAGGGATAAGGAGCTTACACTTGAGGTAGACTAGTTATCACAAGGACCTAAATATTTTAAGAAGAGACATTGAACCAACAAGGTACACCTATTATTTAGATTCTTCAACTAAGGTGTATTTAGTTCTTCTTATTTCCATATTTAATTCATATAAAACCATTTCTCACAAAGTACCATGTGAGTCAAGGGGGATATTAATGCACTGATAAGTCAACCTAAGGTAAGTGTTATAACCCTATATTTTCTATTTTATAATTTGATTATTACATTATGTTGGTTTTTATATCCATGCTTATATTATTATATGTGAATTATTATATTTTTATCTTTGCATGCTTTATCTCTTTATTTACACCTCATGGTTATTGTTTAATGAAATTACTTTCCTTATTTTAGATACCTCGTGGTTACCAAAAAATAATGATGTAATTGTTTTTATTACCTCTTATACCTCTTTGTTATTATCTAATGACATGTTGGATCTAGTTAGGCCTATGATTTATATTTTTTTTGTATATTCCTTTAATAGATACCTCATAGTATCCTTTGATTTTGACACTTATCTATAGCCCCAAACTACATTATGGACCGACATTTTGTATATGTGTTGGATCTAGTATGGTCTTCTACTTTTTTTCCTATTTTAAAGGATCCTTATATTATTTGATCATTTTTGTATTTCATAAATTATGAAAATTTAGTCATTTTATTTTAACATGAGAGTATAATATAGGGAAATATTCCAAAGGCATATCATGGATTTGTAAATCTTTGTGTGATGGCACACTATACTTTGGCAATTATGTTAAACAAGTATAGAGAAAAGACACTTTGGCTCAAGTTTACCTATAAAGTCTATGTAAAATAAATAAAAATCAAGTTAAACATGATTTATGGTATTTTATGCACAAAGGTGAATGTAATGAAAGTGGATGGAGAAATTGAATAGCTAAAAATAAAATTCAAGGCCATTGAAAATACCATTGCATCATAAGACGAATAAAATGGTGATAAAAAAAATTACTATAGATCCCCCACAATTCATTATATTATTGGGGAAATTTTTCATATTGAGATGTGTTAAATCTTGTGAAGAATTGAAAATTAAAAAACATGAGAAAATATACCCCCAATGAAAGGGGTAAGGATTGATGAACAATCTACATCAAGTAAAATGGGAGAGGGGGAAAGGAGATCCAAAACTCAACAAACCTAGGCATAGGTAAGACAAGAAAAAAATTAATTAGGGTCATATAAAACATGACTAAAAAGGAAGTAAATAACACATAAATGATGAATGAATTCAAATGGAATAGGACCTTGACAAAAAAAATTAGAAGTCAAATTTAAAAAATTACAAGAGTAACGAAGTGAATAAAGACTACTAACCTTGATGTAAAATTTTAGGATGTAGTTAGTGATAATCAACTAAGTACTCAAGTACCATTCATAAAGGTAGAGGACACCATAATGTAATAACCTAAAATATAAGTATAACTCTTGAAGCATCATAGTAATAATTCCATGAGACAATGTTGGAGGAAGTTTATGAGATAATGCAAGAAGAATACCATGATACAACCCATGAAGACTTTCATGACATTTGTGATAATAAATAGGTGGAAGGAGAAAGACTATTAATATAAGAGTTTATGGTAGAATATGAAAATACCTAGGAAGATATACGAATACTAGTTGTGAAAATTCCCAAGGTATGGACTCTTATGCATTTTAGTTCAAACTTTGAGGATTAATAAGAATATATACATAATGAAAATGCTATAGTTGTTATGGGAGTTCCTTAACAAGTTGATACATTCATATTTATAGATGATGTGTATATAGGGCCCATGTAAGTTGTCAAATTTAATCACTCACATCTTGACTAACATCTTTTAATATGGAACTAATGATAATGATAATAGTTAACAGAAATAATAGTGTTTAAGGTAAATTATATATTAACCTTAGTTGAACACAAGCTACATGTTGAGTAAAATAACTAAACATTATACTTGTTATTTATGAACCCTTACCCTGTTCCATTTCTCATTCTTCATTACCCTCTTCATTTTTTATTTATGTAGGAGTTTATATGCCATTACATAGTTCCATAAGTATATTTGACAAAATGCCTTGTAGGCCTTTTTTCTTGGATATTTTAAAAGGGTTAGGTCCATGTAAAAAAAATCCTCCTTTACCAATAATAAAAAATGTTGAAGCATGGAAGAAGTGCACAAACCATTTGACAAAATGCCTTAAATAAATATGTTCATTTGTAATTTTATTTCAATTTAATATATTTAATTTATTTCTAAGTCTCCTTATTTTTTATTAACCACTTCCATTATTATCCATTCCATCAAATTTTACAATTCCAAATTTCTAGTCTTTTGGACTGCATGCCTCAATCTTGGTAGTATTAAGAGATCTTGATTACTTCCAAAGATAAAATTTTGGAAAAGGAAATAGTATTAAAATTAAGATTTACATTATCTATTATGTTTTATAATATTATATGGAACAAAATTTTACTATACTTAATGTGTGATAAAATCATCATGTCCATAATTTAATGTTTCTTTGAGCTAAAGATATATCATGCAATTCTTAAATTTCATTACTCCTACATTGATATGCATAAAAAATAATTTCTATCTTTAATGTATAAAAAAATAATTATGTCCATATTTTAGTGTTCCTTTGAGCTGAAGCTTCATCATTCCTACATAGATATACAAGACCTAGTTTAATGATTCAAGGGTTTTGACCTTAGAGATGTAAGGAACATAACATTAACCTATGCTATGTTAGTGTTTATTATTTTTTAGTATAAAAAAATGGAACATCTTGAACACAAATAGTATATCAAAACATGAAAGAGAGAGAGTGTGTGTGTGTGTGTGTTGGCCATTTTATACCACATACCAAGCTTCAACCTGATCCCAACAAATGAGAATTTTTTTGAATAAGGATCTAAACCAAAGGCTTAGAAAAGGGGATAAGAATTTAAATTAAGGGTCTGATTAATTTTTCACATGTTTCAAGAATTTAGGATCATGACCAAGTTATATAAATCTTAAGAATCCATTAGAAACTTAAAGGAATAATCAAAAGATGAATTGTGTAAGTTTGAAGAGCTAGACTATCACTAAAATGTCATGTATAAATGAGTAGACTAGTTCACTTGTGAATTTAATAAATTCACCTCAAAAAGTTTTAGGAGATAAATGATTACATCACCATAAATCTCTTTATGCCTAGATCATATCTTTAAATTTTCATGCTTGCATGAGTTCTCTAGCTCGAGTTATAAGCATTCAAAGTTGAACCTAAAAAATGGAATGTTTGTACAGACATCAAAATAAAGCTCAACATTTATCTACTAGGTCTCAAGGATTGATGATCATTTAGAAGTCAATGATGGTCATGTGGATGTCAAATGATGAGTACATGAATGTTAAATTTAGACATGGCAAATAACTATTAGGGTTCAAAAATGTTAATGATGGTCATGTGAATGTCAACAACATTCACACGAACATAAAATATGAGAGTGTGGACATAAATTTTGAGCTCATGAAGTATCCATTGGATTTCAAATAGTGGGTCCCAATAGATCAATGACATGTGAGAAATTCAAAAATTCAAGGAGCTTAGAGACCACCACATGGTACAAGCACAAAAGTGGATAGACTGATAGTGGATTCTAAGTGAAAATGTAGGACTTCCAAGTGGCACTATCTTGGATAGAGTTGACAAGTCAAGGGTAGGATTAATGGCTCTCACTCGATTGTACAAATCAAGATCGATGATATGATATGATTCAATGGGTCAATAATCCAAGCTAGTATCAATGACCAATAAAATTAAAGGTTGAGAAGCAAAGGGACCTCATGGAGATTGAACACATAACCAAAGGGTAGTTTTTTACCAAACCAAATAAGTATTTTAGGTTCATCCCATCATCCTTAGAGCTCAAATAAATTCCATTAAAGGGATAAATTAATCCAATCAGGGTAAAGGACATAAAGGGACCACCATTAAAGCTTAATATGGAGCTCTGGCTTGAGGGTTTGTGTCATGTAGGGTTTATTATATGAATGTATACACCATTTTAAAAATAAATATTTGTGCATATGGTGAACTCTTAGTTATTTCAAAGATATAGGGGATATATATTCTATAGGTTTTCATTGACATAATGACTATAGGAAAACCAATAGTCTAAGATTAGTTTTATTTCTATAGTGGACCTATGTATATGGGGATGAGTTCAATCATGATCCAGTTTGAATAAGAAATATAATTTCAAAGGATGATAGGAAGGAATACATGTAAACCCAAATGGTATCATCTCCAGGACCAACTGCATGAAAACGACTCTTCTCTCCATTTTTACACACCATGACAAACCAATGAAGAGTAGGTAGCACTAAGACAAAGCTATAACATATTGATATGATGGTTGTAACTAAATTAATGCTAAGACCCAACTTAGAACAACTTGATCCCACTATTTTAACCATCAAGGAACATCAATGAGGTAATAATGTAACTATGCAACCACTTGAAGTAACCCACATCAATCAAGAAGCTTGAATGAGCATAAATGCATAGGTAGTTGTAACTATGGTTCAAATGGAGTTGAGATCATTGATTAATCTTTTAAAACCAAATTATATGTCTCTATAAACCCTTTATTCTATAAATATAGCCTTTGAGATATTGTTAGTTATTGCTTAGGATGGTTTGACTAGACTCTACCAAAAATTATTTTTTCACCTCTTGGAGTAATTAATAGAGCATTTTGCAGTTGTTTTCTAATATTTGCTCAATTTTTTGTATTCATTTGATATTAAAAATTGGTTATTATCTTCTCTTTTCAATTATAATTTCAACCTAAGTTTTAATAAACTTTTCTTATAGGTCATCTAACATGTCTTAAGGTTGATGTCTTGGGTATAGAGTGGATAGTTGACTATAAGTCCTTCCAATCATGACTTACCCTCATTTCCCTCCAACCTAAGTCCATAAAATTGACCTCTAAGTGAAGCATTATTGCATGGAAACCTTTTTATACATTTCATTAGTTCTATTTATAGTTTATATATGTGCTAATGAGTTCAATATTGAGAGTGTATCTTTGAAAATTTGATGCATAACCTCCTTTAGAGTAGGTTAAATTCATGCATTCTCTAACTCTTTTACCTATAAGTAATCATTTAACATATATAATAGCATTTAAAGATACATTCAAGGATCTAGCCCTTAAATCTAAAGGCTCATTTCTAATATAGGTACACCCACATACCTGGAAATGTTCCTATGTTGCCCAAATCTGGAAGAAGCTTGAACAACTTCTTATAAGGTGCAAGATTTGGTGACTATAGTTCTAGAATGCTCAATGGGACACCTATTTTTATGATTTGTATCATATATATGCATATCTAAGTAGATAGAAAACTCAAGAGTCTCATTTTTAGGTTTTCATACTTTTTCATGCCCCTAAGAATCATCACAAGATCCTCTACAAAAGGTGAAGAGATATATTTTTTAAGATATCTTTCTAATCATAAAAGAATAAGAAATCCTCCTAGTTAAATCCCTCACTTACACCTCTTATTTCCCCTATTTTTATACAAAATCCTCATGTTCAAGATAATATTATTTAGCCACACATTGTTTTAAATCTCATACCTCATATGGCTATTCCTAGGAGACAAGCTTTTGTGCCATTCAATGGTGGTAGTCTTCTGAATCTTACCTAATGGGATGATATTCCTATCTTAGCTTTAAATTCTCTTCCTTATTTTATAGTGTAAATATATAGTTTTTCCTATATAACATATTGTAGATATTGCTAACCTTTGTTCAATGTATCATGTAACTCAAGAAAATGTAGAAATGAGGTTGTTAGTAACTTATTTCAAAGGGAAAGAACTTTAGTGGTAAAAAATATTGGCTCCTGCATCAATAAATAGCTATGATGAATTTGGAGAGGTCTTGTGAAAGCACTTTGAGGATAAAATTTATCATCTTTCACTGATGGAGAAGCTTATAACAATCAAGAGATTCAATCATGAATTCATGGTGGATTTCAATTACAAGTTCCATAAGACTTGGAATAGACTTCTTGTAGTGATTAAACCTACACCCAAATATGCTTTTATATACTATCTAAAATCTCTCAATTTAGATTTAGCTATAATGATTTAATCTATGGGATGGAATACTCTACCTAAAGCTTTTGAAATAGCAATCAAGGCTGAGAATTGCCTTATACAAACAATCAAGTTGTCTCTAAGGTAACCAATACCTCTCTTTCTAGAGATCCACCCTCCTACTCCAATTATTGCTCCACTTCCAAATTCAAAAAATTTATATCAAATAGAAGGTGATCAAACTAATAGATTAGGGAAAATAGAGAGTCTTCTTAAGACTCTTAACAATAATTTTGTTGCAATGGAAAGACAAAAAAATCCATCATACAAGCCATATCAAACTACTAATTAGAATTATTAGTATAATAGGCCATCATATTAATCCAATAAACAAGGACAAGGGAAGAATTCTTAGTCAAGACAATATAATCCTAATAATCCAAGAAATTATAGATAAATTGTGATAACTCAAAATAACTATGTTCAAGAAGGGCAATGTAACAATCAGTGGAATCAAGCAAATAACATGATAATGACTTCAACTAGTGAGAGATCACATTAGTCTTATGTGTAGTAGAGTTCAACTTCTATACATGAAAACTAACCAAATAAGGAAACCTCTCTACCACATGGAGATATTAATTCATTCAGTTAAGCAGAGGTGCCAGATCAACAAGGAGGAGAGAATGGTAAAGCACCTATTGAAACTAAATTTGTGAACTTTCACAAAGGTAAGGATTCTTCAGCTAAAAATCAAAGTCAAAATATGCCTAACATTGATAATTCAATTGTAACCCATATTAGATCCAAGAAAAGGCCAATTAGTGATGGTTCAAATCTTGATAAGTCAGCCCCTTTTCCTTCTTATCCACCACAAAGGACCACCACTCATGAGCTACCTCAAAAGACATCAACTCAGTAGGTTCAAGATCCAAAGGGGCAGAATGTGAAAGGGCTTTACATTCATCATTTCAAACAACATCTAGGAGCCCCTCTTACTCCTAAATTATAGTCAAAGATATTTACTTCTTCACTTAATATTGTGGATCATATGAAGAAAACTTTAGTATCAATTTCAATATGGGATACATTGCTAATCCCAGGACAAACAGAGTATCTACAAGAGGAGATTTCAAAGATCAATATCTCTAATGGACCACCTAAAAAGGAAAGAGTAAGTGTTTTTATAACCAAATATAATCCATTTATTGAGCCTCAAGTTCCTAAGGTGACTAAGCCTCCTCCATTCTATCTTTCCATTATCATAAGATATTGTCTTGTCCACAATTGTATGATTGATAGTGGAGCTAGTACTTTTATCATGCCTAAATCCATAGCTAACAAAATGGGGCTTAAGTATGAACCTCATGAAAAGGGATTATTATAGTTAGATTATTATCCTACTAAGACTATGGGCATCCTTAAATCTCTTAATATTTTACTTGTTGCTTGTCCAAATTTCACCATTTCATAGGATATAGTTGTTGTTGATTTACCTCCATTCTTTACAATATGCCTATCTAGGGATTTCACTACTAATATAGGAAGCTACCTTTATTCAGATTGGTCATACATTGTTTCTATAACCAAATATGGGACCAAAGGCACTATAATATTAGAACCTATTTCTAGATTTCACCTTAAACCATATATGCCAAATATGTCTAATATGAATTGTAGTATTTCAAATGAAGATGAAGATACTATTGATAAAAAAAACCTTATAATCCACTTTAAGGCATATTGGATCTACGCTTGGATGCTTGGGATGCTAATAACCATGGGTATGACCCATACAAAGGTATTCAAGAAGCTATTTTTGGTTTATATTGTATACATGAAGAAGGTGACTCATTACCTAGTCTCACCAACTCAGAGTAGGATCAAAATGGAGTATAGAATATGTTCTTTGATGGTTCTAGATCAAAGAATGGGAGTGGGGATGGTAAAATTTTATTTTCACATCAAAATCAAAGGTATTATTATTTAGTTAGATTTTATTTTAGTTTTACATCAAATAATGCAAAGTATGAAGATCTCATTCATGGCCTTTAATGGGCTGGAAAGAGAGGTATTAAGATTTTGTAGGTGAAATGTGATAGTGAGTAGGTAGTTCAACAAGGTATAGGTTTAAGTTTAATAAATAACCCTCTTAGAGGCCTAAAAAAATAGATTTTGGGACGTCATGGAGGATTTATTAGCATTTGATATCCAATCCATTCTTAGAGTATCAAATCAACATGAAGATAGGCTTGTTGCCATAGGAGCACAATGTGATATAATGGACCAACTCAAGGAAAATAAATATCAAACCCAAATCAAGGTTTTATATAGGCCTTTATTCCTAGATATTGAGGTAAGTTGTCAAGTCTTTGATAGTGACAAATAGATAGCCCATTTCTTACAGAATGAGGAAGAATTTTGCTCAAAGAATAAAAATAAATTGCAATGCCAATATGAAGATCAAATTGTGAAATTGAGATAAAACAAGATGCCTAGAGTTTTAGTAACTTTGGAGAACATTTTTAATGAATATGATGAACTTATAAAATACAAATTAAGCATCTCATCCAAGGAATAACATTATGAGCACGTTCACATAGTTGAATGTAAGAAACTCAAGTGGGGTAAAGTGAACAATAATTTTGAGAAAGTAGATTTCATTTCATTATGTAGTGAGTTTATGTATGTATTTGCTTTGGAATACAATGATTTGAAAGGTTTTGATCCTATATTAGCATATCATATTATTGAGCTTGAATAGGATGCAAAATAAGTAAGATAGAAGTAGAGGCCCATCAACCCCAAGGTTGAAATTCTCATGAGAAAGGACCTTACCAAGCTGATTGAGTCAAGTATAATATTTTCTATCAAGCACTCAACATGGGTAGAAAACCTTATACCAGTGAGAAATAAAATGGAGAGATAAGACTATGTGTGGATTTCAAAGATTTGAACAACATGTCACTAAAAGGCCACTATCCTCTTCCTTCCATGGATCAAATTTTGCAAAGGGTATCAAGTTCACAAAGTTTCTCCTTATTGGATGGATACTCAGGTTACAATTAGATACTAGTGAAGGAGTAAGATTAGTAAAAAAAAAAATTGGTACTTATGCCTATTAAAAGATGTTTTTTGGGCTCTCTAATGTTGGAGCCACTTTCTAAAGGGAAATGGATGTTGCCTTTCAAGGTATTTTGAGTGAAATGGCCTTAGTTTATCTTGATGACATTACTATATTTTAAAATGATCCTAATGACCATCTAACACACTTAAGAGTTATTTTTTATAGATGTAGATAATCTAGAGTTTATTTGAATCCAAAGAAGTGTATCTTTTTAGTGCATGAGGGGAGACTACTTGGGCATGTAGTGTCCAAATATGGTCTTTATATTAATCCAAAAAGAATATAAGAAATCTTTGCTCTATCATTTCCAAAACATAAGAAAGGATTGAAAATATTCTTAGGCAAGATCAATTTCATCAAAAGATTTATTCTTGGATTTGTATAATTGGTAAGGCCACCCACTCAAATGCTAAAGAAACATCAAGAATTCACTTGGAATAAGGAGGGTAAAAGAAGATTTAAATCCATCAAAAAAGCAATAAACCAATCTCCCACTATGTTTAATCTAGATTTTAGTAAGGATTTCTTTATGTATGTTTTTTCTACATTTAGTACAATCTCAACCATGATTATGCAATAGAATAGTGAAGGTTTGGAACAACCCATGGATTTTTTTAGTCAAGCTTTGGAAGACTATGAAGAGAGGTATTATTTTTTTGAAAAGTATGTACTTGTTGGTATAAGAGGTTTGAAAAATTTGATAAATTGGGTTTAAAATAAAAATATTATACTAATGGTAGCTCATCCTAGTGTGAAGGATTTCATCCTCAACAGAGACTTAAGTGAAAAGAGAGCTAGAAAGGTCACTAAGTGCATGTATTCTTATATTGAAGTGAAGGTCACAAACTTGGTCTAAGGTAAAGGATTATGTGAAAATCTTATATAAGATGTGAAATAAGAAAAAGAGATGGTTTTAACACTTTAAGATACCCAATAAGAAGATGGTACTACTTCTCCATCCGGTTGGACATAAGGCATTGTTAGATTCCTTCAAATAGGAAAATGTCCAATGGAATTAGATGCATAAAAGAGAATACATTTTATACTATAATCAATACTATACATTTTGATTGATGGAGTGATCTTAAAAAATGATGTTGGAGGTATGCTTTTAAGGTGTGTTGAAACTAATCAATTTGATAAGATTTTGAACAATTTCATGATATTCCTTCTGTAGGCCATTTTGTAGCCAAGACAATAGCTAAAAAAATCATTAGAGATGGTTAATTTTGGCCTAATTTATTTAAATATGTACATGTATGGGTTAGGAAGTGTGTAATTGTTGCAAGTAAGTAGAGGATAATTGTTATGCCACTAAAGCATGTTTAGGTTGAGAAGCCTTTCATGCAATGGGGTTTAGACTTCATTAGTATGATATATCCTCCATCTAGTACTAGTCATAAGTGGGTCTTGATAGCTATATATTATTTCACCAGGTGGGTGGAAGTAGTGCCTTTAAAGGAGGAAAATGAGAGATTTGTGCTTGAGTTCTATGAGAGTCTAGTCACCTATTTTGGAGTACATTCTACTATAATATCATAAAATGCTTTGGCATTAAATAGTTCAAAGGTATGTGAATGGGATCTTGGTCAAGGTATTTATGTGACATATTCATCAAATTATTATCCATAGGGTAATGGACTAATTGACTCCACTAATAAGAACCTGATTTGGATCATCAAAAGAATACTGGAAGATAATCAGAGATCTTGGCATACAAAGTTGAAGACTAATTTATGGGTTGATATAATCACCCCCAAGAAGGCCATTGGTAATTCACTGTATCTCTTATTTTATGGAAGATAATCAAGGTTGCCTATCTCATTAGAGATCCTAGATTTGGAACTTGTACACCAGCTAGAGCTTCTAGAAAGTGATGCAATGGAGGTTAGGATGAATGAACTAAGAGAATTAGAGGAGATAAGATATAATGCCATGCATACCATGTGGTCTAGCTAGAATCAATTCAATAAAATTTCTAACAAAAGAGATTCATCAATGACATTTTATAAAGGTAACATAGTCCTTAAATGAGATGAGGGCCGTGCAAAGATAGGGAAACACTCCAAGTTTGATAGCCTTTGGAGTGGAACTTCTGTCATCACAAATTTCAAGCAAATAAATGCCTTTGAGCTTCATAAATTAAATGGAGAGATAATTCCCATCCCTATCAATGGGAGGCATATTAATTTTTTTTATTAGTTTGATCACATGCTCTTTGTTCATAGGTAAATATGCCTATCTTTTCCTCCAAGTACTATTGCACATTGCTTTGTTTGTTGTTTCTTAGTCTATTTTGTTATTTTCTTGTTTTTTATTCCCCATTGATCCAAAATTTGTTTCCATAAATGAAGTAGATTATTTTTATAAGTATCATTTCATTTATTTATTCATATTGAACAAGCTTGATCAAAGTCTAGGTCCCATGACCAGTAGGTTGGTCAAGCTAGCTAAGTCACCAAAAATTTTGGCCATTTTGGCCCACATACCAAGCTCCAGCCTAGTTCTAATAGATGAGAAAAATTATGAATGAGTATCTAAACCAAAGGCTTAGAAAAGGGGCTAAGAATGTAAATGGAGGGTTCAAGTGGGTTCTCACATGTTTCAAGCATTCATGAGCATGACTAGGTTGCACAAATATTAAGAATCCATCATAAACTTGAAGGAATGATCAAAAGATGAATTTCAAAAGTTTGAAGAGCTAGACCATCACTAGGATGTCATGTATAAATGAGCAAACTAGTTTACTTATGTATTTAATAAATACACCTTATAAAGATGCATGAGTCAAAGGATTGTAGTGCCATAGAGATCATTGTGCCTAGATTATATCCTAAAAATTTCATACCCAAGTGAGTTCTTTATCTAAAGTTATAAGTATTTAAATTTGAACTCGTAGAATGGAACATTCATGTAAACATCAAAATAAATCTCAACATTTATCTATTGGGTTTCAAGGATTAATGGTCATGTGGATGTCAATGATGATCATGTGGACATAAAATTTAGACATGATAAATAACTATTGGGTTTAAAAAATATTAATGATGGTTATGTACACATCAAATACATTTACATGGACTTCAAATATGAGAGCATAAATATCAATTTTGAGCTCATGAAATAGCCATTAGATTTTAAATAGTGGGTCCCATCAAATTTAATGGTTGGCATCTAATTGTACTAAGAAGATCAATGACATGCAAGAAAGTCAAAATTTCAAGGAGCTTAGAGGCCACCACATGGCACAAGTATGAAAGTAGATAAACTGATAGTAGATTATGAGTGAAAATATGGGACTACCAAGTGGCACCAACTTGAATAGAGTTAACAAGTCAAGGGCAGGATCTATGGATATCACTTGATCAAGATCGATGGTGAAAGAGGAGTCAATGGGTTAATAATCTAAGTCAGTATTAATGAATAATGAAATTAAAGGTCGAGAAGTAAAGGGACTTTATGGAGATCAAACACATAACTAAAGGGTAGTTTTTTTACCAAAGCAAATAGGTATTATAGGGTCATCCCCTCATCATTGGAGCTTGGCTAAATGATATTAAAGGGACACATTGATGTAGTCAAGTTAAAGGACATAAAGGGACCACCATTAAAACTTAATATGGACCTTTTGTTTGAGGGTTTGTGTCATATAGGGTTCATTCTATGACTATGTTCACCATTTTTAAATGAAAGATTTATGCATGTGGTGAACTTTCAATTCCCATAAAGATAGAATGGGTATTTTTGGACCATATATAATTAAGAAAGGTGATTATATAGTCTATAAGTCTTCATTGACATAATGACTATAGGAAAACCAATAGTCTAAGATTGATTTTATATCAATAGTGGACCTATGAACATGGGGATGAGTTTGAGCATGATCTAGTTTAAGCAAGACCTATCATTTCAAAGGACGCCATAAAGGCATACACATAGAACCCAATGGTTTCATCTCCAGGACCAATTACATGAAAAGTACCCTTCTCTCCACTTTTGTACACCATAAAAAAATAGTGAAGAGCAATTAAAACTAGGACAAAGCTCTAACAGATTAATATGATGGTTGTAACTACATTGATGCCAGGACCTAGCTTAGAAAAAATTTATCCCTCTATTTTAACTATTATGGAGCGTCAATGAAGGAATAATGTAACTATGCAACCACTTGAAGTAACCCAGATCAATTAGGAAGCTTGAATGAGCATAAATATAGAGGTAGTTGTAAATGTGGTTCAAATGGAGTTGAGCTCATTGATTCCTCTTTTAGCACCAAAATCTCTCTCTCTACTAGCCTTTTCTTCTATAAATGTAACCTTTAAGCTATTGTTAATTATCCCTCAAGCTGGTATGACTAGACTCTACCAAAAATTGTATATTACACCTCTTGGAGTAATGAATAGAGCATTTTGTAGTTTTTTACTAATATATGATTAGTGTTTTGTATTTTTTTGATATGCAAAAGTTGTTTTCATCTTCCCTTTTCAGGTCTAAGTTCAACCTAAGTGCTAATAAACTTTTCTTTCCTATCTAAAGGTTGATGTCTCAGGTATAAAGTGGATAGTTGACTGTAAGTGCTTCCAATCAAGCCTTACCCTCATTTCCCTCCATCTTAATTCCATCAAATTGAATTTTAGGTGAATAATTATTGCTTGGAAACCCTTGTAGACACTACATTAGTTCTATTCATAATTTATTAGTGTATTAATGAGTTTAATTTTGATAGTGGATCTTTAAAAATTTGGTGCATCACCTCCTTTAGAGTAGGTTAAATTCATGCATTCTCTAACTCCTTTACCCATAATTAATAATTTGACATAGATAATATCATTTCAAGATATGTTCAAGGAGCTAGCCCTTAAATCTAGAGGCTCATTTCTAATATAGGTACACCCACATACCTGTAAATGTTCTTAGGTTGCCCAAATCTAGAAGAAGCTTGAATAAATTATTCTAGGGTGAAATATTTGGTGACAACACACACACACACACATAGAGTGAAAACAAAATATGCTATAACAATCTAAACATGGAAATAATAGCTTGTATATTGCTAGATGGCTAGGAAAAACATAACTTCTAGGAATAACTCAATTGTCTAGGATAAAATTTGTTCGTAGGATGCATATCATTATGGAAAACATAAAAATTCATGTGTTTGCTATTTTTTTTTATAAATTTTCATATGTTTATCGTTTCCCCTTGTTAGTCAATGTTAATTATATATTAATGTTTTTTGTTTATCAATGCTTTTTTATATCAATGCCCCTTATTTATGCATGCTTGTGCTTTTTAATTATTTTCACTTTTTGTATAGGATTATGGACAATATATATGTATTATGTATAAATATTTGTTTTTATAAAATAAATGCATGTTTCAAATGTGTGTATATTGATTATGGTCTGAAGAAGTGATAAACTTTATTTTTTCTCCAATTACTAATGGTATAAAATTAAATATTTCATATTATGTAGCTCTTGTTCATGGTTGTGTGACTCTTTTTTTATCATAATGTAGAGAATGTGGTTGTTGAAATCAACTCTAAAATAATGGGTGACTAAATTCTGTTAATATTTATATAAGAGATGAAAAGTTGATCACACTTCATAAATAGTCAATTTCCCTTATGCGAAAATTTATCAATGTGAAGGTCAAATATGTACAAGATGTTGTGAATGTCAAATCAATGGTGAGGTCAATTAAACCAAGTATTGGTGGTGCTTCATCTAGTGTTACTAGCATGGTTTTTTCACTTATGCATTCAGAACACACTATTAGTGAGCCTTTTTTACCACTTGTCAAGTTAGAGTTGAGTAGAAATGAAGAACATATGCCATAATTGGTATGAGGACTGTGACATGTTACCAATGTTTTCAGGTCAGATATTATCACATGCCCAACATGAAACTCTATATATATATATATATATATATATATATATATATATATATATATATATATATATATATATATATATATATATATATATATATATATATATATATATATTAGGGGTACTTAGGAGGGCATATGTGTTATTTTATGGTAATTATTTTTATTTATTTATGATATTTCCATTATATGTGTTATGTGTATAATATTGATGTATTTCATGGGGAGTAGGAAGGAGAGAAAATTTATGTAGATGCAATGAATTGAGTGTTATCTCTTGATATATATTACTTATCATGTCAAGTTATAATTAATATTTTAAATGAATTAAATTTTCATTATGATCTTTAAAAAAAATTGAATGAAACTACTTGGCTTGATTAATTTACATACATAAAAATAGATAAATATAAAATTAGATAAAGATGGCTAGCTAGAAAATTAAGATGAAAAAAAACTACATAATAGACTATGGTGTATGTGATAAGCAAGCAATTTTATACTAACTCCAAAAACTAATTTTTTGAATAATTTGTCAGTTTAGTGGGTTTAATGTTTGAATGTAAAGCTTCCCTTGAGAATCAATATTACTCTATTTTTATATATGATTTATGGTGGGGCCTCTAAAATTTAGGTTTATTACTCCATGTATGGTATCAATTTTGAATATTCCTTTCAATCAATATCTATGTTTGGCATTGTCTTAAGATATCATGATTAAAATTTTTACATCCATTTTTTTGTGATACTTACATAATTGATATTAATATCTCTTCTTATATGTGGTTAAGATAATAATCGCTGGAAATATCAATTGTTCATAATGATTGCATCATCACCAAGTGTTCCATTGGTAATAAATTCCTTCATGTAAATTTATTTAGGATGGGATTTGTATCAAGGATCTAATCAATTAACACATAAATCTTATAATTATCACTTTGCACATTTTGTAGAATCTCCAATTTGGACTTCATTCTCTTATTATTGAACCCATTAAGAGTGCCAACTAGTTATATTTTGATTTCATGTTTTTTATAAATTTTATATTACTATCAACAATAAATTGACAACATTATTAAAAGATAAATAAATTTAAAAGTAAATCATCCATGTTAAATATTGCATGTTCCAGTCTATGCAAGGAATTTGTTAAATGGTCTTTGTGCATTTATAAGTTTTTACTTTGTATGAACTGAGTATAACATATCAATGCATATGTTTTCTAATTTTTATCTATTTATTCATACATTTAAATATGTTTATCATTTCCCCTTATTTTTTAGTGAATATTATGTATCAATGTTGATTTATTATTAATGTTAATTATTTCAATGCCCCTTGTTTATGCACAAATTAATAAGTCTAGTTTTTTGGCTTGCTCGCTTCATATATGACATCCAAGTGGAAGATATTTAAATATCTTATAGTGAAAAATCCATGTCATGGGGATTTATCTTCTAATGAATTGGAGTGGAGAGAGGTGGAGTACAAAATGGGCAATGATAAATATAATGTTTCAATGATACAAAGATTTCATATAGGAGACTTCCTAAATGGTGAATGCAAGAGATCGAGGTATCCCACTACCTTTTGTATTGATGATAGTATATTCCATCATGTGTCATCTAACTTGAAAATATTTAGGATTGATATATATATCCAATACATATTTTGGGTATGGTGTATTGTAATATTTTTTTTTCAAATATGAATTAGAAGTTTTATATTCTAATTTATGCATGTTTTATATAACTATTAGTGTAAGTATGACCTTGAATATTATATGGACAAATATGGCATGAATTATGACATTTAAAATGTTTTGAAGGCTATTATTGGAAGCCAACATGATTATAACCATTTGCATCCTAGATGCCAATGTCATTTTTCTATTTGTGTGTTGATAAAGATGCAAGAACATGATTTGATTATGTATAACAACATGTCCATAAGGACCAATAGAGTATTATTTTCCATGGTTAATATATTTATGACTTTAAGGGTATTCATTTTACTCTATCTCCATTCATTAGTGATACATTGAAGGATTAGATGGAGAGATTATTTTTTTGGGGCCTAAACCTAAATGTGTTCACTAAAATCATCATGACATAGTACATGAAAAAATTACATTGTTTAAAGGTCAAATGGAGAGGGGTGATTTCATGACTAAATATGAAATCCATAATATTCATATCAAGATGAAATTAGAAAAATACAAATTTGATTATAATGATGTGGATAGTGTTAGAACATTTTTCACTAAAAATATTGAAAAATTATTTGTGTGAATAATTTGAAAAAATAGGAATGGAGAAGCAACATTTTGTCTTAGGCCTCAAAATTACTCATCAATGTGATTGGATGTTTAAGTATGCACATAATAGTATTATTTAAATAGACTCCATTTATGGGAAAAATCCCTCACAATAATGTTAACTTTTCAAATTTTACTAATGCAAATTAGTTGTGTGTGTGTGTGTGTGTGTGTGTGTGTGTGTGTGTGTGTGTGTGTGTGTGTGTGTGTGTGTGTGTGTGTGTGTGTGTGTGTGTGTGTGTGTGTGTGTGTGTGTGTGTGTGTGTGTGTTCACAATCAATAAAGACACTATATATATTTAAAATTAAAAAATTATAGTGAAATAAACCATAATAAAGGAACACACTAATTATGATATTTTTTATTTTCAATGGATTTAGGAAGCATAGATGTAGTGGGAGTTTTTATTTGGAAATTCATGCAATGAACTAAAAAAAAATTCCACACTCTTATATCTTACTCATAAATTTTATTTTGTCTTAAATTCCTATAATGCTCTACTTCCATAACAATATCCTTAGAACTTGAAACAACTTCATATACTCTTAGTTATTCATTTTGATCATTGATCCACATCTAAGCCTATATTTTTTCCCTTACATGTTTAATATAAAGCTAAATATTTCATTATTTTCATTTTTTAGAGACGATATCATTGTATTCATTCCTTCAATTATTTCCTTCAGGTTTTCCTCATTATTTATAACATTTTCCCATTGATTCCATACATCCATCCTATTCTTTAACTACCTTAGTTCACATTCTCAAATATCCTCATCCACCTTTGCATTTATTTGTTCAATATTTTCATATTGGACCATAAAATTGCTTGGGGAATGGAAGTAGGCATCTTGGAAGCTATAGAGAAGTAAAATCATGGATATTTAATAAGTTTCTAATTAACCATAAAAATAGACATCTAATACTATGAAGGGATGTCCACTAAAATCTAATTATTGGCTTCACAATCTACACTCAAAATGTCAATCAATTTCCTCTTGGCAAGTTTATTGGTTCCTTTCCCTTTGCATGTTTTCTCTCCATCACTAAAAAAACACAAATATTTTAATATGATGAGATTAAAATTAATTTCTTCTTTTCCTCTTAAATCTATTTTTCTCCATTATTGAAAAAACACAAACATTGTAATATTATGAGATGCCCATTCATTGGTTCATTTCCTTTAATCAAATGTAGAGAAATAGTATATGTAGTAAGATGGAAAACAATAGACCATTATACATAATGTAAAGGGTATTATACAGACAAGCAAGATGCAAGGCATTATACAAACTATAATAAAGGGTATTATAATACACACACACACACACACACACACACACATAGACTCATTTTTTAAATACAAGTAAAGAATATATAAAAAAGAAAGAAAATATGACTCTTTTTTTGAAAACAAGCATTGAATATATATATATATATATATACTCATTTTTAAAAATAATTTTAACACTTGATTTGTGTATACCATTATCAATAATGTAAAGGTTGTGAATTTTCCATTACCTCCAAGAAAGTAGATAAACATCCTTACAACTTTGATGGTGTGGTTATATAAACTTACAGTGTGATTGTATACTAAAAAAATACTAAAATGGGTAAATATAGACATGTCTTATGGAGGGAGTAGAGGGATCTCTATCATGATCACTTTTTTATTGTTATTTCACTTCGTAATAATCTATTTTCTTGGGAACATACACACTCAACATTTGAAGACATGTAACATAACATGGAATATTAGGGTTTATGAAACCCCATTACATGTCATTATGAT
Source organism: Torreya grandis (assembly GCA_037957365.1). Classification (NCBI taxonomy): domain Eukaryota; kingdom Viridiplantae; phylum Streptophyta; class Pinopsida; order Cupressales; family Taxaceae; genus Torreya; species Torreya grandis. Next base: position 645,201 of record JARHVA010003425.1, on the reverse strand, counting down.
CCATACACACATGGAAATTTATTTTAATATATTCCAAATGGCATTGAACATAATACAGGCATGGGGTAAAGTCATATTTGATTAAAAAATTAACGTAGTTCAATGAATTTTGTTGTTCCTAGTATTTCATTATTCGTATCCCCATGCCTTGAATTACTGAAAGGTGAGGCTCAAGGTCTCTAAAATAGTTTTTTATTAGGGTATATTATGGGTAATTATTCATTAATTCATCAAATAAATGAGATAAAATTTTATAAAAAAAACTTAAATCAACTATATTTGTATAAGGAAAAAAAGATAGAGGATGGCATATATCTTGTAAATAATTATCCCATAGTAAAGCTTGAAAGAGTATTCTAATAAAGTTATATTTTTATTTCCATTAATGTAATCTAATGATTTTTTAAATCACCAATTTGTTTAATAACTCAAAATTAATAATAATATCATTTTGGAGGATGCTAGAAAGATAAGAGAGCATAACAGGAAATCCTTCAATAGATGATATAAACTTAAACTCTTAGATAGGTTAGGATCCATACTAGTGTTATACAAAATTTAAACATTAAATAACACCATAAAATTCATATCTTGAAAATAAGGATGTAATTTTTAAGGCTTTCATGTTGAGGTTTTTTATGGTGGTAGATTTTTCTATGTGTGTGTCAAGAAAACTTGTGTATAGAAAATAAACCAAGTTGCATGGTTCAAGAGTAGTGTTTCTATCATAATATGACTCCTAAAAACATTATAAAACATGTGAGGGTTAGATATATATGATGATCTAAAAAAAATATACCTTAATTCAACAAAAATTAAAATTGTTGAAAATGTTAAAATTGTAAATTTCCATGATCACTAATTGTTATCCATTCAATTTATAACAAACCATTATATGCCGAATGTATCTTAACTTGAAAATTTTCTAGGAAAATTATTGAAAACCAAAATATTAAATTCATATTATAAATATACGCATCCCATAAATTTCCTCAAATAAAACCAAAAAACATATTTAGACTTTAAAATGAAAACACTAAAACTTTCATGATCAGAGATTGCCATGCATTTATTTTAAAGTGCAACAAACAATATAATGCTTTGGATATATAAATGTAAAATCAATATAACATGGTTTATAGATATATAAAATAATAAATAAACTCCCATTATATGCACATCAATCTAAACATTGGTTAAATAAAAATAATAATCAATATAATAAAAGTCTCCAAGGCATTTTAAACAAACCCATTTTATGCACTAAACCCATCTTCCAAGTTTTTAATGGAGGGACTAAGGGAATGAGTATTTATTTTTATTATCAACATTGTTGAAGTAGGTTGGATATTTAATATTAATATCTCTTGTACCTTTATAGACATCATATGGGTCACCTATTGTGTTTATTTTAATAAACTCAAGTTCATCCTATATATAACTATGTATAGAAAATACACTTCCAAAATATTTAATTTATGTACTGTGAGGGACATAAATTTGTATGGCCATATATATAAAATAATATATAAATACATACCTCTCCCATTAATATATCTATTTTTTTCAACACAACCTCGATGCCTTTTTATTCTGGAGTAATCCTTATTTTATAGATGCATCTTCACTACCTAAAACTGGTCTTAGAGATCAAAAAAATATACAACTCCAAAGACGGATTTATATTATCTAGGGTGAAATTTTTAAAATGGGTATGTCTTTGATTCAAAAATATAAGTGGATATTTTCCACATAATTGGATAAGGTATTTTTTATTAATATCTTGAATAATCCTTGCTGAAGCTTAATCTCTACACAAAAATATTGCAAAGTAATTCGTAGTTATATCAAAATTTCAAATAGTTTTTGGTGAGGACATTACCTCAACTAATTATTAATATAAATATTATAACTCATTTATTTAAATTTTTATCACAACATATATAATTTTGTGCTCATATTTAATTTTCTTCAAAACTACTTGTTTCAAACTTTTACTACTAGTATTTAACCTACATTAGCTACGAAGTTTTATTGAAGAAATATTAAGTAATAAAACAAATCATAATAGAATAATAATTTTATTCCACATGTTATTTTTTGATACAATTGCTCAAACTAGTGAAGAACTATCACAACATTCCCCTTTCCCCAATATTCATATTTCTATTTATAAGACAAAAAACCCAATAGTTGATAATTAAAACACAACCATTGAATTAAACCATTCATAAGTAGAGACACATTTATAAACTATGTAAATCCACCAAGATAATAATAACATATAAAATTAGGATATGTAACAAAAGTACACAATTGATTTGTAACAAAACTACATTATTGATCCAATGAGTGTATGAAATAATTTTGTTATCATTGAGGATCCCAACATTAGAGTGTTGAAAATAGTATGTCATAAAATGTGAAATATGTTGATAATATGGCATTATTTATTGAATATTGGGATATTAACATTAACATCCTCAAGCATATCTATAATATAGAACATATTGAACCATGTCTATAACATGAACATCATCACACCTGCAACATAAATTATTAGCATGCAACATCAAGAATGTCTTATCCTCTTTGTTCCTTGTTTTATTTTAAACCATCCTTATCCTATTATTAAAAAATTGAATAAAATTAATTTCATAAATAATAAATAAAAACTGGAGTAATTTGATTCAATAGAAAGATTGATTTAAAATCAAGAAGAAAAAAATATACGCACCTTTAACTCTTGTATTCTCCCCTTCACATTCTTATTTTCAGCCAAGGCATTTCATTTTTCCTTCCAAGTTTCATAACTATTGTGTAAGCACAAGATGTGACTATATTGGTGAACAAAAATATATAATGGAAAACACATAATGTATCACTTAAATTTTTAAATTCCCTTCACCTTAGAATCTCTTGAATCCTTTTCTCTTTATTTTATTTAGAATTATAAATCTTGAGTTATTTTTATATTGTTTCCAAACCTTTGGGGATCAAATAATTGGAGTCATAAATAGGTTATTTTTTTAAAATAAACTTTCCTATGTTTACACATCTCATATAGTTGTTTCTCCAAGTTCCAATCCACATACCTCCATTTTCTTATCTTGATTATAGGCATTATTAATTAATAGTATATGATAGGAGGTAAATGGTGAATTTAAACATGGTGTGAATTGAACCATGGTTTTTACCATAATTTATTCCCACCTTCATATAATACAAGACATTGTGGTGCAATACAATAAAATTGGTCTATGTATCCAAACTCCTAAATAATATTTTAACCATGCTCTTCATACTCAAGAATAGTATACATACATTAAAAGGTTTGAACTAAACAAGAATCTCTTCAAAATAAACATCATAATAAAATATTGAACAAGCATCTCTAGAAACAAACTCATTTAATGTCTACACCATAGCTAGAAACAACCTTATTTAAAAGACATATTTCACTTTTCATTGACCTTCCTTATCCCTTTGCAAGCTAGATTTTGCACAAAAATAAGGATACTCAAACTTGAAATTCCACCCAAATTCCATCACCAATGCCACCCAAATTCATAAAATATACATATGAATTGAAAATTAAAAATATGGGAGAATTACCCTTATACAATGTAGGAATCATGGCATGTCACTACAAAAATTGTATGTCATTTGAGTTTCCACATCATCCTCATGCTCACATGAAATATGAAAGTCTAGTTGTTTTTAAAAGATAGTAATAGGTTCCTATACAAGTAAAATCACATAAAAAATATCACAATCCCTTTCATGTCACTTTAAAATACTCATAATTCCCCACATTTTACCTTATCCTTTTGACTATGATCGTGTGCACATGAAGAGGTTGTAGAGGCCATTTTTCCATTCTTTTTCTCTTCCTAAGAGGGAGGATAATAGGTGCCTATATGGGTAAAATCCAAATAAAAATATCACAATGATGTTTCATGTGACTAAAAACTAAACTTGAAAATCCTAACTTATTACCTTATCCTTCCAACTATGCCCATGTCCATGTGAAGAGCTTGCAGAGGTCATTTTTTCCATTCTTCTACTCTTCCTATGATGGAGGGTAAAAACTTCCTAGGTAGGTAAAATTAAAAAAAGATATCAAATTCATGTTTCATATGACTTAAAAAACCCCTATAAATCCAAAAATATTACCTTCTCATTCTGGTTATGTATGTGTGCATGTGAGAAGGTTGCCTAAAATTCCTTTGTTAGATAAAAATATGCAAATTCCTTGTCCTCCAATGAAATAGGTATGCACCCATACCCACTACCATGGTTTACCTAATAAATAAGTGTAGTAGTAAGAAATATCAAATAAGTATGGCATAAGATATACATGTGAATTGAAAATGGATGAACATTAAATAATTATCCTTGTATAATGGGAACCATTTTCAAGGTCATAATATAAATCCTCATCATCCTCTAATGAAATAGGTAATTGTGTTAGTTCCTCAAAGATAATAATAGGTTCCTTTGCAAGTAAATTAAAAAAATTAAAATCAAAATAAAGTTTCATATCAATTTCATAAATGCCCAAACCCCACATATTGCCTTCTCCTATGTTCCCTTCTTCGTGGGAGGACTATGTCTATATGCACGCAAGGAGGTTGTAGATAATGTTTACATTATTTCAATTCTTATACTCTTCTTATGAATGGGAGTAGTGCATCCCTCCTCACTAGCATTACTACACTACAAAATTAATGCAATAGCTATAATTCAAAATTATAATTGAAGAAAAAAACATTAACATTTGAATATAACAAATTAATAAAACCTTACCACCTTCCCTGTTTGTTCCCTTTTTCATAAAACTATCTTCTTTATTATTCCCTTTTTTATTGATTTGTTTAGATGAACACAAGGAACATTCTCCTAGGCATGGCATGGTCATCATGCTCCACATTTTCATTAAAAGGCTAAAAAATAATTGAACTAGTTAAAATTTGAAATCATGATTGATCAGAATAATATAACAAATGAATACCAATAATTTAGGTTATGAACATTTTCAACTAAGGGAGACTAAGGGCTAGGCTCAAAATCATTTACATCTTACAATGGTTTAAAAACACCAAGGTTTTATTGTATCCAATTTCAAATTAAAAATTATAAATGGTTTGTATTGCACACAACTTAGAATCACTTATAAAATTAAACAAAACAACCTAAAACCAAATAATGTTTTGATATTACCAAATCAATGTCATTTATTTCTACCAATGTGTCTTCAATTATTTGTGTTTCTATATTTTCTAATTCATAATATGATTTTCCAAATCTATAATTATTCATTCCTAATTTAATTATTCCATATAACTTTATTGGATACTTTTTAGCTGCCAATGAGTGAAGTCTCTCTAAAGGATTATAGCCATGTTTTTAGTCAAGAACAAGTGCTAAATCAAATGATAATTTAATCTTTAAAATTAACCATTTATGCCTTAGATGACCACTTGAGGTCACTTTAACCTTATTATATCACTTGGCCCATATTAGGGGCCATTTTGATCCACTTTTAGTCACATGCCAATCATAAATAGCACCCAAGCTTATAGAACACCACATGCAACCCATAATGGTGCAATCCCTTAGTGATTTACATCCATGCACCTTCTAAAAGGTAATTTTTCATCTGAATAAGAGGATTAGGGTTGGCATAGACCTATTCTTATGTCACCCTCCCAAGTTATTTTTATTAGAACACTATATAAACACTACTTTCACACTCTTACACTCTAAGTGGGCATTATCATAGAGAAGCATAGAAAAGTACCACTTCATACTGACGAAAAGATCCAAATTATTATAATATTATATTATTTCATCTGATATATTCAATAATCTATTCCTAGCATAGGTGTTTGGATCTCAAGTGGCCTCTGAGGCATCCTCTCATGCATTTACACTCAGGCATTGTAGCATTCATATACATTCACACATATCACATAAGTGGGATAGCTACATTAAGCTTGATCCCTCCTCAGAGTATTGTTATGTAGGTAGTGTTTTATATATAGGTGTGTGGATCACACATCCATCACATCATACCCACTAACCCATTTTGCTCATGGTATTCATTCAAACACTTACAAGCATAAAAACCTAGTTTCATAAGAAAATAGAGATTTAGGAAAATTTAATATTTTTACAGACTTTAAATTTGGACCATAGCTAGGATAGGATCTGATCTATAAAACCCAAAATTATTTGAGAATATTATGAGTGGTATAATGGTACATTTCCTTGGAAAATAATTCACTGTGTTATTGTCTTACTGACCACACTAATCTATAGGGTTGTTTCTAACACCTGGATCCAAGTTCTGATAGTCATCCAAGTCACACCTCTATTTTATAGGTTTTCAAGATAATAATTATTTATCATAAATATTTACTATTTTTAGAATACATTCTATTTATATTAGTTACAAGATCAACATGATTAATTATTTTTATAATTATCCTCTAATTTTATGTAGTATTTTATCTACTAACTTTTTGTATTATTCCCAAAATAGTTAAATCATTTGGTGAACCTGACTTACTTTGAATAGTGAAAAAAACCTAACACTATACTAACTTTAGGTTTTATGCTTCCATCCTTCTAAAAATCATATTAAAATTTTAGATCCATTTATCTTCTAGGTTTTTTTGTCTAATCATGATAATAATGACAAAAGATGTTTATCACTTTCTAATGCAAAGTTTTCTAGTTTCATTTGCATGCTTGTTTCCTTTCATTTGAAATCAATTCAAATAATATTTAAAAACATATGTACATGATGTATTATATCAATTAAAACATATTTTAGTTGACTTATTCTATAAATTTAATACCCTACCAACAACCTTTCAAGTTTCAATGTCATATCTTATGCACAAGAAAGAATATCCTTTTTGTCCTCATCTCCAAGAGGGTGATAGTTACTTTCCCTCTAACCAGGTCCATACTATCACTCCTATATATGATGAATCAACCTATACTACTATTATTAATTCCCATACTCAGAATATCCATTCCTCCATCTCTTTTCTAAAGGGTGTGTGCATACATGTTCAATTAGAAGAAACCAGGGTTTATATTATGAAACTCTAAGGAATGAAATTATCAGTATGAACAAGTTAATTTCAGAATTAAAAAATTAAAAGAAACTATTACATGTAAATATTATAGTATTTGAAAATTAGCTTATAAGATAACTACCTCCAAGGCACACTAATGTCAATCATATATATGCATCTTCACTTAGTCAGTTTGTGGCAAGCAATGTTACATATCAAAAAAAAAATCACAATAAAGGGCATCTACAATTAGTGATTCAAAAATTACTCAAGGATAAAATAAAATTTCAAGTTAAATTTTAAGTCAAATTATTAAAATTAATTTTATCAATCTACCTCCTCTACATCCAGTAAGGAGATATAGATACTATTTTGTATACCATAGAGTTCATGATCATCACACATATTCATGTTTAAAATTTAAAAAACATATACAATATATAATTGTTAATGAGGGCCCTAAAAAGGATAAATCACTTAATCTATCCATATTGATATAGGAACACATTACAAAAGGGTGAAATTTAGAAATAATACAAAAGTGGTTACCAAAGCATAACTCAGAACAAAAAAAGGTTCATAGAGAAAATCAGAGAAATAAATATTACAACAAGCACATATAAAGCAAGTGAAAGATACAAATATACCTCTACAAAATGATGTCCCACTTTCAAATTATTATGGGTTTGGTGAAAAATATCTACAACAGTTTGATTATCAAGATCAAGGGTTAGGAAAACATGTCCAAGGCATCACTACTCCTATTCTAGTAGTTGATAATGTTAGTCAACAAGGTTTGGTATTTATGGAACATACTAAGGCAAATCATTCATAGATACAGTTTATCAAGGAAAAAGATCCAAATACATAGGTACTATTATAAAAAGAGCAAGAACTTAAGTTACACATTTAAAATCAAGCTAAGAAAATAACCATTCTCAAAAGAGGGTTTCTAACAACATATTATTAAAATCAAGTTATACTTATAGCAAGTATAGTTTAAGCATATTTAGGTTCAATTCAAACATAACATATCCATCACACTTCATGATAGGTCACCATTCTTCTTTTTGACACAGGTCACATTGATAGTGAGTCTCCCATGAGACTCATTGGTTAGTAGTATCTCTCCTCTTATATATAGTTTCATTTATGCCTAGATTACTTGTACATAGTTTCTCTTATATTTATCCTTGTATATTATTTCATTTTCATGTTTTTTATACATATATTATACTCATTAAACACAAAAATAATATAAAATGTTCAAAAATTCAAAAAAACATTCAAATATTTGTTTAAAAAATATAAATTTTAGATTATATGCATTTACATGTTTACATTAGTTATATTTACTAGGTACTACATATGATATATATGTTAGTATAGTTAGTATTATCATGCATACATGCTTCACTTATTCCTTTCGAGTGTTCACAGATCACTATAGGACTTAAGTCCTTTACACAGATCCAAATTTGTTATTATCTACCCATTAGGGGCATGTACACATATACACAGATTCAACATTGTGATATTATCCCACTGGGGGCATCATACTCACAACTTCTAGTTTTCTAGGTTATATATTTCTATACCCCACATAACATATTTAGCATTGATTATATCTTGATATTGATCATCCTATACGACATTGATTTTTTCAAATACTACTATAGGCTAGGCTTATGTACATATTTTATCTTATACGGATTTGTACCACATGCTTATACACAATTTAATTTCTTGATTTATTAGTTTAGATTTGATTTTGTCTCTTTTCTTCTACATCTACTCACGGGAATTTTAATATGTCATTGTTATATGGCTCTAAGCTAATTCCTTTCATTATGTGTATTCTTTAGACATGTACCAATGTCCTTGTGTGTACTTCTTGCATTTAAACATGTCCTTCTTTGTGGCTCTAAGATAACCTTGCTTTCTCTTTATGTATGTGGACATTTTAACATGTCCTTATATGTATGCTCTTTGTCAAACTTAGTGACATGTGCCCATGTCCCTTGTATTTTATCCCCTTAGCCTACTTTGTGTGCCTCATATGTTTTTATGTATGTGCCATGGTCATGAGACTTGCCTCTTTTTATATTCACATCCAGTTCATGATTCCATGGGGGACCTCATGCATCTCCCCTTCCTCCTTGGGTGCCTTGATTGACATCATGACCTATCCCTTTAGGTAGTTTACTCATATTATATTTATATTTTATGTTCATATGCATGCTTAAATTCTTATATCTATATTTAGAACCCTTTGAATGTTAAATATAACATAAATCATACATTACCAACTTAGGCTTAGACTATTTTACATTCTAATTTCATGTTTGCACATTATATTGGTTTCTCATGCATATATCATATATTTTTAGCTTAAAACACATGATACATAGCTTTTTTTTAGGACAATTATTGCAGAGGTTTAACAAATCACATAAAAATAGAGGGAATTCATATGGGTTAGTCATAGAGATCACATATCCTAATTCACTTAGAACATAGTTTCAACATGTAGACACATAGTATAAAGCTCAGATTAAGAAAATATAGTGAAACACATTCACATATAGATTAGTCTCAATTTCCCTTAGAAATAGCACATTGGGTTAATAATGTATTACAATGGTCTATATTTTAGTACTCTATTGTAAAATGGGACCGCACTAATATATAGTAGCCTCAAACATAGAAAATTTTAGAATTGTCAGAAAGGTATAATAGTTATAGTTTAGATTTGCATAGTATTGGTCACAGATTATCAGATAGGTTCATTATTACTCAATTTTTACATAGATTACACATATTTACTCAGATTGGGGGTATAATGCATGGAATGATCACTCATGTTTCATTTTTAGATATGCATAGACACAAATTACTATGACTTAGTTCAAAATCCATATCTCAGATGTCAAAATTGGGGGCATGTACATGGCATATTATTCTGATATCTTCAATTTTGCACTAGTTCTCTTAGATGGAATGACAACTCCATGTCATTATCCACATTATATACTCCATACACCATATTCACCAATTTTCACCAATTTTACAGTAGGTTTACACTAGATTTATGTCTCATTCCTTTTACTATGTTTGGCATTCCTAAGTGGCCTAGAGACATTTTTACATTTTAGAGTTTATGTGTGGCATAGAGTCATCTTACATAGTTTTAGTTACATCACACAATTTTATCTTTAGATGTATCTACTACACATGGGTAGGCAATGATGGAATCATATCCTACGTGATTTATTAAGCCACATACATGAGAGGGTTAGACAACTCATCAATCCAATCCAAGTTATTCACATATTATATTACACTAAATAGTGGTGGGTAATGATGGATTCAAGGCCATATTGAGTTATTGAGCCACCCACACATTGGGATTGGTCAATCCATAAACCCAGTCCAAGCTATTCACTACTTTGATCACCATCTACACACATAGAATGTCACCAAGTTTTTGTATCAGTTTATGTACCTAGTTAGGTGTATTTATTTCTTTCCTCTCTCTCTCATACCTTTACTCATATTTTGTATTTTTTATTGATGTTTATTAATTAAATATTAATGCATACATGTTTCATTCATAAGATATGTAATGGAGCATATTTCAAAAACTTAGATCCACATTCATGGGCTTTTCCTCTTAGGTAAGTCCAGATATGTCTCTCTTTCCTTTATCTTATTCATTTCACTTTACTACATTTATAGATTAAAGGAGGGGAATATAGTTATTAAAATTAACCATTTAAACCTTAGATGACCACTTGAGGACATTTTATCCTTAGTATATCACTTGACCCATCTTAGTGGCCCTTTTGGTATACTTTTAGTCACATAACAGTCATAAATAGCACCCAAGCCTATAGAACACCACATGAGATCCATAATGGTGAAATCCCTTAATGATTTAGGTCTTTGCACCCTCTAAAACATTAATTTCCAATCTCCCTAATAGGATTAGGGTTAGCCTAGACCTATTTTAAAGTCACCCTCCTAGGTTATTTTTATTTAAACACTAATTTCACACTCTTACACTCTAATTGGACATTATCATAGAGAAGCATAAAAAATCACCACTTCATATTGAGGGAAATCTCCAAATTCTTCTAATATTGTATTGATTCATCCCATAAATTTAATTATCCATCCCTAACAAAGGTATCCAGATCTCAAATGGCCTCTAAGGCATCCTCTCATGCATTTACACTCAATCATTCTATCATTCATAGGCATTCACACATATCACATAAGCAAGAGAACTACATCAATATTGATCCCTCCTCACAGTATTGGTTTGTATGTATGTATCATGCCAAAATAGGTGTGTGGATCTCATGTCCATCACATCATACCCATTAACCCATTTTTCTTATGGTATTAATTCAAACCATTAAAAGCATAAAAAATTATAATTTTTAGAGGAAAACAAAGCTATAGGAAAAATTATTAATCACACAGACTTGAAATTTAGACCATTTTTGGAATAAAACATGATGTACAAAATATAGAATTTTTTTTTCAAAGACTCTAAGTGGGAAAATAGCACAATACCTTGGACACTAGTGCACTGCACTATTTTTCAACTAACCACACAAATGTTTAGGGTTATTTCTGACACATGGATCTAATTTCCAATAGTTAGCCCAGTCATACATCTAATTTTCAAGTGTTAGAACATCCATCTCAGTAATTTTTCAAGTTAAGTATTATTTTTCATGATTATTTACTATTTTATAATACCTTCCAATTCTAGTAGTTACAGGATCAACATGCTTAATTATTACTATATTTATCCTCTAATTTTACATAGTATTTTATCTACTAGGGTTTTATATTAATTCCTAAGATAGGTAAATCAGATAACATACATGTAATTTCATAGACTTATATTATTAAATTATATACTAATGAAAATATAATTATAATGATAACAATGGCATAGAATCATGTATGTGAAAGTATCAACATGTAGAGAGAACTAAATAAAATAGACATTTTTTCTATGCATTATCTATTTATGGAAGTCATAAAATGATAATTTATTATTTGTATGCATTAAACATATATAAAATAATGCATTTAATCCTAAATGGATTGAATTTATTGTATGTATAATTAAGGAATTAAATGCAATGGGTTGTCGATGTGCATTGTATAGAACTAAATATGGTGCACTATATGTGTAATTAAATAAATGATGCATTATTTGTACATTGAAGGGATTGAATGTGATGTATTGTCGATATGCATTGTATAAGAATAAAAGTGCATTATATATGAATTTTATATATTGAATTACTTTTAACCCCATTATACGAAAATTTCATATATTATGAAATTAAACATCTGGTTAAATAAAACATACTTAGATCTTAAGATTTATTCTTCATTTCTTCCACCATGTCTAGAGAAGCAATGCATGAAAAGTCAATCAAGAGGGAGTTTATGTAGAGTGAGGATATATAATAATTGACAATGTTATGTACTCTTCCTATGTATCTATATAATCTAAGGATGGAATCAAGCCACACATATTTTTCGGACCTAGATGATCATGAAATTACTCCTTGACTATATGTATACATATATAAATTTATCTTTGGTACTTGAAAATGTTATCTCTAAACTTAATTTGAGATGTTTCAGCCCTGATTCAAGATCACTCCAAGTGATTTATCTTTAATTTGGTAATAATATGGAAGAATTTCTCAATGTATAGTATTGTAAAAAAGATCCATATAAAAATCAAGTCCCTTTAAAATAAGATTTCGATTTTCTTATATAGTGAAACCTTTGAACAATTTCATTTATCCGACCTTGTGAAACATGTAGGATTAACTAAATGAATATTTTGAATTTGGAAACTAGCCATTACATGACATGGGGACAAGTCCACTTTAGGTGGATACGTCTATAGTGACAAACCTATCTATCTAAAGCAAACATGTCACAAAACATTAGGGACAAATGTCTTGAGATTAGAACACTCTGAGAGATGATATAATATATTTTAAGGATTGATTTGGATATTTTATGGAGTAGTGATTTAAAACTAGTGGTTTAAGCTTGCATATGGATAAATTGATATAATAATGGTGAATTAGAGTTGTATAAGTCAAGAAGTTAAATATATGTCAAAAATTAACATTATCATGTGCCTATGACCAGATTTAGGTATCTACATTTTCCACCCTTTAATATAGTAATAAATTTGCTAAAGTAAAGGATAAATATAACACCTAAGTGTCTAAAACACACTTTTTCTTTGATAGTAAACTTTAATTGTTTAGGGCACTAAGATTTAACAAATCTTACAACAATAAATTAAATAGTCATTGTTCATATTTGAAATTTAAAATTATGAAACTCTAATTTTTTAAAATTAAAAATATAAAAAGGAGTGCACTTATAAGAAAATGCATCCATGTTTCCTTGTAAATTTTTAAAGCATTTGCAAAGAGTTCCCCTTATCCAAGAACTTGGAGAGTTGTATCCTCAAGTTAAAACATTAGAGAATTGAGAGTTTTGATGCCCCAATTTTTAATAACTAATCAAGCCTTGAGTTGGAAAGATGCACGCTTCAAACTCTCATGAATGGGGGTAATTAACCAATGTACTAATCTAAAAAAGTAAAACCACAATGGGTTTGATATAAATTATGTTATGGGAATTGAGTGTCATTAGACTCAAACATACATCACACATAATAGAAAAGTGGAACATCATAATAGGTTAAGTAGAAGTAATGCCAAAGTCACTAAATGTCACTAGACCTAAATGTATGTTACCCATAACAAAATGAATCATACCATTATAGATAGATCAATATTCTACTTTCATGATCGAAAGTGAATGAATCATATTCATACCCCATCATGATTGTAATACAAATAAAAATTGAATTGAAACATCTATGCCATTGAATATGTAATTTGTATTGTAATTGGATGAACCAATATCATGTTTTAACTTTGAAAGATGTATATGTGAGCATGAATCAGTATCATGCCCCTTAAATCTATACTAAATGATATAAAATTACATGCATCTATATGCTCAACTATAACTATATTTTAAACATGTAATTTTTTATCTTTTAGTTATTTGGAATATGTATTCAAATATGTATGAATTTGTACCTCTAGTATTTGTAAAGTGAGTACAAATTTGTATCAATGTTCCAATATTTGACATGTAATTTATTTTTGAATTACTTTGAACCTTTGAAACCTATATTATGTCATCAAATCTAATTTTTAAATTTATTTAAATTTTTGAACCTTATATTCTATCATAGAATCTATTTTTTAAATTAGTTTGAATCTTTGAACCCTGTATTTTATTATAAAATCTAATTTTTTTGCTCATAGAGGATTGGATATATAAGATGAGCCCATTATAGTTCCCCTATTTTGAGATTAGTGATGTTTTTTTTAAGTCACTCATATCAAAATAAGAGTTAATTATATCATGTGATAAAGATAGAATCATGTATAACTATTTCATCATGTGTATAATATGTCACATAGTAATGTAATTGTGACTGAAACATCTAACATATGTAATGTGAGGAATACAAGTGTCATGTCTATATAGATATATAAATGATTCATGTATTAAATTAGTCATCTTTTAATAATACTACACAATAAAAGTGAATGATATATATCATATTGGATAGCATTAAATGTCACACATAAGTCCAAGGGATACAAACAAGGGACATTTTAAAATATCATGTATACAAATAATCATCACACACATGGAGTTGAGGCAAAAAAAAATGTACATGTTTAAATGTTTCACATACCAAGAAAATATTTTACACATATGGCCATGGGCCATAATAAATGGACTATGTTTAAATTCCTCACAAGAAAAAACATTGCCAGCATAGGGCCAACAACCACACATAATCATAAAGCAATGTTTGCCTATCATGAAAGAAAATAAATATCATCAAAGGAGTATATAATATATGAAAAATAGTTTAAAACCTCTATATGAATCAATTTAACACCATAACAAAGTAGCATATCCATTTAACACAATGCAATATATGATTAATTATCAAAATACTCGTAAGATATGTAGCTCAACATAGTGAAGAGATCATAAAAAGATATAACTTGTGATATTGTAACTTATAAAATAATAAATTTAGTTTAGACACTATTTTATTATTATATATCACCTTAGTCTTTTACACTTAGAAAACTCAAACCTTGGTTATTCCTCTTAGTTTTAGACCTTTCCTACTTTTGTAATCCTCAAATCTACTCTATCTTGTGCCCCTTGGCCTATTTCTTAGTCTGACCAATCTTATGTTGATGAAACATAACTTATTTATTTTATAGGATTCTTAAAATATACTTATCTTCCACTTCTAAAAGTTTTAAATCTTTACCTATTTTCTTGCTCTTTAGACACTAAAATTTGGGACATACACTAGCATCGATGTTGGTGTCCTGACCTGATACAAGTGTATAGTACCCTAATGTCATATAATTTTCAAATTAAACATATTCCAATGGTCACCCTAATTGAATTAATGTGAGTTATTATCATAAGGGATTGATATAAATATAATATCAAGCCTCACTCATTCCTCACCTATGGATCACCTAGAAAAAGACCAAAGAGACTAAGGCAACTTATCAAAATCACTACATCAAACATTCAATTAATAAAAAAATTTCTCTTTACACACTAATCATAGATATAACACATCTATAGGTTTTAATTACTAAAGTATTATCCCAAGATCTAAATTCACTAAGCTATAAGCTAGGTTATTGTTGTACTTGTTATACACATATTTCATGATTCACACATAAGCCAACACATAGGGGAAGACTACATGAGTTAGAGGCCCTCTTATAGATTATTATATATATATATAGGTAGTTCCCAATAATAGTAGGGTCTTTGGGTTCATCTCAACATCATGTTCCCACTAACCCATTTTCCCCCAAGATCACTATAAAGATGGAAAACTAGGGTTGTACCATTTCATGAGGAGTGATAGTCCATGACCTAGATCTGAATGCATGAGAATGAAGGAGAAGAAAAACATAGAAGCATATTATATTTTTATCCTTTTTAATTATGTATTCCATATATGACACTTACATCAAACTTATATAGTAGCATTGACATAACCATCCCAAACTAATGTTAGTGTCCAGAGCTATACAAGTGTTAGATCCATAATCTAATGATTGTTCCAAAACTATCTTCCAACTCTCTTATTGTACATTATAGATTCAACACTATATTATCATTATAAATAGATAATTACCTTATTTTATATGTCATTTCCATACATATCTTAGTTTTACTTTTCATATTTTGACTCTCTCAATTTTATGAATTTAGCACATGCTTATTGTTGTAGCTTAGAATTTCACCCTTGTGGGAAAATTTTTTAGGCTCTCCCACTTCCATCCACAAGTGTGGGTAAAACCTTATGATTTGGGTATCCTATGGTGAGTTTGAGCCTTTAGTCTTTTTAAATAAGCTAGTTCCTCTTGGTAGATCACTTTAAAATATTGTTAAACTAATGCTTCATAGGGAAAAGGGTTAGAAGGGAAAAAAGGGATCCTAAGAAGGTTAACTAGGTGATGCACCAAAATTAAATAGCCACTCATCTATGCTTTAATCCACACTAGATTAGTCATGAGACAATTTGGGCTTGCACTATCTCAAGATCAAGTAAACACACACTGGAAGAGGTTCAGGCATAACACTAATCCAGACCTGCAAAAGCTTGAAAATAATTCAAAGAGGCAAGGAAAAGGCTAATGAAATAGGAATACACTCATTCATGAATCCAAAAAGCATAATCATACTAAATCACTAATCAAAAATGCTAAATAGGCAAATAAATCATCTCATTACATTCAAGAGGTATTTATTATAATATCTTGATAGGGTTTAGCCTGGTCGAAGGAGCACATTTTTGAAAACTTATTAATGAGAATCCATCTCATAGCAAGATGACAAGATTATAAAAAATTAGGGCCCCCCTTATAATTGAAAATCATGAGATATATAGAGAATAGAAGAGAGAGAAAAAGGGTTACATGAGAAAAAGGGAAGAGGGAAAAAGTCACTGAGTTATTGATGACTAAGACTGCTATTATCATCCTCCTTTGAACATGAGATGCATATCCCAAGATCACTACCAAATCTCCTTGAGACATTCTTGCATTCAAGTCTCCCTTTAGTAGATCTGAGAGAGCCATGTCATGGGTAGCTATATGTCTCCATTTTCATGAGTGAATCGATTCCTAAATTTATAATAGCATGGTGACTTTCTCCCTCACATGTCTTGTCTAAAAATAATGAGATCTTGATGCTCTTAAGCTCAAGCCAAACCATGTTGCTTCTACGTCAAATAGTTGTTTGTCAAGAATGATGGCCATTAATTTCACCTACCAGCTCCTACTTTAAAACCTATACCAGACCCTTCTTATAGATGGAAAACCAATCTAAAGAAATTGGTTTTCCCATATCTATTTAACTTAGGTCTATTTGAGCTTTGACTTCTATGAACCATCAATTCTCTTTGCTAGCAAAAAATACTTTTGGATCATCCTCCATCTATTCCTTTGAAAATTCAATCTCTAGTCTAGATTATGCCACTTGGTAGCCTTTCATTCATCATTTCTAGGCTTGGTGTCTTCAAGTTCCTCCAGCTTGATGTCTTCTTACTTTGTTGTTTTCAAGACTTAAGACTTCAAGCTTTTCAAGCCTTAAGTCTTTGGGATTTTCAAACCTGATTACTTCTAATAGCTATTCACTTATCCTAATTTTAACATCCATTATCCCATCATTTCCTTTGGACACTAGGTCTCAAGCTTCCTTATTCTCGAGCCTTTTCTCCATAGCTCCTACTTGGATTTTTTTTCTAAAGGAATTACTTTATTTTTTTCTTTCTTTCCCTTAGCCTATTTATTTTGAGAAAATCTCTCAAAGGAATTTATTTAGACAATTTGTCCAAAGGAATTCCTTCATACTTTTTATCTATGTCTATCTTTAAAAATTTACTTTGGCTCTTTATCGAAGAAATTCTTTTAGAATTTTTTCCCTCAAGCTTCTTGTCAAGGATTTTCCCTAAGGGAAAGACACCCTTATAGCTTTTATAAATGGTCCTTTCCTTTTTTAATTTCCCTATTTTTGTTAAGAAAAATACCCTTTTTCATTTGAAAAATGTCCTTCTAAAGGTAATAATGCCCTTTATGAAACTTACAATGGTCCTCTTTTGAGAAGAAAGTATCCTTCAAAAAACTATCTGGGAACTTTTGCAGAGGGAAAGTACCCTTTGGAAATATTGAATTGGATTATTTCTCCCAAGAAGTACCCTTTGGAAAAATATCTAGGCACTTCACTTTGAATAACCCATCAAAATTTTTGAGAGTGTCCTTTAAAAGAATTGTTTCAGACAAAAGGTCTGAAATAATTCCTAACACTTAGCTTTTAAAGAAAACTTTGCCAAAAGTGAAACAATCCTTCAAAAAAGTTTTGCAAACAAATTTTTTGAAGTAAAATCATGAATTTAAACCAAATAAAAGCAAACCTAAGGGAAGACACACTTAGCACCTAAAAATATCAAATAATGATCAATGACTTAGCCAAATAAAAGAAGCTAAATAAGAGAACTTTGCATAAGGCTTATTCCTTTGGTCTGTGGGATTTATTTTGAACATTTCTACTGGCCCCTTAAATAGCTTACTCATATTTTCTCTAAACCTCCTTCAATCCATTATTTCATCAAACCCTGCCAGAGCTTCATGTGTGGGCCAAAAATTAGCCAACATCTTTGGTGACTCATAGGGAAGCATGCCTACTATGCTTGAGAACCTAGTTCAGTTGGTTAGAGTATAATCCATTGGGCACAGAGTCTCTATTTACCTCTACAACTAACTTGGTTTAAACTAGATACAAGGCTGACCCTTGCTGGAATTTCCTCTTGAAGCAATGAGGATAGCAAAAAAATAACACAAAGTGCCCAAGGCACTTAGGGAAATAAAAAATAGAATAGAAAAGAAATGTGCATAAGTCACTTTGAGGAATGCATGAAATCTGTCCTAATATATACCAAGTTAAAATTTACAATTATCTCCCTCTTGGATCAAATGGGAAAGTATGAGTATCATTCACCTATAAAAAATTAAGATGAAATATACCTTGCTTTGGAGGTACCAAAATTGGTGAACTAGGTAGCTTTATGGTCAATCCTTTTGGTGTGCCCTCTAATGGATGGAATGAAACAAACATGTCTCCAATGAAGAAATACTAGTTCATGTCCTCCAAACTTTC
Source organism: Torreya grandis (assembly GCA_037957365.1). NCBI lineage: Eukaryota > Viridiplantae > Streptophyta > Pinopsida > Cupressales > Taxaceae > Torreya > Torreya grandis. The sequence goes on along the minus strand of JARHVA010003425.1, from coordinate 625,756 downwards.
TTCATGTTGGACTGTAGGTGATTTTGTAGTCTCCTCATTTGATGGCTCAAATTTGTGCTCTAAATAAAGCACAACATGTGATGGAGCCTTTGAGTTGGTGCTTGGTTTGTTGTCTAGACTTAATCAAAAAAGATCCAAGTCATCCCAAAAGGTAGCTTCATCTTGGTCATCTGAGACAATGCCAAATTCAAATCCATATTTTTTTAGCTTTCTTTGAAGGGAGCCATATGGTAGTTCATCAATCCATCTAAGACCTAATGCATCATATTTTTATGGCTCTGGATCTGACCATTCTCCTTCATTCTTGAAGACATCATTAATTCCTTTAATAGACAATTCATCTTGAGATTGGTCAAATTCTTCAACCTGATTAACAAATTCATCATTAGACTCTAGAAGAGCCATAGGCTAGTTTAGAACCTCTACCTAATCCATGAATTCATGGTACAACTTCTACCATACTTCATCTTGATCCTCTTTGCTTTTAGCTGCATCCTAAATACACTCCTCCTTAAGTATGAAGGCATCAATATTGCCTTCAAGATCTAACTCCTCAATGTCAAAGCCATGCCACAACTGGTCTAAACTTGATTTCTCCACCCTTTTTTGAAGTGGACTACCTATTATGATTTATTCATCATAGGCACTTGTGTTGTCTACTTCGATATCAAACTTGACTATAAGCTCCTCCTCTATTCCTTATAAAATAGGCTCTTCCTCCACTAGGGAGATGGTCAGAGGGTGAAAAAGTTCACCTTACTTATAGCTTGAGAGAGTGTCTTTCCACCTAACGACCTTGAGTGGTCTCTTTGGTGGCTATTGAGGGAGGGAGAAAGAGTCTTGGAACTCTTGTAGGGTAGTCTCATTGAGCTGAGCTAACACCTCTTTTTCATATTCTTTAACTACTAACTCCTCATTTTCTTGAACTTGTTGAACCGATTTATAGGATGGAAATTTTTAGGGAACAACCACCTTTTCTTCTTTTTTAATGAGTATAGGAGAGGGTGGTTTCAAAAGAGAGGGCATGACATAGCCAGTGTCAAAAGTATTGGATAATATCCATGATGGAAGGGATTCAAAATATTGAGTGGGAATGGGTATAGGGGATTGATTTGAAACATAGGATTGATTGCAATGAGTCTTCTGATCTTCATAAGCCATTAACACACTTTTTGAATTTTGGATGATGCTTCTAAACCACACCTTATTTTCCCCCTCAAAAACTACCCATTGTTCATCCTCACAAAATGACCACATGTTCTTGACCATCTGAAGAGAAATCCTTGCCTCTTGTATAACATGAGTAGGGATGATTGGACAAAGTTCTAAACCCCTCCCAATCTCCCTTATCAACTTGTTATAATTTGATAATGCTTGCTTGAATATTTACAAGGATGTAATAGGATAAACATAGTCTTGACAAGGGGAAATAATGAACTAATTTGAAAGCATAAGAGGTTGATTTTGGTCATACACAAGGGTGGAAAGATGGTAAATACCATTATAGGTATGATAAGTTGTTTGAAGGCCACTTTAGGGGAACACATAAACATTATTAGCTTGATAAGTGTGATGTTGAGGTAGAAAATATGCATGTTGGTCAAAATATGATTGATTACACATACCAAATATGTTGATTAGGCACTTGGACTACTTAAACCAACTAATAGATGCTCAAAGTCACCATTGATGTTTAAAAAATGCCTCCAAAGGCTAATATGTAGAAGGACAACACCAAAAATCCTTCCATTGCTTTAGACCTTAGTCCCATCAGGCATGCCAAAGCTATTATAGCTTGGAATTTCACCCTTGTAGGAGATTTTTTTAGGCTCTCCCACTTCCATCCAAAATCTTGGGGACAAGCTTAGGATGTGGGTATCCTATGGTGAGGTTGAGCCTCTAGGATTTTTAAAGAGGCTAGTTCCTCTTGGTAGATCACCTAAAACTACTGCTAAACTAATGCTTCATAGGAAAAAGGGTTAGAAGAGAAAAAAGGGCTCCTAAGAAGGATAACCAGGTAATGTACCAAAATTAAATGACCACTCATCTATGCTTGAACCCATACTATATCAGTCATGAGACAATTTAAGCTTTCACTATCTTAAGATCAATTAAACACATGCTGGAAGAGGTTTAGGTAAAAAAATAATCCAGACCTAAAAAAGCTTGAAAATACTTTAAAGAGGCAAGAAAAAGGATAATGGACTAGGAATACACTCATTCATGAATCCACCAATCATAAGCATACTAAATCACTAATCTAAGACGAGAAATAGGCAAAAAAAATATCTCATTACATTCAAGAGGTAGTTCTTACAATATCTCGATAGGGTTTAGCCTAGTTTAAGGAGCACATTTTTCCAAACATCTTAATGAGCATATATCTCCCAATAAGATGACAATAATCTAAAAAACTATGGGGGCCCTGACAATGTCAAATCATAAGATATATAGAGAATGGAAGAGAGAAAAAAAGGGCTACATGAAAAAAAGGGAAGAGGGAAGAAGTCACTAAGTTGTTGATGATTAGGACTGATGTTATCATCCTCCTTTTAACATGAGATGCATTTCCAAAGATCATCACCAAGTCTCCTTGATCCATTCCCACATTCAAGTCTCCCTTTAGTGGAGCTGAGAGAGCCATAGGTAGTTAGATGTCTCTATTTATGCAACTGAATTGATTCTTGCATTTAAAATGGCATGGTGACTTTCTCCCTCATGTGTCTTGTTTGAAAAGTATGAGATCTTCATACTCTTAAGCTCAAGCCAAAATATTTTGCTTCTACATTGAATGGTTGTTTTTCAAGAGTGATTGCCATTGCTTTCACCTACTAGCTCCTACTTTGAAACCTAGACTAGACCTTTCTTATAGATGAAAAACCAATCTAAAGACATTAGTTTTCCTATAGCTATTTAACTTAGGTCTATTTGAGATTTGACTTCCATGAACCATCGATTCTCTTTGCTAGCTAAAAATTCTCTTAGATGTCCTCCATCTGTTCCTTTAAAAATTTAATCTATGCTCTAGCTTATGCCATGTGGTAGCCTTTCATTCATCATTTCTAGGCTTGATGTCTTTGAGTTCCTCCAACTTGAAGTTTTCTCACTTTGTTGTTTCCAATCCTTAATACTTTGGGATTTTTAAGCCTTAAGTCTTCAATATTTTCAAACTTGATTGCTTCTAATGGCTATTTGCTTATCCTAATTTTGATGTCTATCGATTCATCATTTCCTTTAGACACTTGGTCTCAGGCTTCCTTCTTCTCAGGCCTTTTCTCTGTGGCTCCTAATTAGCTTTTCTTCTAAAGGAATTCTTTTGGATTTTTTTTTCTTTCCCTTGGCCTATTTATTTTAAGCAAATCTCCTGAAAGAATTTCTTCAGACAATTTGTTTGAAGGAATTCCTTTAGACTTTTTATCTTCGTTTATCTTCAAAAAAAATATTTGGCTCTTTCCCGAAGGAATTCCTTCATAATTTTTTCCCTCAATCTTCTTGTCAAGGATTTTATTGAATGGAAAGACACCCTTTAGGATTTTTAAAATGGTCCTTTCCTTTGTGAATTACCCTATTTTTACTAAGAAAAGTACCCTTCGTAATTGAAAAAGGTCCTTTCGAAGGGAAAGTACCCTTCACAAAATTGTTTGGATACTTTTGTAGAGGGAAAGTACCCTTTGTAAATATTAAATTGGACAATTTCTCCCAAGAAGTACCCTTGAAAAAATTGTCGAGGCAATCTACTTTCAACAACCTATCAAAATTTTTAAAAGTGTCCTTTGGAAGAATTATTTTAGACAAAAGGTCCAAAACAATTCCTGACACTTAGATTTTGAATAAAACTTTACCGAAAGTGAAACATTCCTTCGAAAAAGTTGTGTTGACAATTTTTTGAAGGAAAACCATGAATTTAAACCAAAGAAAAACAAACCCAAGGGAAGACACACTGACCACCTACAAAGCCCAAAGAATGATCAATGACTTAGCCAAATAAAATAGCTAAATAAAAGAACTTTACACAAGGCTTATTCCTTTGGCATGTGAGCTTGATTTTGAACATTGTTTTTGGGACCCTAAAGAACTTGCTTAGATTTTCTCTAAACCTCTTTTGATCCATTGTTTTGTCAAACCCTGCCAAAGCTTCATATGTGGGCCAAAAATTGGCTAACACTTATACTTGAGTTTAACATCTAATTGGCCAGCTATAGATATGATTATCACCCTCATGACATTTAATTTATATATTATTAACTCTATATACCCCAAGTGAGGATTAAACATTTGGTGAACCCAATCTTTGAACATCATTCAACCTAAATGTTTCCTATGTTTATTACCTACTTTTTTATAAACTTATTATTCTTCATCTATTTCATCATGGATGAAATTGATTACTTTGATGACTATTATTATGAACTATCTAATTTTACCTCAACTAATAAATTAAAATTGACTACTCTTGCATTCTTCCTAGTGTGAAAGCATGTAATATAAAATCCTTTAATGGTGGTAGTTGTTATCCCTCTAATTAGGTCTATATCACACCATTTAAAGAGATGAGTTGATCCATATTAATCAATATATACATACTTCCTAAACCATTATATGACTTATGCATTTGAAACTTATTCAAGTATGGTTACCAAGGCCAAAGATTGTGAAAATGTGAGTAAGGTATAACCCACCCTATATATCTTAAACATAATAATAAAAATAGGCAAGGGGTGGGATTTTCAAAAACATTTATAATTTAACAACCACACAAGTCATATAAACATGTACATTTTATCAAAAAAATGGGTATTTATGACTAAGAGGATCCTTCATTTGATCGTCAAAAATTTAGACAAGTGCATAGAGAAATTATGTCTAATTTACAAACTAATAAGGGGAACATGTCTTCAAGTAAACAAATTAAAACCCCTTAAATTATTACATCCCCAAATAATATTCCTATATTCAAGGGTGATGGTTTCTTCTTACCTTCATTTAAACTAAAAAAAAGGCCTATACTAAACATTTCCCAAGATAAGATTTTTATACCATTACCAAAGGTACATGAAACAAATTTTTCAAATGGTCTAAGTCATTCAAATGATATACCAGTGGAACCAAATTTCAAATATCCCATACCACTACCAAAATATCCTAAATTTAGTGATCATGAACTTGCACTTATTAACCATGAGGATGATGATACTATATCCCTAGATTCAAAAAATGTGGTAGGTTAGAACCATTGATAACACCCATGAACAATACCACTATTCCCATGGAATATCTTATGTCTATGATGATTGCTATTGGGGATATTCAAAATCAAGTTTCTATACTTCAAATGCAAGTAGATTTCCATAATGATAATGCATATGTAATCTCATTCAATAATCAACCTCTTTTGAAATATAAAATTAAATATCCATATCCACCAAGTTTTGAAATATGACCTTTACCTCTTGTTATAACACATAAAGACCCATTTAAGCACATAATATGTTATGTACACTATTTTGGTCAATGGGCAATAGTTGAAAAACTTTTATTAAATATATTCCATATGAGCATTATGGATAAGGCTCATAATTGTTTCTATAGTTTACCAAAGCCTAAAGGGTTACTTAACCACATTTTTATAATTAGAAGATGCATGTTCATGTATTTTAACATCCACTGGGTCCCAAACTTACATTAGAACATCTACACAATTTCAAACAATATGATGATGAATTCCTTCAAGATTATACTTTTCAATTCAAAAGTACATCATATGAGCTAGCATTTAGACCCTAAAATTTGGAATTGCAATTTATATTTATTAGAGGTCTTCTTTCCCCATTAAAAGAAGGAGAATTACATAAACAATATGACTCATTCACCCATTTATGTATCCCTCCAAATATAAAAGTTTTATACCTAACATAAAGTAAGGAGATCAATTGCATAAAGAATATTATAAACAAAAAATTTGTATTCCTGATCTCTATATGACCAATTTGAAAATGTTACTTAACATGGGGCCAATCTAAGGTCTATGTCTTATACAATAATTTTAAGGTGCATAACATAAAAATCATCCATGCCAAAGAGATGTTCCAATTACCTTATACATGGGTGGTGATTATTTTTGGCATAAGCATATTATTCCTACACAAATAAAAACTACTTAAAATTTAAGATGCTTACAAAAAATAGGCCTTGATCTATAAAACTTACAAAATAAAGGAAATTGTAAAACATCCTTGGTAAACATTCTAATGCCATTTTTTTGTGGTCCTATATTAATTTAAACATGAGTCTGGGTTATTCCTACCACATCTCCATAAGCATTTACACTAGGATCTCTTAGGTTACATCAAATGGAAGCCAAAATTAATACAAACTAGAAAGGTATTTCCTTTTCCCATGAATGAAAATTAATTCATATCTCAAATGATAACATTACTTATTCTACTACACATGCAACATGTGATGAGGAACATGCCATGTAGCTTTTTAACCTATCCAATCATGATGCAAATAATGTAAAAGATCCAACTTAAGGTTATAAGGCACTAAGTGGGGGTGATACCTATAACCATCCATTAGATAGGACCATAGGATAGTCTCTTCAAATATTCAAAAAATACCCAAAAAATCAAAAAAAATCACAAATCCAAAAATATTTTCATCACCTACATGTTATATTGGTTCCTTGGCATCTATGTGTTAGTTCCATGTTCAGGGATGGAATATTTAGTTACCTATACATATACACACATGTCATGCAAACATGAGGGGTATCTGCTTCTTTAATATTGATACACACAAGCTATATGGTTCGATGATTACATTCAATTATCATATTTTAAATTATATATATACTTACAAATGACATTATCCATGATTATATATTACAGAGGGTACTTGATATGTTTATACATGACACTTTTTTCCAACACATTTTATCCATGGGCTACCATGACATGTTTATGTTGGTTGTTTATGTTTTCTTTTATGCACTTCCTTGAGTGTATTACCTTGTTATTGATTAAATTTCCTTGATATATACTCTTTATTTTTGTCCCCCATGCTTTCATGGGAATTTTACTAAGTCATGTCCATTCAATTTTATGGTATTTGAACATGCCCCTTATTTGCGGTCTCCTTAGACCATTATTTTTTTGACTTACTTTTGAGTGATCTTGTGTGTGTGTGCTTATTTTCATGTTGAGATTGTATTTTTTCTACTTAAATATTACCATGATATTTATCATGAATCTTAAGCCCACATGTGATCAAATTGGTTATATTCACTTAAATTCTATATCTAACTAGACTTGTTACTCTATATGCTACATGGTCCACACACATTCACAATTTTTAGATACAATGGGGGCATGCTTTGGAAGCATGTTATCCACACTTATTCATTATACATCATTTCTAGCTTATGGTGGGGGCATATTTTGGAAACATTTTCTCCACATTGGTACTGATATAAATTTTCATATTTCTCCATATATAGTAGGGGCATGATTGGGAAGCATGATCTCCATGCTAACATAGTTTTTTGAATTGGCCAAAGCACACAATTATATGATTTATATTCATAGTTGTAGAATTTTATACATTGGCACTATTGTTATGCATAATTTTAGCATAAGACATGTCTAAGGTACATATTCTATATAACATGTGCCCAATATTGTAAAATATAAATCAATTTTAAATTCCAAACCTATTTTATAGACTATTACCATATAATGGACTTTTTCATAAAATACTTTATTGAGCTAATCTACTATAGTAGTTGGTTCACCTTTTGGTATGTGTAGACACCGCAAACGTGTCTGCACCTTGGTTCTCCCCCTTGGTCCTTTCTCCCTCCTAGTCCTCCTTGGTCCCTAACCCACCTAGGTCTTATTAATTAGAAATTAACATCTTTTAATTAATTGAGGCCCCCTTTCCACCCTACCCTTGCCTCCTTGGATCCTCCCTTGAATCCCTCCACCTTCCCCTAGCATTTATCTCACCATTATAGCCCCCTTTGTCCATTTTGGCAACCTTGCGACCGTTCTGCCCATGACCCCTCGCTCGGCGGCGTGCAAGAATGGGCAGAGGCTATTTTTAGCCTCTGTGCCCATCCTGCGACCGCCGACGTCGGCGACCCTTCGGCCGACGTCGGCGAAACTGCCGGCGTCGGCAGCCTTCATTATCCCCTTCTGCGTCCGTTGCACCCCCTGGACTCTTGAGCTCGCAAACAACTCCTCTCGGTGCTTTGGCTCTTATTTCTCCTCTGTCTTAACCTCGTGCAGCAGCAGCAACAGGTGAAGCAGGCCTTGGATCAGTATCTCCTCCTTGCAGCAACTATTCAGTGGCTCCAGCAACATCTCCATCTTCTTCTTTCAGCAGGCTAAGGGTAAGCTAGTCTGGTTTTTATTTTATTTTCTTTAGTTTAATCCTCTGTTTTCTATTGTCCTCTGTGTCTCTCCCTTTGTCCCTTCCCCTGAGAGGCTGCAAAGCCTTCTCAGGCCCCTTCCTCTGTGTATCCTTCTCTTCTCCTTCCTCTTTGTCCCTTCCTTCCCCTGTATCTCTGCCTGAGACCATCCCCAGACCACAGACCAAGACCCAGACCCGTCCATCAGTGTCCAACCCGTCCACGGATAGACCACAGACCAAGACTCAGACCAGACCCTGCTCAAGCCCGACTACAGGCCGCAACCCTAACCGACGCCGGTCACTTCCCCAACTGACGTCGGCAGGATAGCCGACGACGGCAGATCAGATAACCGACGCCGGCAACATTACCGACCTCGGCGACTGTCTTCAGCCTACTCCTTCATTCAGGTAATCATTTTGTTTTCTTCTTTCATTTTTAATCTTTTTGTCACTTCTGTATTCTGTCATTCTGTCTTTTATCAGTCACTTATTTTATCAAAACAGTGGGTTGACCTCCCTTAAGGAAGTTTTTACACTTCTGGGAACAAGCCTTTGCTTGGCTACCCACTGCATATCTATCTAACATTTTTCTTGTCCTAGTTTCCCTTTTTCTTGCAGGTGTCATTCCTCCACAGCTAAAGAGGAGTGCCCACGAACGTCTGGATTTACGGTGCGCAATCTATAGTCCAGGTACTTCCAAGCCTTGTCCTTCACTTTCTTCTAGTTTCTTTCTTTATAGTCTGAAAAGCAAATTTGAGGTAGAAACATCTCTGGCACGCCCGGTGGGACCCTAGGTTCCTCCTGGGTTCCTTTCTCTTTTTCCATTCATTTAGGTGCATTTAGGCTCCTTCCTTTTTGTCTCTTTCTTCTATTCCAAATGACACTATAAGCAGGTCTAAAATGAACCATTTCTTCCTTGCATTCTAGACTAGTCTTAATCTCATACTCTCATCCCTTTCTCCTTCTTGTCTTCATAACAATATCACATTTCGACTTGGGCTTAAAACATATTGCACTTTCATCTCTGCTTGTCCTTGCATTAGTCCACATTTAGTAACTTAGGCGCATATTGAATAAACCGTAGACACTTTATGTTACACTACCTAATCACATGCACAAAACGAACATAAAACATACCTGAGACAAGGCCCGACTGGGAATTCATCCCCCAGCGGATACCTTACCCATCCCGGTGACCCCACTTGGATTTCATCACCAAGGGGGAAGCCCACTCCGTTCTCTGGCGGAGTCTAAACTCTAGGCGAGGTATATCTTGGCTAAGCGAGACCAGCTAACCACTGGAATCGTGAAGTGAGGGGAGCTTGCTCCTTAGCACCAGGCCACGTACCAGACCCTAACACAGATCTTTGAGCACCTAAAACAACACCTAAAACCATCCTTAGACCACCTTCTTCTAGGACCCATTTTTCAGCCAATCTCCCCCAAACATTCATCTAAGGCATAAGCCACAAGTTTCTAAGGTTAATTTCTAGGATTTATCGCTTAGGCTTGTCTGTCTTCTTCTGTTTTCCTCCTCTCATCTGTTTGTTTGAGTGTGTGAGGACGTTTTCTTCTTTGTTTTTCCAAGAACCTTTTGGCTCTCTGGAAAACACAGTCACCGACATCGGTCCTGCCACCGACGTCGGCTTCCCCTGTCACCGGCATCAGTTCTGATACCGACATCGGCTTCGTCTGTTACCGGCATCGGTTATCTGACCGACGTCGGTCTCATTTCCTACCGACATCGGTTTTTCAACCGACGTCGGTCTCTGTCACTGTCCTTTTTTTCCAAAACTAGCAACCTGAAACCTGTCCTTTCTCTGTCAAGACTTCATCCTGGTCTTCTGAAACTGAGCAACACAGTTCCTGAGACCCGAACCTTCTTTGCCTTGCATGGTTTTCACTCGTAGCCAAGCCAAGGCTCTTGTCGACCACGCCTGCCGTCAACCACTTCCGTCCACCCCATCCGTGACCAAGCCTACAATGGAGTTCAACTCAGAGACCGAAAGAACTCCTGTCCGTCCGACCCCGCCGCAGACTCCCATTGTCCAAGAAGGGGACCAAGACTTCGAGCGATTCTTGGACCTCAATGTCAAGGCTTTGCAACATTATCTCACGCATAGCCGAACGCGGGACTCCTTGGGCAATCCGATCTACGGAATGCCGACCTCCCTTGTCGCGACTACAGCTGTATCAACAACATCCATAGTTCAACCTTCAGACACTCAAGCCATCGTTTTGACCACTGACCAGACTCTGACCAACCCTCCAGGTGTGGCCTCTCCTTCTATCATTGGGCCCACTTCCACCAGGGTTCCGGCCCCTTGTCAACCTCAACCCGCTCAACCTCTATCCACTCCATTTCAAAACCTTGTCGTCTCTATTCCGCCTACCCTGGCCCCTATCAATACCAGGGTGGCTTCTTATCCCTTGGCCCCCGTTACCACAGTTCAACCTCTCGTGGCAACAACGGGCCCAGCTATGTCTTCTAACCAACCACCTTTAGCCTTCACTTCTGCCCCTGCGATTAGTCATCCGTATATTATACAACCGACTATGTCGCACGTCTCCTCTAACCTCTTCCAAGCGCCCTACAACCTAGGGGGCGCGCAACCCGTCAATCCGTCGGCAGACATCATCAAGATGCTGATGGACAAGATGACCAGTCTTGAGACCTCTGTTTCCGGCTCGCGCAACACTCTTTCATATGAACAGATCTGCAATGAGCCCATCCATCATTCTGTCCCAATCAGACCATATCCTAGCCAGTGGGAGCTTCCGAAGTTTTCTCATTTTCAAAACAAGGAAGACCCACAACAACATTTGCGGGCATTCAGACACGCTTGCTACCTCATTGGCCATGATGATGCGTTACTTTTACGCACGTTTCCTATGTCTCTCTCGGGTGTTGCACTTGACTGGTACAGCTCCCTTCCTAGTCATTCTCTCTTCTCATTCACGCAATTGGCTCAGCTATTCCTCGATCACTTTTCTATCAACATAACCAAGAAAGTCTCAATCACGAACCTTTATTCTATTCGGCAATTCGAGGACGAGTCCATAGCCGACTTCGTGGCTCGATGGAGAGGCCTTATCAACAAACTCTCCTTTTCCTTGCCCCAGGCCGAGCTTATTGAACTCTTTTCTCAAGCCTGTGCTCGACATATCTCTTCCACTCTGAGGGTTCAAACCTTCCGCACTTTTGACGAGGCCTTCACGATGGCCCGCAAACTTGAGTTGCGTGCCATCGAGGAGAACAAAGTCAAACTGCGGAGTAAGAATCCCAGCTCTAAGACCAATGACTCTTCTTCTGCCAAGCCATCATCATCTAATTCTAAATCCAAGGCTTCAGCTAATGCCGTGGTTGTCAGACCTTCATCTTCTTCGTCCAATCAGCCTGAGCCCTCTACGTCTCAGAGCGCTACTCGGCAATTCCAGCAAAGATACTTGCAGCGACGATATACTCCCCTTGGAGAATCATATGCGTCTGTGCTGGAAAAGCTTCTTAAACAGGGAATCCTCAATCTCCCTCAAGCCCGACCTCCTCCGCAATTCGATCCCTCACACGCCATCCCCACGTGGTATAGGGAGCAAGACTTCTGCAGCTTTCACCGTGTTAAGGGCCATGACACGGAGAACTGCAAGACCTTTAAGAACATAATACAAGACATGCTTGAGAAGGGGGATCTCATCTTAGACAATCCTAATGCACCCCCTAATCAGGCCATTGGCATCTTCAAACAACCTTTCCCCAATCATCTGCCAGCTCAGAACCATGTCCAGACCTTAATTGACGACAATCATGAGCACAATATTCAGACTGTCAATACGGTCTCTCCTTTCGTCCCCAATCAGTCTCTTGAGGTTAGTCCATCTATCAGTCTGTCACATGTGGACGAGCCTCTCTCCCCGGCTAGTTCTCCATTGACCTCTCTCATCTTGGAGGATGCTTTGGCCTTATCAGTACCTTCAGTCTCGCCATCCTCCTTTCTGCAGCCTTTGGAGGACCCGACCCTTCCTACTCCTCAGCCACAAGTGGAGGGCACTGTCATCCCTGCCCTTTACCCGCTGGAGGAGCCTCGCTCCCCCATTTCTTCTCCACCCAGGGAAGAACCTGTCTCGCCTTCGTCTTCATCTGTCATGACTTCACCACATCATGTGTCCAAGACCACTACTCCCGTCTCGTCTTCAACCTCACAACCATCAACATCTTCCTCTCAGCCATTTTCCCGGTTAGTGGAGAAAATTGAACTTCTCCCTTCGAGGAAAGTGACGCCTCAGGTGTTGTGGGAGCGTCTTAAGACCCTTCAACATACCCGCGCCCTCTCATCACATGCCGCTAATCCTCCTAAGGCAAAATCTCGTCAGACTCTTGACAAAGACCAGACTCTTAAACCTCAACCAAACCCGTCCAAACCGAAGCCTGCATCTATCTCGTCCAAACCCATCAAGTCATTTGGCGTTCGTCTTATCTCCTCCCTCACTCACCCGCAAGTGAAGGTGGACTTAGGCCAGACCTCGACCAGTAGCAGTCTTCCGACCAAGACGAAGAAGACTGCCAGACCACCGAGACGAACGCCTCCTTCTCCGTCACCATTGCCATCCATTTTGGGCCCCCATCCTTCGACCTTGGCTAGCATCCTTCCCACTCCGACCTTCAATCAAAACTCGTTGCCTCCTTTGCTTCCTCTGCCTACCTTTAATCGTCCCTCTCCTAAAAAGGCGGCATCAATCGTCAAGAAAGAGCCGTCTCCATCTGTCACCGCACCATCAACCCATAAGGTGGTACGGAAACCTCTTCTAACCTCGCCTAAGGAAAAGTCACCGACCTCGCGCATATCAAATAGCACGGACCCTCTATTGGGCTCATACTCATCGATATTGCGCCGACTTCGCCAGACTTCTGACATAACTCTTCCGCCCATCAAGCCTTTCCAACCTCTCGGGTCTAAGCCCTCCTGGTTCAACGATACGAAAATTTGTTTATATCATCGTACACCAGGACACGACACCGAGACTTGCTGTGCCCTCAAGGCTGTCATTCGCCACCACATGGAGAAAGACACTCTTCTCCTTGAGGACACTCTTGACCAGACCCCGACTCCTTCCTGTCCAGCTTCTTCAAACACGTCAACATCTCACCAGCAAGACATGACCCCTTCTTCACCTCCCATTTTCGAAATCAATGCTGTCCATATAACCACTAGATCGCAAAAGGACAAGGCCAAGGAAAAAGCTGCCATTCCTTGGACCTATCCCTTCGTCCAGCCACCCCTTGCGCCCAAGCCTAAAATCTCTATCCTTGGCGCGTCCCAACCTTCTTCATCTTCCTCTTCCGGGCCAATCCATGACTCCATGCTGAAGCAGCTTCACCAGACACCTGTGAAGATGTCTCTCTACGACCTTATCCAAACCTCGCCTCAGCACCGTCAAGCCCTTATCCAAGCCTTGCAGGCAGCGGAGGTCTGACCCGAGGACCCCCAACCACTCGCTGCCCTCGTCCATTCCTTGTCTCCTGTCGCTTCCATCACATTCAATGATTCTGAGATTCCTGCATCTAACACGGAAGATCAAGACGCCGCCCTCTTCATCACTGCCTATGTTGATCGGACACGCATTAAACGCGTTATGATCGACGGTGGCGCTAGCATCAACATAATCTCTACCCACGCCTTTGATCAGCTGGCTCTTCCTCAGAACTGCGTCTCTAAAACTGACGCTATCTTACGCTCTTTCAACGACACCACAGCCACGACCATTGGCACAGTCATCCTCCACATTTGCGTTGGCCCACGCACAGTCCTGGAGCTCTTCTATATCATCAAAGGAGAGTTTCAATATAACCTTCTACTGGGTCGACCTTGGATCCGTGCCATGGCCTGTATACCCTCCACCCTGCACCGTTGTGTGAAGTTCGAGCATGACGGGCAAGTCCACACCATTCCCGCTGACCCTTCACCCTTCAAGACTTGCAACACCACCTATCGTCCTAACGACGTCCTCATCCCCATCAAGCCGTCCACTCCAGCATCGCCTCCATCCGCGGAAGCTTCGACCAGTTCGCAATCGGCGGTTGCCCTCACCCCTCCTCTTCAAGCGCCGACCAAAGACCCCATGGAAGACATCTTCCAACGACTATCGCTTGGGGAATATCACTTCTTGACTCTCGACATGTTCCAAACTCTGCAAGAGTATGGACGCCTTCACCTTAGTCCTAATTACGACCCTCGGATCGGGACGGTCATGCCTTATGGTCCTCCTCACTTCTGAACCAACTTTGTCTATGGGGGGCTTAATCAAGCTCCTACCTACGGCGCTTCCCTCTCTTCACCCCAACCTTTCACATCTGATTTCTCATTTCTTGGCAACCCTGCCTTTGCACACACTTACCTTCACAGGTGTGCATGGAAGGGTTTTGGCTTCGGACGTTATGAGCAGGGCTCCCATCAGCCCATCGAGCCACTCAGTGATCACGATGCCAAGAAACGCTATGGCCTGGGATATCATGACCCCACTCAGGCTCCTTCCGACCTTTGTCCCGAACCAACCACTGACCAATCTCTTCCAGACTCACCCATTCCTCCTTCGTCACCTACGGAGTCGGTGGTTTCCATCCCTCCTAGTTTTTTTTTTTTTCCATAAACACCATCCGCCTGGAACCCCTGACTTATCAGCTCAATGGGGTGCCCAGGTCTCTCCCTCTCATCTTTCCTAGCATGGTAGAGGATGAGTCGGCAACCATTCACACTATCCACTGCGTTGACGATGATGCCATCCTTTCCTACATGGGTGCCGATGACTCTTTCGTCCAGCGTTTCCTCCCTTCTGAGACCCAGGTTATGTTAAATGAATCCACCATTGACATCAACCTCCCTTCTTCTTCCGATGTTCCTCACGTCTTAAAGATTGGCCAATCCTTAGACGCTCAGGAGCAGCTTGACTATGCCCAATTCCTTTCCAACCATAGCAAGGCCTTTGCCTGGACTTACAGCGACATGCCTGGCATCGACCCTACCATTGCTACCCATAACATTGTCACCAAACCAGAGGCTAAGCCTGTTAGGCAGAAGCTTCGAAAGATGCACCCTCGCGTTGCGCTTCTTGTCAAAGAGGAGCTTCAGCGCCTTCTTTCTGTCTCCTTCATCCAACCCATCGATTATCCACAGTGGGTCTCTAACATCGTCCCAGTTACTAAAGCAACTGGGGGGATTCGGATCTGCACGGACTATCGCGACCTTAACCTAGCCTGTCCTAAAGACGACTTTCCTCTTCCTAACATTGACCAGCTTGTTGATCTTACGGCTGGCCATGAGATGCTATCTCTTATGGATGGGTTTTCAGGGTATAATCAAATCCTGATCGCACCGGAAGACCAGCACAAGACTACCTTTATCACCCCATGGGGGACTTTCTGCTATCGAGTCATGCCTTTCGGCCTGAAAAATGCTGGTGCCACTTATCAGCGCGCCATGACCTACATTTTCCACGATCTCCTCCACAAAATCATGGAGGACTATGTGGATGACCTTCTCGGCAAGTCCAAGCTCCGCCGCGACCACTTGACCATTCTCACAATCATCTTCTCTCGTCTTCTTCAATACAATGTCCGCCTCAACCCCAAGAAGTGTGTCTTTGGGGTCCTCTCAGGCAAACTTCTCGGCTTCATCGTTTCCTTCCGTGGTATCGAGATAGATCCCGCCAAGATCCGCGCTATTCTCGAAATGCCGCCCCCGACCAATCTCAAGCAGCTTCGCAGTCTCCAAGGGAAGCTCCAGTCCATTCGCCGTTTCATCTCGCAGCTTTCAGACCGCTGCCAACCTTTCCATCACCTCCTTAAGAAAGACGTCTCCTTTAAATGGGATAAGGGCTATCAAGAGGCTTTTGAGGCCCTCAAAGGCTATCTGGTCTCTCCACCAGTCCTCATTCCACCTAAGGACGACCAACCCTTCTACCTTTATATCTCTGCTACCAACCATTCGTTAGGTGCCATGATCGCGCACCGAGACGAGCATCATCGCGAACAAGCGGTTTACTACATCAGCCAAACACTGGTCGACTATGAAACTCGGTATACTCATACCGAGAAACTCTGTTTGGCATTAGTCTTTTCCGCTACCAAGCTTCGCCACTATCTTCTCAACCACAAAACCTTTGTCGTCACTCACACCGACCCTCTCAAGTACATGCATTCCAAGCCATATCAGAATCAACGTATGGCTCGGTGGCTCATGCTGCTTGCTGAGTTTGACTTCGTCTTCATCCAACAGAAATCTATCAAGGGGCAAACCATCACTGACCAACTAGCAGATGCCCCTCTTTCCGACAACCAACCTTCGCACTGCGAGTTCCCTGACGAGTCTATCGCTACCCTTTCCACCGATGACACTGTCTACCAGATGACTATGTTCTTTGACGGCTCCAAATGTCAACTCGGTGGGGGTGCGGGGGTCATCCTCATCCCACTCGACGGGGAGCCTATGCCTCTATCTTTCAAGCTTGACTTCGATTGTACCAATAATATGGCCGAATACGAGGCCTTAATTTTGGGACTTCAGACTGCCCTTTCTCTCCACATCAAGTCTATCAACATCTTCGGCGACTCGCAGCTCATCGTTAATCAGGTTAACGGTTCGTATCTCTGTAAAAATGAAGTTTTACAGAGGTATAAGAATCGTGCTGACACTCTTTTGGCATCTTTCGACCATTACCTCTTGCAGACTGTTCCACGCTCTACGAACAAGTTTGCCGACACCATGGCCTCTCTTGCTTCGCATATCCCGTCTTCATCATCATCATCCCGCCTTTTTGTCACAGTGCATCGCGTACCTTTGCCTTCATACATCTCTCCTCACATCGACCATATCAACACTATCAATTCTAGCCCACAAGATGACTGGTATAAGCAACTTGTGGACTACTTGTCTCTTTCTGTCACTCCTCCCAACCTCTCTAGCAATGCACGGCGAGCTTTCATCAAGCGCATAGCTCGCTATACCATGCTAGGGGGCCTTCTCTATAAGCGAGGCTTCGACGGTCTCCTTCTTCGCTGTCTAACCTCCGCTGAAGCTTCTCATGCCGTAAAGCAAGTCCACGATGGGATTTGTGGTGGACACTTCAGTGGAAACTCGGTTGCCAAGCGCCTCCTTCGCCTGGGTTATTATTGGCCCACCCTTCATCAAGACTGTAGCGATTATGTTCGGCGTTGCATCAAGTGTCAGCAGCACTCTAACCTGCTTCATCTTCCCAGCCACGCCTTGCAAGTCGCTCAGGATTTTTGGCCTTTCTCTCAGTGGGGCTTGGATCTCATCGGTGAGATCAACCCTCACTCGTCTCTTCGTCATCAGTCCATCATCACTGCCACTAAGTATTTCACCAAGTGCGTGGAAGCCGTTCCTCTTATCTCCACAAAAGCCGACAAAATTGTTGACTTCATCAGCAGCCACATCATCTGTCGTTTCGGTGTCCCTCACAAAATCATCACCGACAATGGCAAGTCCTTCAAAAACAAGACTGTCCAAAAACTATGCGACTCATTTGGCATCAAACTCAGCTTTTCTTCGCCTTACTACCCACAAGCAAATGGGCAGGCTGAGGCTTCCAACAAAATTCTCACCAAAATTCTCATGAAGGTGGTCGACGATACAGGAAGGGATTGGCACGTTCATATCCCCTTCGCTTTGTGGGCCTACCGCACTAGCATCTGAACCTCTACGGGTGCTACTCCCTTTTCTCTCATGTACGGAATAGAGGCTGTCTTACCTCTCAAAGTACAGATCCCATCTCTTCGTATCTCCCTGCATGACATTCTCTCCAACGATGACTTTCGTCAAGATCGCCTAGCTCAACTTGAGTTACTCGACGAGCGCCGTCTGGCTGCCCTTAATCATCTCCATGTCTACCAAAGTCGCATAAAGCGGGCCTACGACAAAAATCTGCGAGAACGAGATTTCAACATCGGAGACCTCGTCCTCAAAGAGAATCAGCACGTGACCAATATGGAGCAAAGTAAACGAGGCAAATTCGCCCCCAATTGGCTTGGACCTTTTATCATCACGCACAAGTATGGGTCAGGGACTTATCGTCTGTCTTCCCTTGACGGACATCCAGAACCTGAGCCTCTTAATGCGTTGCATCTTCGACCTTTCTTCTGCTAGTCGAGTACTCGTCTACTTGGCACGTAACTTGAGCTCGTCCCTTGAGCAACCCTCGTCCTCTTAATCCTCATTCCTTTCAACCCTATTCCCCTTTAACAAGTCCTTTACAACCCTTTTAGGATGCAGTGATGCTTTGTCCTAATAAAAGGGGCGTCCTTGAGCTTTTACAGTCTTGTCCGTGACTCTCATTTCTATCAATATATCCAAGTCAAGATGTCAAAACATATCCATGGTCACTAAATCAAGTCAAATCAAAAAGACAGACTGATCCCTCGAAGGACAACTGTACTATCATTGCTGTATTACTAGACTGATCCCTTGAAGGACAGCTAGGCCAACTTATCAAACATTATCAAGCAAAAATATAGACCACTCCCTCAAAGGATGGCTATGACTACTCTGGCAATAAACAACAACTATTTTAGAAGCTTCCCGCATCGATCAGCTTCACAACATGACCATTACATCAAATGACATCTCTATGCAGGCTTCCCGCATCGATCAGTCTGCGCCAAAAAAAAAAAAAAAAACGAGTCACGGACATTAGCTTGTAGTTGTCTCAGGGTCTCCTATAAAAGGGGCAAGGTCATTCCTGCTCTTAATCGGGTTACCCTATCCTCCTCCTATCACCGACTCAAGGGACTTCGAGCTCACTTTAATGTCAAAGTGATTCGATTACCGTTCTAACTCAACATTGGTCAACGACGTAATGCATGAACGGGGCTTTGGTTCTAATCACCCCTATCTATGCTTCCTTTTCTGGTCCTTGTCAATGAAAGAGCGATTTGCCTTTCACCTTTTCTCTACACTTTGGTCACGCTTTGGCCACGTCTCTTGTCGACTCATCCTTAAACCAAGCCAACTTCAACACTTTTTCACTCCATCATCGACATTTTCAACATGACATCAGGCATCATCCTTGTCCATTTCGCATAGTTCCCATGGACACCAATACACATGGAAACTACCGACCAGACCCAATTTATGTTAAGCATAAACCAATACTTGCTGAAGCATAAATAGACCTTTTATTCATTTTTAGCATACATCCATCGCGACTATGGAAACTTGCTAGAGATGAAAGACCCTCGACCACTTCTACAGAATACACCATCTGTAGCATCCTTTTATCCTCATCTTAGCCTCATCATTTCAACACATGACCAATCTCATCATCGACCATTTTGACCCTCTTTGTCCGAACTACATTGGTCTGAGGCCCTAGGACAAGGGCTATGTAGGCAGCACTCAGATACCACATCTTTTGAGGTTAGCTCGACCACCCCCGTTTGTTCATCTCTATGATGGACAAACCTTCTCTTCTTTGACTCTTATCATGCCCAACTTCGTCACCTTTGACCAAGACCCTTTGACCAAGACCTTTGTCCACGACCACTCATTCGACTTTGACCAAGACCAATCAATCCCTCTGACCCTCCCTCCCTTTTAGGGAGAACTACATCGGCCTGAGGCCCTATCACCAGGGCTATGTAGGCAGCACTCAGTTGACATGGGGTCTTCTGGGGTTAGCTCGGCCGCATCCTTTCGTCCATCCATCCTCTTGTCCAATGACCATTGGCGACCATGCCTCTCTCCTTCTTCTTTGACCTTCTTCCAAGACAATGTTGCCTTGGTTGTTTTTGCGTGTATGCTATTCCACGGCTGGTTAGCAGAATTGTTCGCAGACCTTTTTTGACCCTTCACAAGTGTAGGATCACGAGCCAGTTGATCACTACTACTTGTGGCCTTTTTCGTGTTTCTGGGAGCACTTCCTGAGCCCTGGATACCTGGGACACGACGACCATTTGGAGCTTCAGCTTAGATTGAGTGACCCGATCAGCAGACGACTAAATGTTGGGGCCCGGTTACTTCAATTTTGGCACTCCTTGACCCTTGACCATGTGACAATTTGACCTGACCCTCTCGTGAAGTGGACTACACGCAATCATGTCTATGACAGCGTTTTCACTCACTCTTTTCTATCCATTTCTTTGTCAAATCGACACTCGATCTTCGGTTCCCTTCTCTCGACTATCGCTTTGAGGGGGGAACACCTCATCCTTTTTCTGGGGCAACCAACTCCTGTTTTTGTCTTGCAGTTCATCTAGAACAACCAACAAGACAAAAAGGGGCAAATGTAGACACCGCAAACGTGTCTGCACCTTGGTTCTCCCCCTTGGTCCTTTCTCCCTCCTAGTCCTCCTTGGTCCCTAACCCACCTAGGTCTTATTAATTAGAAATTAACATCTTTTAATTAATTGAGGCCCCCTTTCCACCCTACCCTTGCCTCCTTGGATCCTCCCTTGAATCCCTCCACCTTCCCCTAGCATTTATCTCACCATTATAGCCCCCCTTGTCCATTTTGGCAACCTTGCGACCGTTCTACCCATGACCCCTCGCTCGGCGGCGTGCAAGAATGGGCAGAGGCTATTTTTAGCCTCTATGCCCATCCTGTGACCGCCGACGTCGGTGACCCTTCGGCCGACGTCGGCGAAACTGCCGACGTCGGCAGCCTTCATTATCCCCTTCTGCGTCCGTTGCACCCCCTGGACTCTTGAGCTCGCAAACAACTCCTCTCGACGCTTTAGCTCTTATTTCTCCTCTGTCTTAACCTCGTGCAGCAGCAGCAACAGGTGAAGTAGGCCTTGGATCAGTATCTCCTCCTTGCAGCAACTATTCAGTGGCTCCAGCAACATCTCCATCTTCTTCTTTCAGCAGGCTAAGGGTAAGCTAGTCTGGTTTTTATTTTATTTTCTTTAGTTTAATCCTCTATTTTCTATTGTCCTCTGTGTCTCTCCCTTTGTCCCTTCCCCTGAGAGGCTGCAAAGCCTTCTCAGGCCCCTTCCTCTGTGTATCCTTCTCTTCTCCTTCCTCTTTGTCCCTTCCTTCCCCTGTATCTCTGCCTGAGACCATCCCCAGACCACAGACCAAGACCCAGACCCGTCCATCAGTGTCCAACCCGTCCACGGACAGACCACAGACCAAGACTCAGACCAGACCCTGCTCAAGCCCGACTACAAGCCGCAACCCCAACCGACGCCGGTCACTTCCCCAACCGACGTCGGCAGGATAGCCGACGACGGCAGATCAGATAACCGACGCCGGCAACATTACCGACCTCGGTGACTGTCTTCAGCCTACTCCTTCATTCAGGTAATCATTTTGTTTTCTTCTTTCATTTTTAATCTTTTTGTCACTTCTGTATTCTGTCATTCTGTCTTTTATCAGTCACTTATTTTATCAAAATAGTGGGTTGACCTCCCTTAAGGAAGTTTTTACACTTCTGGGAACAAGCCTTTGCTTGGCTACCCACTGCATATCTATCTAACGTTTTTCTTGTCCTAGTTTCCCTTTTTCTTGCAGGTGTCATTCCTCCACAGCCAAAGAGGAGTGCCCACGAACGTCTGGATTTACGGTGCGCAATCTATAGTCCAGGTACTTCCAAGCCTTGTCCTTCACTTTCTTCTAGTTTCTTTCTTTATAGTCTGAAAAGCAAATTTGAGGTAGAAACAGTATGATTGAGTTGATCAAACCACTCAATCTTTCCAAGTTTTTAGGTTGGATCTAATTGTATCATCCAACCTCACTAGGTTATAAGTATCGTTGGGTTGCATGATTGAGATAATCTAAACTACTAGGTGGCAACTCACTTTTTCCCTAAATTTGGGGGCATGTGCCTTCCAATCTCTCTCTCTCTCTCTCTCTCTCTCTATATATATATATATATATATATATATATATATATATATATATCCTTGGATATATGCACTTTTAAGATTTATCTATACTTGTCCTAATATAAATTTAATTTCCTTATAATGATAAATCTTTTTCAAAATAACTTGCCAATAGGTAAGGCAATTACATCAACATACAGGTGTACTCCTAAACCTTAATCTTTCAATTTAAATATTTTCAATTAGTTTCATTTCCATATTATATGCACTAATTATATACTATAACATGTTCGTGGTTGTAGTTTAGTCACTAGTAAATCATTCAAGTTGGGCACATACAAAAATAAGGTGTGCATACACACCCAGGTATGCATTCTATTCCTTTAAACTAGAAATTGCATTACTGTATTAAAAGGGGGAAATGTAGACACTATTTTATGATTATATAGCACCTCAGTATTATACACTTAACAAAATTATACTCTAGATATTCCTCTTAGTTCTAGACCTTTTCCACTTTTGAAAACCTCACATTTTATCTATCTTGTGCCCCTTAGCCTATCTCTTAATCTAAATAATAGTATGTTGATGACACAGAGCTTATCTATCACCAAGATTTCTTAAAATGTGTTTATCTTCAACCTTTACAAGTTATGAGCCTATACCTATTTTCCTACTCCCTAGACACTAACATCTAGGATAGACACTAGCACCAACATTAATGTTTTGACCTAACTTAAGTGTTCAATGCCCTAAAGTCATCTAATTTTTAAATTAAATGTTTATTAATGGTCATCTTAAGTGCTTTAATGTGATTTATTATCAAAATGGGTTGATATAAATACAATATCAACCCTCACTCATTCCTCACCTATAAAAACACCAAAGAGGCCAAGGTAACTTATCAAAATCACTCTACCAATAATTTAATTATCAAAGCTTCCTTATTTCCATACTAGCCATTGATAAAACACATATACAAGTTTAAATTACTAAAGGAGTATCCCAAGAGACTAATTTTCCAAGTTAAAAGCTAAGTCACTATTGTACTTACTTTACACACATTGAATGATTCACACATAAGCCAACACATAGGGGAAAATTACATTATTATGATTCCCTCTTATGTAATATTGGCTATGTATCCAACGCCCACTAATAGTGGGGTCTTTAGAGTTAGCTTGACACCATGTTCCCACTAACCCATTTTCCCCCAAGATCTCTATAAATATGGAAAACTAAAGTTTTACCATTTCATGAGGATTGATAGTCCATGACCTAGATCTAAATACATAAGAGCAAAGGAGTAGTAAAACCTAGAAGCATATAGGTGGTTGCATCCTCTTTCAATAGGTATTATGTATTTGATACTTGAATTAAACATGGATATTAGTGTTGATGTAATTGTCCCATGCCGATGTTAGTGCCCAAAGCTCTAGAAATGTTAGATACATAATCTAACGACCATTCTAGAAATATTTTCTATCTCTCTTTCTACCTATTCTAGATCTATCACTATGTTATCATCAAAAATATCTAAGTACCTTATTTTATATGTCATTTCCATACATAACTTAGTTTTACTTTTGATATTAGACTATCTTAGTTTTATAAATTTAGCACATGGTTATATCTAAGTTTAACATCTAATTAACTTACTATAGATATTATTATCACCCTTATGCCATTTCATTTATATATTATTAACCCTATTACCCCAGGTGAGGATTTCCATATTTAAACTACCCAAATTTGAATTAAACATGAAGACAATATATATGGATTATATAGCACCTCAATCTTATACACTTGGAAAATTAAGACTTTGGTTGTTCCTCTCAATTCGAGACTTTTATCAATTTTCGAATTATTGCACCTACTCTATATTGTGCCCCTTAGCCTACCTTTTTATCTGACCAATCGTATGCTAATGACCCTAACATTTTATCTTGTCTAGAATGCTTATAATATTATTATCTTATTTCCATATAATTTATGAGCCTATACCTATTTTCTAACTACCAAGACACAAGCCTCAGTCCTAAACCCTTGCATCAAAACTAGTGTCCTACCCTAATGCAAGTATTTAGTGTTATAAATTCATATAATTTACAAATGAAATGTATCTTAGTGATTTTCCTAAGTGCTTTAATGTAATATATTTCTTGATAAGAGTGATATATATTCATAATCACTCCTCATTCATTTTCATCAATGAAGAACCTATCATAGACCAAGGGAACTTATCAAAAACATTCAATCAATCACTTAATAAATTATATATTTCCTATTTTCTCATATTCTCATATCAGTCATAGTAAAAACACATACACAAGTTTTACATACTAAAGGAATAACTAAGAGCTATATTTTTTAAGTTATAGGCTAGGTCACTATTGTACTTGTTTTCCACATATTACATGATTTACACAAAATCCAACAGAAAGGGAGAACTACATCATTTTGAGACCCTCTTTAGATTATTGGTTTTTTAGGTAATACTCATTAACAAATGGGTATTTGGGGTTAAATTGACACCATGATCCCATTAACCTATTTTTTCCAATATCACTATGATGACGAAGAACTAGGGTTCTACAATTTCATGAAGAGTGAAGGTAAAGATGACCCTAGAAGCATCTAGGTGGTCACATCCTTTTCTAGTAATTATTTTGTATAATACACATATGTCTAATTCAAATATCATCATTAATGCTAACATCAATCTAGAATTTGTCAACTTTTCTACAATTCACTTGTATTCTGCTTCTTAAACATTCTAGATCTAGAACTATGTTAACATGAGAAATATCTAAGTACATTGTTTCTTTGTCAGTTCCATATATATCATAGTTTCACTTTTTATTTTTATCCATCTTAGTTTAATAAATTTAACATATGTTATATCTAAGCTTAGCATTTAATTAGACTACTATATATCTGATTATCACCTTTATGCATTATCATTTCTTTATTATTAAGCCTATATACCTAATTAAGGATCTTTATCAAATTTAGGGTTAAACATTTGGTGAACCTAACCTTTAAACTCCAAACCCTAGATTAATCAATGTTTTCTAATTTTTTTGTTGTTGATCCTAGATTACTATAAAATATGTACAACATGGATGCATCTATCACCTATTTTGGCTTATAATTTGTGATAGTTGTTAGGTTTGATATATTAATTTAGTTTTAAAATCTATTAATAAAATTCATGAGAATAGTGAGAGGTTTTTAAATTAGAGACAACACTTGATCACTCTTCATAATTTCTTTTTCAACATTATAGAGATGATATCTAGATGTTAACATATATAATCTCAACCATTTTTATACCTAAATATTATTTGAATGATATCTACCATCACACACCCATTATTCACCTATGGTTTATATTGTATTTTGGGGTCCATCTTGTTATTACTCAAAGAGGTAAGGCTGATCAACCCATTCTGCCACCTATTAATATACAATAGGTGCCTCTTAAACCTAAGATTGTAATAAAATCTA